>JANAVB010020472.1:0-127973 GCA_029216955.1 Iris pallida
TGTGCTTTTGTAAAGTTTGTAAGCAGCGACTTCTTATCACCTGTGCTTTTGTCAAGCCAGCGCTTTTTTATGATTCTATAAGACCTCCTTCAAAGTGTTTCAAACTTGAGTCAAGCTTGAAATACTTTGAACAGAAGTATCACACGCGTCTTTTACAAATAAATGCCCAGCACGCTTGCTGACAGGCTGTGTCACACTTAGCCTTCTGTATTAAATGCCTTGAGCCATCGTGTCATGACCTGCACCCTAGAGTAAGGGCACGAGAAGTGGGTACATCCAGCCTACACCACAGTGTCGGCGGTAGAACGCTGTCCTAGGTCACAACATCTAACAATATAAGGTACCTGTACAGTATATACACTTCGAATGGAGGTGACAATACAGAATACAGTCTTAATCACATCTAAGGCGGAATACGATAAGATATAGATATGAAACGAATCCACAAGATACAAATAGATAGAGAATTCTAAGTGTCTAAGATATCACAGCAATCCAGAACATCCAACTCAAATACAAAAATCCAGAGAAAAAATACAACTGAAAAGACTACTCTAAACTAAAGGGGTGTCATCCACTGCTAATACATCCTGCTGGTGATCCAAGTCACATCAATCCTCTAGGGTAGTCCATAATAAGTGGTACAGAGCACCTCATCCTCATCCTCTGTAATATTTTCAACAGTTCCAGTCAGGACAAGAGCGAGCACAATACTTCTCACGTAAATCATAACAGGTTAGGAAAAATAAACATGCTAGAGAGTAAGATACATGAAACTGAAAGAACAACATGGTATAAAAGAGAGAACTGTAAATAAATATCTACTATAAATAGAGAACTACCAGTGACTAGTGAATCAGAGTACAAGATAAACATGTGAACAGCTGGAGATGATTCATGGCTATACTAAAGAGTTGATTCATGACTATACTACTTTGGTATATTCACATGTTTAGTTCTACTCCCCTATTTCCCCAATCAATACACAAGGATCCCGTCAAGTTACGTTAAGATTTATGACCACGCTACTGGCTCATAATAAAAGATTCATGAATAGATTCGTGAAGGCTCTGCGATTCATGATAGTACAGGAATCACAAGCAGATTCATGATAGATTCATGATAATAAAAGCATGAGATACATGATGTAAGTAAAACACACAAGACATGAGTATCCGATGCTCCCGAGAGGGATAACATCTCATGTAGGGATCCATATATTACTAATCCGTGTTACCAACGTGTCAGCATCAAGTAAAGTAATCTAGAGCAGGAATATAATCCTAAACAAGATATAAATGATTAGAGAATGTACTCACCTGATATCTTGAGTATCTGAAATAAAATACTGCCTGAGGAGTGGTATCTGGCTCCTATAGAACAGTACAAGTCACAATATGTCCAAAATGGTAAAATAGACTGCTATAATACATTCTACATGATATTTGGGTCAATCTAGGCTAAAGTCAACCTTTGGTCAACTCTAGTCAACTACACTAGTCAAACTAGGTCAACTAGGTCAAACCTAACCCAAACAAGTCTCACTAAGCCTAGCCAGTCTATTCTAGCAAGCACACATCATCACAAAGCCATACAAGCCTATCAACACACAAGTCACATATGTATACATGCCATATACACATAGGCTATATCATCGGAACCTACATAGGCTATATACCATAGGGCTACATAGGCCAAATACAATCTATATTGGTAATACATATATTTTCACACATTTATATACACTAAATAATATAAGCAACATACATATATATATATATATATATATATATATATATATATATTTTTTTTTTATTTTATATATATATATATATATATATATATATATATATATATATATATATATATATATATATATATATATATATATATATATATTTATTCTTGTGTGATAATATATATATATATATATATATATATATATATATATATATATATATATATATATATATATATTATCACACAAGAATATATATATATATATATATATATATATATATATATATATATATATATATATATATATATATATATATGTGTGTGTGTGTGTGTGTGTGTGTGTGTGTGTGTATATATATATATATATATATATATATATATATATATATATATATATATATATATATATATATATATATATATATATACACACACACACATATATATATATATATATATATATATATGTGTGTGTGTGTAAAAAAATATATATATATATATACACACACACACACACACACACACATATATATATATATATATATATATATATATATATATATATATATATATATATATATGTGTGTGTGTGTGTGTGTGTATATATATGTGTGTGTGTGTGTGTGTATATATATATATATATATATTATATATATATTATCACACAAGAATATATATATATATATATATATATATATATATATATATATATATATATATATATATATAAAATGTATATATATATATATAAAATATATATATATATATATATATATATATATATATATATATATGTATATATATATATATGTATATATATATATATATATGTATATATACATATACATATACATATAGAGAGATAGAGAGGAATAGAATGACAGATACATGTGCATGTGTGTGTGTTTCAAGTGTGTGTGGCATAGAGTGATGTATGTTCTCAGCTAAAATAGTGTAAAGGTGTGTGTGTGTATAGATGACGGTAAAGAGTGTGTGTGTGTAGGGAAACATCATAGGCTAGAGTGTCTCAGAAATTGGTGCTCATGTGTGAGTGTATGTACATGACAGTGCAGTGTACAATAGGAATCAATAGTGTAAGTGGGTGTACAGTAGATAGGGTGTTTCCAGATTTTTGGTAGAGTGTGGGTGTGTGTGTGTATATATCAATATTGTGTGTGTGGTAAATGAACTCAGGTTACACCTATGTGTGTGTGCAGATAAGTGATATAGAGAAAACAGTAAATGATAATTCTCATGTTGTAGAGCGTAGGCATGTATTCAATTCCCAGATTTTAGTTTTTAACAGTGTATGTGAAAATGATATCAGTGTATTAAATCTCAGTAAAATTCAGTAGAGTGTACACGTAGCAATGTCTTAGTTTTTTCGAATTTAGGGATACACATGTCAGTCTCAGGATTTCAGTCTAATGACCCATTCGAAACCAATGATTAAACACAAATCATGAACCTAACTTGTAGCTAAAACCTAGATACATATAGATGAACCATCATTGCAAATTATCATTAGAAAAACAGTTTAAGAAATACATTTCGAATCTCAGATTTTTCAGTAATAGCCTAGTATCAGGGATTTGGGGATAAACCAATTTGAAATCCAATTAGCAATGTAAATGCAAAATAAAATAGGGAAAATAGTATACAGAGGTGTCCTGCATGTGTGTGCACATGTGGAGGGTGTCCACGTGTCATACAATATTAGACACAAGTGTCCAACTCAAATCGAACACAGTATCAGTCGACTGAGTGCACACGGGCTCGTGGGTTGTGTTCGTGTCCTCGTGGACACGACATAGTACACCAAGTGTCACGTGCACATGTCAGAGGGTAGAGGGGATATAGGTGAGGGTGCATACGTGTCCGTATTAAGTAGGGGTCGTGTCGTGTCTTCCTACGAGAGGCATATCAGAGCCAATTTGTGTGTGTGCATACATGTCTCGTACGGCCATGTCGAGCCTCATTAGACTAGACACACAACACGAGAGACCACGTGCTCGTGTCCAGTGTTAGACTAGGTCTAGGGTTACGTGGTCGACACCTCATTTGGTGTCCTCGTCGTGTCAGGACGAGACACGAAGTGAGTGTCAGTCGAAGAAACTCGACTGTACAGTGCTTGTATAAAACCAGTGCACGCAAGATTTCGGGTCCGACACGACATAAGAGTCCATGAGACTCGAGGGAGGGGTCTGTCAGTGATGGCCCCCACCTCTGTGTCAAAAATAAAGTGTCCACGTGGAGTGTCCATAGAGATACAGGACACGGGTAGCAGGGCACAGTGCACAGGCTCGTGCTGTGTGTGCGCGTGTCGAATTTCGACACAAAAATGACATAATTTCGTGTTCAGACCTCGGGAGAATGAAAACACACATAGATCTACATTTTTGTTTAAATAGTTTTCAAAAATATGAATAAAATGTTCTTTGTGGCATTTCAACAAACACATATATAGACACATTGATACGCGTCCGATATGGAAACGAAATGGACACAGTTTCCCACCAAACTTGAGGGACAGCTAGGGGACACCTAGATTTACATACCCATGCAAAGAAATCAGAATTAAAACATAATTTAGAGGGTTTACCTATAGTGTGTCAAATGGCAAGAAAAGCCCCAAATTGAATGGTTTCCCTTGCTAGCCAAACTCTCCAAATTGTTCCCAAACTAAAATTACTCTCCATGAGCATCAAGTAGAGGATGATTAGATTCTATTGCAAAAGATTTGAATAAAAAAGGAATAAAAATGAGGGAGTTATGAATTGGAAAAGAATAGAAATTACCTCTCCTTCAAAAAGTTGATTCAATACAAAAGAGGCAAGAACAAAGGAATGAGAGACTTTATAGGGGGGAAAAACCAATGTGGCCGGCCACCCTAGGCTGAAATTAGGGTTAGGGTTTCACTAATGGGCTATGGGTCAAGTTGCATTAGTCATAGAAATCAATTCATAAGTCACAAGCCATTGAACCTAGTCTTTATTTCTCCTATTTCAAACTTGATTCTAAATGACTAAAATTAGGTTGACTTAAGTTAGACTAGGGACCCATCATGCTAACCAAGTCACCATAGCTAGAGTCAACATCTAGGTTAGTCTCCAAAGTCTCAACTAGCTAAAGTCAAAATAACAATCTGAAGAACAGTTTGGCAACTCTAGAGGGGGGTGAATAGAGTTTATATAGAAAATAACCAATTAAAAATTAACTCTTTCACGATCTATGAATAATCAGAGTAAAATGCGGAAAGTAAATGAAGAGCAAGAAAGCATACGCAAACACAGCGATTTTAACCTGGTTTCCCTCGTGGAGGACTAGTCCAGGCCTGAGAACTCTAGCTTAGGATTAAATCCACTATTGTGAAATAGTAGTTTACAACCCGTGCCTTTACTTCAGAAGAGCACGTCAACTTCTTACAGAGGATCGCAGTGGCGATTTGCTTGGAATTGTCCAAGCGACTTCTTCAACTCTTGCACAAGAATCCTAACTGAGAGATGCTGAGCACTCGAGACTTAGGAGGCTTGTGGCTAGTAGATGGGAAGGATATGGCTTATTTGAGCTATAAGAGAGAAGATAAGAGAAGATTGGATGATTTGAAATGAGAGAATTCATGCCCTATTTATAGTATTTTTATAGGCAGAATTCGGCCAGAATTCGGGTAGAAAAATTCAAAAATTTGGCCGTTGGACAACTAGCAACCAGCTAACCCTAAAATTAGGGTTCCTGATTTCTAGGGAACAGAGTTCGGCCCGAACTCTGTGTGGAGGCAGAGTTCGGCCCGAACTCTGTCTCCAGAGCACAGAGTGGTTCAAAGGGGACCATTGGGCAATTTCTGGTTTGGTGGAGCTTGGGATTACTGGGTAGGTTATAGTCTAAGTTTCAAGAGCTCAGCATGACTCAGATTACATTTGTCTAGACTCAAAGAAAATGTAAAATACAGACTTGAATACGACTGAGAAGCAGAGGCTGAGCTGTTGTCTGTCTTGAGCTTAATGCAGACGTCGTGTGTCGTATTGAATTAATACAGATATTATTTAGTCAATGTTGTCAATATTTGGTTGACTGTGACTTTGTGTCAACAATCTCCCCCATATTGATAATTGGCAAAATAATATATGTATATTCAACATTCATACCTGGACACAGTTGATTATAGCAACATAGCTCCCCCATAATTGATGCCGAGCTAGAAACAATAGCTCCCCCGTAATCAGTGAACGGTGCTGAGCTAGAAGTAATAGCTCTCCCGTAAATAATGCATTGAACCTGTTGGCCTGATAAATAATATCTCCAAAAAGCACAAACAAGCACAGATATACAAAAGAAACAAATATATCCAGAATATACATAGTTCTCCCCCTTTTGGCATTTAGCAATATAGACCGCAGATGAATGAATAGAAACTGCAGTATAGACAATAAATAGTGATGCAACCACACCAAGCAGAGAAGAAACAGTATATGAATAATCAAAATGAGTCACTAATATAAAACTACGATACGCATAAAATGTCATCACATAGAGCCAAATGTCAAACCAGAGTGATAGAATATCCAAGTACATAAATCCAAAAACAAACTAAATAACTATAAATCAAAATACATCAACTAAGATCATCATCATCAGCAGTAGCAGATAGTAGCCAATCTCCATCAAGGAGCACGAGAAGGCCCAGCAGAGTCTGAATGATCAGTGAAAGAGCGGCTGGGGTCCATGATAGCAGCATCCGGATCCAGGTACCGCATGACCCAGGGGTCGTCAATGCGATATCTAGCGCGACCAGGATCCCGCTCCATGGGAATAGGCATAGAGGGGTGCCGAGACATAGAATACCGAATATCGTGCAGCGAGTTGCTGAGGGCACTCATCTGCAGCGTAGTCTGATAATCCATCTGCGTCCAGCGATCGTCCTCAAGAGCAAAACGATCCCGGAGCATAGTCTGAATAGACTCAAGAGTGGCAGGTGGAGGTGGTGCATCCTGACCGAGTGGAGGGGCGTCAGGTTCCTCATCATCAGACTGCTCAGAAGTCTCTGGAGAGGCGACAACTGCCTGAAGGCGTCGTGCCTTGGACAGGAAAGCAGGAGCAGGCAAGAACTGACAGTCATGAATAGGAACGATGAACGCACGAAAAACCAGAGGAAGGTATAAAGGATAAACCAAGGCTCTTGGTTTCTTCCTGCAGTTTATCATCCAGTCCATCATTGTCCTTGGAAGATTGAAGGGGATACGATAATGAAGGTGATATAAAGCAGAGATCTCAAAGTATGTAACTTTATCGGTGGAACCAGCTTTTGGTAAGATAGTGTTGAAAATGATTCGATGAAGCTCATAGAAATATGGGTTGAGGTGCTTGGCCATAAGCTTGCGAGGACTTATGTTAGGGGCACATAATTCCTCCTTGAATCCTTCAAGAGAAGTTTCACCAACAAATTGGATTGGCGAGCTTCCACAAGCTTATCCCAAGTATCGAGATCATGAAGTGCAAGATACTCGCCCAACTCAGAAGCATCAAAAGCAATATCAATACCGGCAACCCGGGAGTAGATGTGGGTTACATCGTGAGTCAAGTTACAATAGAACATTTGGATGGCGCTACGGTAAATGACAAAGTTTGAGGCAACTAACTCATCCAAACATAGATCACGAAATAATGATTCATATTGAGAAAAGATTGTAAAATTTATAGGATGTGCCCCGAACATCGGACGAGTCCGAAAGTCGCTAAACCACTCGTTAGAAGCGTCTAGCGACACAAACAATCGGTCGTCATATGTGGTAGGATCGTGGGGACTAGGCAGGTTGAACAACGGATGAATGGGTTGTTGTTCAGCTACTTGCTCAATGGGAGGAGGAGGATTCAAAGAGGAAGCACCCTCGGTTCGGATCCTCTTCCCACGATTGGGCAAGCGAGGCGCCATTTGCAAGAAATTAGAGAACTTGAAATGGAGAGAAAGAAGGAGATATACCTGAAATCAACAACAAACAGTGGAAGAGAATGATGAGAAACCCCTTTTCCTTGATTTTGAGGAGTAATAGAGCACTCTAGATAGAAAACTAGGGTTAGGGTTTGTAGGAAAAAGTTTGGAGAGGTGGAGAAGAAGGAAAGAATGAAGGGGAGAGATGAAAACCCGAAAATAAAGAGAGGGTTTTCTTTGGTCGGAGGGAATCTGGACTGTAGGACCTAAAACGATCAAACGGCTGAGGCTGTCCCCGACGCTGGAACAATGGGACCGAACTCGGCCCGAACTCTGTTAGGGGTAGAGTTCGGCCCGAGTTCTGGATTAGTCTTCCAGAACAGAAAGATGGGCAAGAAGATAAAAAATGGTTAAGTGTTGAAAAAATAGTTAGAAATGAGGATAAAAGCTTGATGGAATCAATCAAGTAGATAGTGAGGTATACTAACATCAGAATGAACTTAGAAAATATCAAGTATGCAATAATAAATTAAAACGAACCATATAATAAACAAGGAAATATATTATAATTCAATAGTTTGAATTTGCCATGGGTTAGCTGCAGGGGCCGGATCCCAGCTAGCGGTAGTCCTGAGGACTAGTGCACCGTGTCGCTTAGGATTTTACGCCTTGTTGTCAGAAGGGCCCTTTCGGCTTGTACCCATAGCAAGTCCATTGTAAGAGAATCATAATATAATCGATATTTACGCATGTGAGTTTCAATTTATGACAGCTTCATCTAAAATTCCAAGTTCACGACAAAGGAAATTGAAGCGCTCTTCGGATAATGGCTTAGTAAAGAAATCTGCTAACTGATGATCAGTGTCAATAAACTCTAAGTTAATCGTGCCATTTTGCTGATGATCACGCAAAAAGTGGTGTCTGATCTCAATGTGTTTTGTGCGTGAGTGACAGATAGGGTTCTTAGTCAAGTTAATAGCACTAGTATTGTCACAGAATATAGGAATGTGCATAAAAGATAGATTATAGTCTTCAAGGGTTTGCTTCATCCACAGAATCTATGCACAACAACGCCCAGCTGCGATGTATTCAGCTTCTGTTGTGGATAGTACGACAGAATTCTGTTTCTTGCTAAACCAGGAGAGTAAAGCCTTTCCTAATAAATGACACGTGCCGCTTGTACTTTTACGGTTGACCTTGCATCCGGCGAAGTCAGCATCAGAGTAACCAATGAGGTCAAATAATGTTGTCTTGGGATACTATAGGCCCACAGTAACCGTACCCTTAAGGTATCGAAAGATACGCTTAATCGCGGTCAAGTGTGATTCCTTAGGATTTGCTTGATATCTAGCACATAGGCAAACACTAAACATGATATCGGGGCGACTAGCAGTTAAATAAAGTAAGCTGCCTATCATACCTCGATACTTACGTTGATCAATGGGTTTGCCGCTCTCATCTGGTTCTAGTTTGGTTGAGGTAGCCATTGGAGTGCTGATTGGTTTGACGTTGTCAAGATCGAACTTCTTCAGTATGTCCTTTGTATACTTCGACTGACAGATGAAAGTTCCATTAGCCATTTGTTTTACTTGCAGACCAAGAAAGTAGTTGAGCTCTCCCATCATGCTCATCTCAAATTTTGTCTGCATACACTTGGCAAATTCTTGACAAAGGGTTTCATCAGTAGAACCGAAAATGATATCATCAACATAAATTTGAATCAATAGAATGGTGTCTTTAAAAGATTTTATAAACAGTGTAGTGTCAATTTTCCCTTTTGAAAAACCTTTCTCAAGCAAGAAACTGCTCAGCCTTTCATACCAAGCTCTGGGGGCTTGTTTAAGGCCATATAGCGCTTTCTTTAGCTTGAACACGTGGTCGAGAAATTTGTGATTTTCAAATCCAGGAGGTTGTTTTACATAAACTTCCTCCTTAATAAAACCATTCAAGAAAGCACTTTTCACATCCATTTGAAATAATTTAAAATTTTGATAATTAGCAAATGCACAAAGCATCCGAATGGATTCTAGTCTAGCAAAAGGAGCATACGTCTCATCGTAGTCGATACCTTCCTCTTGGTTGTATCCTTGAGCTACTAGACGAGCTTTGTTGCGTGTGACTGAACCATCTTCATTCACTTTGTTTCTAAACACCCATTTAGTACCAATTATCGAGTGATTAGCTGGTCTAGGAACTAGTTCCCACACTTGGCTCCTCTCGAATTGGTTGAGTTCATCTTGCATAGCAGAAATCCAAAATTCATCATTAAAAGCTTCAGAAATGTTTTTCGGCTCAACTTGTGAAATAAAGGCAGTACTAGCAATAGAGTCTCTTAGTGATGATCTGGTAGTTACTCCACGTGAAACTTCGCCTATAACTAAATTTTTTGGATGAGAAGGTTTGAAAGAAAATTTCTTAGGCAAACCCTCCAGAGAATTAGTTTCGGTTGAAGTATTCATTGGAGTAGAAGTTGATGGCTCAACGTCATCATCAAGAGTACTTACTGCACTGTTATCTTCATCAAAAGTCACATTAGTTGACTCTTCCACAATTAGTGAGCGTTTATTAAAAACTCTCTATCCCTTACTCTTGGCGGCATAACCAAGGAAAATACCATCGTCAGCTTTGGCATCAAATTTGCCTAAGTTGTCTTTGGTGTTAAGGATAAAACATCTACATCCAAAAACTTTAAAATAAGAAACATTGGGGGTTCTCCCAAACCAAAGCTCATAGGGTGTTTTCTTCGTAATGGGACGAATAAGCACCCTATTCAAAATGTGGCATGCTGTACTGACAGCTTCTGCCCCAAAATATTTCGGAAGTGAAAATTTATTCAACATGACTCTAGCCATATCGCCGAGAGTCCTATTCTTCCGCTCCATAACACCATTTTGTTGAGGAGTTCTTGGACAAGAAAATTCATGATCAAAACCATTTGCATTACAAAAATTTTCAAAATCATAATTTACGAATTCGCCTCCATGATCACTTCGGATTCGAGTAATCATGTAGCCTTTTTCGTTTTGAACTTTCTTTACAAAAACTTTGAAAACAGAAATAGCATCGCTCTTATTTGCGAGAAAGAAAACCCAAGTAAATCTTGAAAAATCATCAACAATAACAAATGCATAAAGCTTGCCACCAAGACTGGCTATTCCACTAGGACCAAATAAATCCATATGAAGTAGTTGCAGGGGTCTGGTAGTACTTACAGAGTTGATGGAATGAAAAGAGGATTTGGTTGCCTTGTTTAGTTCACATTCGGCACATACCGTATCCTTTTTGAATGTGATGTCGGGCAATCCTCTCACTAGCTTCTTGGTCGATAGCCTGGATATAGCATCCATGTTGGCATGACCAAGACGCTGGTGCCAAAGTAGTCATTCGTCTTTGTGGGCATATAGACATCTTCCTGCATTGTTAGTATCTATAGAAAGATAGAAAATATAAATGTTATCCTCTCTTTTCCCTTCAAAAACAATGTCTCTCGTTGACCTATCATAGATGAGGCAATTGTTTTGTCCAAATTTAATATCATATCCATGATCAGCAAGATGACTAATGATGAGTAGGTTATGCTTTAACTCGGTCACTAGGCAGACATCCTTTATTACAGGAGAGAGAGGATGACCAATAATACCATTACCTATTATGTGCCCTTTGAGATTGTTACTGAAGGATATGTATCCTTCTCTCTTCATCGATAGTGATGTAAAAAGATTTGCGTCTCCCGTTATATGTCGCGAGCATCCACTATCGAGAATCCACTTACTCTCAGTTGAGGAGGGAAGGTCCACCTACATCAAGAGTAGATGTGACCTTCGGTACCCATATTCTTGAGGGTCCTAAAAAGTTAGTTTTCCGAAACCATGCATATATCTTTTTGTCTACCAGTCTTCTAACTCTACACTGTGGTGAAATGTGTCCATGTGATCCACAGTAGGTACAGATAGCATTTTTATTTATACTAGGAGCATGAGAATAATATCTATAAGCAACAGGATGATGTGCAGAGTTAGCATGGTGATGATGATTATGCATAGAATGAGTGGCCTGGTAATGGTGTCTATGTGGCATAGCATGATGATATTGTCTATGATGTGTGACATGCTGATATTGTCTATATGGCATGGCATGTGGGTGTGGCATGGTATGATGATTTTGTCTATGTGGCATAACATGATGATTTTGTCTATATGGCATGGCATGGTGATGATTTCTATATGTAGAGTGATGTTGGTTGCGTCTTTGTGCAGTATGATAAGGTATATTCTTACGTGCACGTGGTTTATGGAAGTTTGTGTATATAAAAGCATGGTTATGTGCTGTATGAGGATGACGTGGTTGACTAGCATAAGTGGTGTTGTGCCCATGTGATTGGGTTTGAGGTTGAACAACCTGTTTGCCCAATTTGGTTTCTAATCTCCTAGAAACAGCTTGCAGTTCATCAACCTTAATATTTAAGCCATATATCTTAGTCATGGAAATCTTGTGTCTACTCTTTTCTTCAGCAAGCAACGTGTTGAGTGTAGTGATTTCTTGAGTTTGTTGCTCAATACGTGCTTCAGCATCATGTAAGCTTATTTTAAGCTTGGATACTTCATTTGTGACATCAGTGGGTGACGTGTTTCTAACATTATCAAGAAGTAAAGAAATTCTTTGTATCTCATCTTCAAGACTTTTGATTTTGTCCTTGGCATGTTTGTATTTACCGATGACCTTTTTGTGATCATCGAACAAATCAGTGAAGGCATCGCCAAGTTCATCAAAAGAGAAGTCGTCTAAAGTTTCGTTAGATACCTTGTTGGAAGTTGCCATTAGGCACATATTTGCTTTATCTTGAGGAGAGTCATTTTCTTCCTCGGAGTCACTCGCTTCACTTTCATGCCAAATGCTTGTGTTGGCATATTTCTTTGATGAGTTCTTTTTGTATGGCTTCTCATAGCGGTTGCTCTTCTTCAAGAATGGACAGTCTTTTCGGACATGTCCAGTCTTCTTGCAGCCATAGCAGGTTGTCTCTTCTTCATCGTCTTCTTGTGGTTCCTTCTTTCTTCTATTGAAGCGAAGGAACTTCTTGAAGTTGCGAACCATGAGAGCTTGGTCTTCATCATCCGAGTTGTCGTCTTCGGTCTCATCGTGCTCAGCCCTTCGTCGATGAGCTTTGAGAGCGATCTCCTTAGTCTTTGGAGCAGGCTCTTCGAAGTCCTTGAGGTCAAGCTCGTGGGTCAAGAGCTTACCCATCAAGGTCTCCATTGACATGGTAGTGAGATCGTTCCCTTCTATGATGGCTGTCACCTTAGGGTTCCAAATTTTTGGTAGCCCCCTAAGCAACTTGCGAATCTTCTCATGATTTGAATATTGTTTTCCAAGTGAAGACAGGGGGTTGATGATGTCGAGGAATCTTGTGAACATCTGTGTGATCGTCTCGTTTGGCTTCATCTTGAACGCCTCGTATTCTTGCGTAAGACGACTGATTTTTGATTCCTTGACTTGGGTGGTCCCTTCATGCGTCACTTCTAGAAGCTTCCATACTTCGTGAGATGTGGTGCATGTGGATACCCTGTTAAACTCATTCCTGTCTATAGCACAGAATAAAGCATTAATAGCTCTAGAGTCTAGACTTGCCTGTTTCTTCTCTTCGTCAGAATATTTGTCATATGATTTCTCAATGAGATTACCGTTGACAACTATCCTGGCGGGCTTTTTGTAGCCGTCAGTGACGACTGTCCACAGGTCGAAGTCTAGAGACTTGAGATAGAAACGCATCCTTGTTTTCCAATACGTGTAGTTAGTTCCATCAAATAGGGGAGGCCTATGAGTGGACTGTCCTTCACCGTGATTGGAAATCAAGGATTATGTGGTTGCCATGGATCAGCTCTAGGATGTAAATCCTTGTAAAGAGAACAGAGCTCTGATACCAATTGAAGAACAGTTTGGCAACTCTAGAGGGGGGTGAATAGAGTTTATATAGAAAATAACCAATTAAAAATTAACTCTTTCACGATCTATGAATCATCAGAGTAAAATGCGGAAAGTAAATGAAGAGCAAGAAAGCATACGCAAACACAGCGATTTTAACCTGGTTTCCCTCGTGGAGGACTAGTCCAGGCCTGAGAACTCTAGCTCAGGATTAAATCCACTATTTGTGAAATAGTAGTTTACAACCCGTGCCTTTACTTCAGAAGAGCACGTCAACTTCTTACAGAGGATCGCAGTGGCGATTTGCTTGGAATTGTCCAAGCGACTTCTTCAACTCTTGCACAAGAATCCTAACTGAGAGATGCTGAGCACTCAAGACTTAGGAGGCTTGTGGCTAGTAGATGGGAAGGGTATGGCTTATTTGAGCTATAAGAGAGAAGATAAGAGAAGATTGGATGATTTGAAATGAGAGAATTCATGCCCTATTTATAGTGTTTTTATAGGCAGAATTCGGCCAGAATTCGGGTAGGAAAATTCAAAAATTTGGCCGTTGGACAACTAGCAACCAGCTAACCCTAAAATTAGGGTTCCTGATTTCTAGGAGACAGAGTTCGGCCCGAACTCTGTGTGGAGGCAGAGTTCGGCCCGAACTCTGTCTCCAGAGCACAGAGTGGTTCAAAGGGGACCATTGGGCAATTTCTGGTTTGGTGGAGCTTGGGATTATTGGGTAGGTTATAGTCTAAGTTTCAAGAGCTCAGCATGACTCAGATTACATTTGTCTAGACTCAAAGAAAATGTAAAATACAGACTTGAATACGACTGAGAAGCAGAGGCTGAGCTGTTGTCTGTCTTGAGCTTAATGCAGACGTCGTTTGTCGTATTGAATTAATACAGATATTATTTAGTCAATGTTGTCAATATTTGGTTGACTGTGACTTTGTGTCAACACAATCACCACTTTAATAAATTAAAATAAATTCAAAAATTCACAAAATAACTAAAATACCCTCAAGCTAAAATGTGGTAGTGACAAATCTACCCTCCTTAAAAGAATTTCGTCCTCAAAATTAAAAGACAAAACTAAACTGAGGAGAAGGATAGACAATCATACCTCAAGGTCCAAAAAGATATGGGTATCGCTCGCGCATCTCATCCTCCTGCTCCCAGGTAGACTCTCCTGGAGATTGATGCCTTGTAAATCCCCTAAATTTCTACTATATATTTTTGGCACTATTTTAAATTTTGTACGCCGTGTAGTCGTATTGTACATTACGCACAAATTACGTTTATTCGTGAATGCTCGACGAGTACGAATATGTGCGAGCGTACATATTCTTGGAAAAACATTTATTTTATTTTTAATATATAATAATTATTGTATTTATATTTACTTAAAATTATGAAAAGTATCGTATCGGGATGTCCAAAACTTATTATTTTTTATAAAAGGCTATCTTATTTAATAGTGGCAATTTAGAAAACTATTTTTATGCAAATGTTCTTGCACATGAGGTACATGAATTTTAATTCATATATATATATTCATTTTCGAATTTATTATATTAATAATTTATTAATCAAAAAGATATTTAAAAATATTATTATTTTCGAAATTATTATTATTGATATTTTTGGAAAATATATTTGAAATTTATTGTGGCCATTTTAAATCTCGATTTAAATTTATGGATTTAATTTAAATAGTTAAAAGATAAAATTTATACTTAAATTGAGTTTAGATTATCTAGTTTTAAATTGGAATTAAATTTGAATTTGGATTGATTTATCTAATTGGGTTTAAATTAATCCTAATGATTATCCAACTGGGTATTCCCACCTCCTATAAAAGGAGAGGTACTCCTCCATAAATTCTCAAACACAATTTCTGCCCTATTGTGTATCGTGTCCGTGTCCAGATCATATCCACTATATTCTTCAAGTAGATATACCTGGTTCTCCTCGTGTCTGACAGTCCGGACACCATCCCCTGTCATTTCCCATGTTACGCAGGACACCACCACTACAGACAATACCACCATCTCATCACCCGACCCCGACTTCCCATCTCCGATCAAGCCCCTCCTCGACCACATCATTACCACAGCCATTACCAACATACTGCTGCCATCACCATGAAAACTGCCATCCGTTGCACCTCCGGCAAACCCCAATCCACCACTGCCACCACCATCTCCGTCAACCCGTCACCGACACCACCACCAGGGACACCATGATACCACCGCCACCAAACCAGTCAACCCTATCACCATTACCCATGAAGAAAGAAGAGGAGGAACCCTAACCTAAGTCCACCGCCGCCGTGTCCTACCCGCCGGCCTCCGGCGTGAGCTCCGGAGCACTGGCACGCCATCCCACCCGCTCCGGCCTTGCCGAGACCACCGCCTCTGTGCTCCCACCAGCGCACAGTCGCTCCGCCCCTGCGCGCGACCGCCAGATCTAAACCTCTGCCTCTGCCTCTGAATTCCGGCCGCCGCCCTCACGAGCACCGACGCTGCCCTCCCGAGCATCGTCCACCGCATCCAGCGCCGTACGCCCATCTGCCGCCGTTGATCCGGCCGGATCCGCCGCGACTTCGCCGAGCACGAGCCACGCCGAGCCGCCAGTCACCAATCCCTCCGGCCTTCCGTACTGCCGCCACAGCGTGGCCGAGACCCATTCGCCTAGCGCTACATGCCGACCGCACCACCCCGAGCCGTCCGCCGGCCACCCGTCGGAGTACCGTCCCCCTTGGTAAACCCTTTTTCCTCTCTCTCTCGATTTCTTACTATTCCCTCTCTTTCCCCCTCACTGAATAAAGTTGGGGAGGGGATTAGCTGTAAGGGTGTTTTATGAATTGTTATCACTATTATTATTATTATTATTATTATTATTATTATTATATTTAATTAAATATTGGTACTGTGTAATTTAAATATGTAATTAATATTTTGATAAATAATAAGGTTGTTATTATTAGTATTTATTATTATCAATTATTTATTATTATTATTATTATTATTATCCTATGTTACTGTTAATATTGTTGATAGTATTATTATTATATTATTATTATTGTTACTATTATTATTATACCATTAGGATATTTTAATACGTTGTTATTAGAATTGTTATTGTATTATTCTGGTTATTAAATAAATTGATAAATAATATTATCAAAATTAGGGTTTAACCCTAAACTGTTTTTATTTATTTTTAAAATACTTATTTAAAAATACTTTGACAACTTAGAGTTTTGCCTAAAAAGATTTATTATTCTGGACTAATAAAAATGTATTTTACATATATAAAATATTTTCAAATTATTACGTAGAATTATTTTTCAAGTATATTATGAAATTTTTTCTAAAAATAGGACACGCATCTCTTCGCTCAAACTCTCTTTAAATTATTCCCTTTACTCATAGCTAATCATGCTTCTCTATTTCCTTGCAATCTCGGACCATGACACATCGAACATGGCTATTGGACATCCTGACTTGTTGGATCACACCATATCAGGCAACACATCAGGCAAGATACCTTGCCATTATACTGTTTATTTTTAGTTTGCATTTTATTACATATTACTGTTCATTTATTTTTAGTTCTTAATTTACTGCCTGCTCAGTAATATTAGATGTACTTTGTTATTTATCCTTTGATTGCATATGGACCTAGAGTTAAGGGACTACCATTGTAGTGTATTGCATATACCTTGACACAGTTGTACCACAAGGATGTGTGAGATGAGTAGCATATAGAGGTTCTTACGTGTGGGCTGATCCCCCATGTGCATGCGTTAGGACTAACTGCTAATAGAGGGGTGTTAGAAGACTTAGCAGTTAGTAGAGGTACATAGTCGTGGATGCGACTTGACAAGTACATTGGATGGAGAGAACATTTTCTTGTCGTATGGGCTTCGATTGCACTTCCCTTTTAACCCGGAAGCTCCGCTGGAGATACGGGTATGAGCCTCTCAGGTTGGCCACTGTCGTTTTTGAACGTCATGCTCTTAGGTCACTGGTGCCCAAGTGGGGACTTTACCATATCCTATTTACAGCCAGGGCTCATGCGACGAAAGGTTTGTGCTTAATTGCATGTTCACTTTAGTTTGGTTAGATTACCTTATTATGTCTTGTCACTTTCTTTGATTGTGTCATATTTTATATTCAGTATTTATATGACATGTTTATTGTATCTTGTTACGTCCCTCTAAGGACCTGGTTATCTCGCCAGGTGTGTTCTTGTCTTTCACAAGTGTTCTAGCTGTGGCCATGATTGTCACTATTTCTTCGAGGATGATTGCGCTTTGATCGTCTTCGCTTCGCCCGCCAAACTCATTGTATTTTTCATGTATTTTTCCTTACTTGTTGGTAGTGGATTTGTCTCTGCCCAACGATTGTATACATAAAAAATTCAAAGTTGCTTTTATATCATATTTATCTTTATGGATGAGATTTAGTACCTTGGTTACTGCATTTTACAGCTTACGTATATTTATTGTACGGCTGGCATGTCTACGGTCCTAGTCCTACGTATTTTGGGACTGGGCGTTACATGTTTTTGTGGTGGCTCATGCAGGTCAAGTTTGTCACTTCGGTTACGTAATTGAACCGATGTGAGCCTGCAACATAGGATTAGAATCTAGGAATCTCATCCATACAGCTTGACCTCTTCCCTTGGCTTCAAATTCCGAACTCTTGTTCGACACCCTTGAACTGCATCTTGCTTGATTCCTTTCTACCGTCGATTCTTATTTTCGTACTTAGTATTAACTAGGAAGATGACTACACTAGTATATGCTCGTAGATCAAACACATGGCTAGAATGGTTATATTGGCAATTGGATACATTTAAGACTCTAATTGAGTTAAAAGTTTTTTTTTAAGTGTGATTTAATGTTTATTAATTTGTAAAGTAGGATATTACTATGAAAAGTTTTAACCTTAAGATTTCTAAATAGTAAACACCAGAGGATTTATAGGATTTCATACTTGGTTTAAGAAATTGATTGATTTTTAAAGATTTGATATTTATGATTTATTGGATTATAGTTATACATCCTTGCACAAGTATAAAATTGATTTGCTTTTTCTAGTTGTGATATTTAAGAGTTTGGGTAATAGATATACATCTTTGAACAAATATAAAATTTATTGATTTTTGAGTTTTGAGGTTTATGATTTATTAGATTATGGTTATACACCTTTGTACGATTATAAATTTGGTTTGAAAATGATCTTAGCTTCTAAAAATGGCCGTAGGAATTATTTAAATTGAGTTGTACAACTTGCGATTTTTGTGTTTAGTAAATTTTGAATTTTAAGTAGAAGTAATGATGATAAAATTTGGTTTACAATAATTGAAAACGATTTTTGAAAATTTTTCTTTATTTTAAATTGTGTCCTATGATTGAGGATTTACAAATGTATTTAGATTTTTGGTTAAAAAAAAGATTTTGACTGATAAGATTATTTAAAAATTTAGTTTAATGTGGGGTTGCTAATATAAATTTTTTTTTGGAGAATTTTGAAGGATGTCATGGAAAGTTATTTTGATTGATTAAAGGAAGTTACCATTTAAAAGTTGTGATTTTGTTGGAATAACTTAGCATGAATAGAAGTTAAAATTGATGAGAGCATTGAGCTTAATTTTTGAGATTGCTTTTAATATGCTAAGAGTTTTATTATGAGTTATTTGAAAATTTTAGAGTGTTAAAGTTTTGATTGATTGTAAAAATTTTATGGATTCGTGGATTATGAACTCTTGAGTTAAATAGTTGAAATTAAACGTTAATTTTGGAAAAGGTTAGTAGTAACGTGATAAAGTTTGCTTTGAGATTTATGAAAGTGATTTAAATTTTGTCTTTTGAACGGCTTGGAGTGAATACAAATTTTGGTGGTATATTTTTAAAAGTTTAACTTTGAAATTTTTAGAGGGTACTTGAGTTTTCAATTTTAATATTAGGCCACCAAGATTTCCCTAAAGAGTTAGGAGTATTCCATACTAAATGCCATGTCACTCATGACCATGATAGTTGTGTACACACAAGTGTTGTTAGTCATCTCCAAGATCATGTGGTTATATTTCAATCTTGACTCCCTCGACATTCTCTTAAACCTAGATTTTATCGTAACTTCTCATACTCCATCTAAGTGGCTATCATATCTTTAGAAACTGTAATTCTAACTTATTTTACCTTGATTTACTCGAATATGAATTTATCTTATTTCGTGCATTAACTTGGTCATTATATCATGAACTCCCACTTTCTATTTTAAATCCTTTTATGCCATTTACCATGTCTTGGATAATTGGAGCACAACACTAGACTTTTCCTTCCAACAAATTTCAAATACAAAACCTAGACGAGCCCACCTTCATGTAGGTATATCACGTGTCACTAAAACACGTCCCCTTGTACTCTATTTTTATGATGCGACTTTTAGGTCATAATGACTAAATCATAACCCTACTATGATACCGATATACTTTTTTCTTTTTTTCTTTTTTTTCCGACCACAAAAAGGGACTAAATCCCGACTAAATTTTTTCAAATCAATATGTGATGATGCTCAACCACTACACCAAAACATACATTTTGTAACACATTGCTTTCATAATTAGTAATGCTTATTACCGTGACACTCTTGTAACGGTAATAACCGTTACATTGTTAAAAAATCGTTACTAAAATCCTAATTTTACATTTTTTTATTTATTTTATACTCTTTGTAATAAGAAAATTCATTTCAAAATAAAAACTCATCCCGACCTTATTTTTCATCCATTCAGTGGAGGGAAGGGTTACAAATGAAATTCCCTTTCCACACTCTTTTTTCATCATTCCCGCTCCCTCTCTCTATCTCTCTCTCAAACTTCCCTCTAGCTCCCCACCTCTCTCGAGCTTCCCCTCTCCTCCTACTCCTCCATCGATACTAAAGTAGGAATCTACACCAACAGAGAGAGCATCGATCTATCGTGCTGGTCTAATCTTGTGAATCACTTAGATCGGAAGAGGAAAGGGCTCTGAATTGCTGACACCGATCTCGGCGCCAACGTCGATCTACCATGCAGGTCTGATCTTGTGATTACATTGAAGTTAGGGTTTTGTCTTGATTTAGGGTTTCTTTTTTATTTTTATATTGAAATTGATCCGAAAATCTGGATTTTAATCAGCAAATTCAAAGGGTTATTCGTATTTCTTCTCGACAGAGAAGCTTTTCATCATCGGCAGTGGCCAGACCTCAGGTCTGCACTTATCTTAGGTTTGGACATGTCTCGAACATGATAAACTAGGCGTTATGGAAATACATTAGGACATACAATTGTCGGGGTCCTGTTGTTGTGTCGGTATCTGTAGTGTGGGATTCTTGTGTGTCAGACACAGTATTGGACATGACCCTCACCATGAAAAAACAATAAGGTATGCGGATACTAATGCCTTATGGCTATATAGGTGTGTGTAGTGTTGTATTGTTGCGTTGAACACGTACATGACCTAAACACTCAAAATATACAAGGGCACACCGAAATCAATGTCATGTTGTTGTGTCCATATGGACCATATCTTGTAGTATGGTATTTGTATCCTTATCATGTAGAGTCATATACGTGTCTAACATATTCTCTCTTTTTTTATTCGTCTGATTTTAGTTGTTGATTCTTAGGGAGTCTCTCAATTCACTAGGATGCTTAGTCGTACATTCCATTGACATTTAGATTGATATCGAGTGTGATACCTTTATTCCACCAGTTGATTTGCAGCATTCCGACCATGGTACTTTGCCTTTTGTGGAAAATGTGTTCAGGTACTCCTTTGTGAGCTACATGAGGGTATATAATTTTGATGATGAGGATGCTGGTGTTGAAAATGGGCAGATGTTTGAGGTGGAACAGTTCTAGTTCCTTCTGAAGATGATATATATTATAGACATAGGGAGTATTTTTATCTAAATCTGGTTCATGATATTATGCAGAATGGAGCACAGAAGAATGACAGGACATGTCAAAGTTTGGTTGCCAGGTGTATGTTTGTTGTAGTTAATATTGTGTGCTTTCCTTTCATAATTTGATGTGTCTTACAGATTTAATTTTTTTTCTTGTGTACAGATGTGATCTATTTTGAGGAATTCTTTTCCACTACTTACAACCAAGGTAAAAAAATTCTTTGCCAGTAGGCCTTTATATGGCTAGTTGTAAAATGGAGAAGGTAGCAACTTCAACCATATATAACTTTGCATCACTGTGATTTGCTGTTTGAATGCACTTTATAGATAACATGTCAGAATTTGAGCTGGGCTTTATTCATGATAGATAATACTGAATTCTCCTCTTATTATGCACCTTTTTAACCAGATACTTGCTACTTATCATCTATGAAAGGCATTTCAAACTACTCATGAGTTCCGACCCCACCACTAGCTCAGGGAGATAGATGACATATTAGATGGATTTGTGATGCCCTAAAGTTGGTAGTTGATATCGAGTCCAGCTTCTTATATATCAACCACGCACTGCTCCTGTATCGGGCTAAATTACATGAACTATGCTACAAATTCCGACTCTACTTTAACTTTGACAACAACATGTTTTGTGCTAGCATGTGAAATGAAAGATGTATTATGATGTTCAACTTTTAGAGGCTGATATGTGAATTTTGTTTCATTGGTGCAAGCTCGTTTCCTATTGGCAAAGTTGAATCTTTCTGCTACAAACAACTCATACAATCCTCCCCCTCATTGTGGAGATGTTATATTCACAGATGATGTCAACTTCCAGGTATTCCTTGATCATCTCCAACGCCTGGCGGTTCAGTGAAGAACTTTTGCATCAGTTCAGGCGCCAACACATCCATTCCATCGTTCTATCTATTGGATAGTATGGGATGTCTTAATTTCCACCCAGAAAAGGTTGCAGTTTAGCTTTACTCTACAATTTGTACAGATTATGTTCAGAGTCCATGCTTATATTTATTTTCTATGCAAGTGATTGTAGCTACTGCGTATTCATTGACATTAATTATTCTGTACTGAGAGTGAAGTTGACTGTGAATATCAGTTTGTTACTGTACAAAGTAGAGAAAAATTTTGGATGTTAAAATGACTGCTTGTACGCAAACATGAGGAGAGGAGGTGCTGTCTGCACAGCCTGCAAACAAACCTGTTGCAATTTTATCTTGTGTTCACGATAATAAAGTTTGGAAATATATGCATCCGTTAATTGTTTCATAATTTGAGGTGGAACAGTTCTAGTTCCTTCCGAAGATGATTTATATTATAGGCATGGGGAGTACTTTTATCTAAATCTGGTTCAGGATATTATGCAACATAAAGCGCAGAAGAATGACAGGACGTGTCAAAGTTTGCTTGCCAGGTGCATGTTTGTTGTGGTTAATGTTGTGTGATTTCCTTTCATAATTTGATGTGTCTTACAGATTTTAAAATTAATATATTTTTTTCATGTGTACAGATGCGGTCTAATTTGAGGAATTCTTTTCCACTACTGACCTCCATTGTCACACAGTCTCACCTTCAGAAACCATTTCACTTGGTAAGTTCTACAGCATTTGAACTTTTACTGCACGCGTCGAGCATTTCCTCAAATGTCAATTATTCATGTTCAATTTTTTACTTTTTATATTTTTGTTGCAAACATCTTCATGTTATATATCTCCGCACATTAAGTAGACTTATTTCAAATTTGAGGGGCAACATGTATTGGATACATATTGGAGACAATCGGGACACTCCAAGATACTCTACGGACACGCCAAAATAGATGTTGTGTCCGTATCCCCGTGTCCTTCCTTCGTAGTGTCATATCCGTGTCCATGCAACATGTAGGCCTCAGTTTTTCAAAAGAAAAGAACATGGGTTACATTTAGTGCAAATAGTAGAGGTGACATTCCACTTGTGCAAGAGACCTGGGTCCAAAACCAGTTTACACTATAAATGTATTAGATACATGACAATCAGAAGATTCAAAACAACAACAAAGCCGGTGTGACTTTGTCCCAAACTTTTTTTGGGTCGGATTACTCTTATCCGAATGTAGGTCCTATACCTCTCTTTGCTTATCAGTTATAGTTTCCAACAAGATAGTCTAGTGAAGCTTGTTCATATAAAGGGTGGTTAATCAGGATCTCCTCGCTAACATAGTTGCACTGGAGCTCGCAGTTACAAATATTTAAAAAGAATTGGATGCCTTGCATTTTTGGCTTATTAGCCAAGAAAGGAATGAGTGTCTCCTTACTGAAACTCAAATACAACATACACCACCACTAGCATTGGAACCACCATCTTTTAACTCTGGCTTTATGTGGGAAGAGGTATATCATTGTTTATATTGATTTTCCATTCCTTATTGGCGGTAAAATTAACAGATGACTGATTCTTGCTTGTGTATTTTTTCCAGCATATATCCTCGATGAGAGCTGCAAAATTTACGGGACATCAAATATCTTCCTCATCACGGTTAGACTTAGCATCTAGACATTCACAATCGTTGAAAGTTGATAGGCTGACGCAGAAGTTTACCACAGCAAAGGTCTGTTCATCCTTATTCTCTTTTACAAGGACGGTTATAGAGGCATGCTATATAGAATATCTAGCTCTATATGCAAATATTCTCAAAATGCATAACCACACTTACGAGTTGGCCAAATTATTTTTGGTACAGATAGCAGGACCCTGCAGTAAAAGTAAAGAAGAAAATAAAATAGTTGATTCTCATCAAGAGTCTGATGCGATGGATATGAAGAAGAATTTGATATTGAAGAACCCTTGGCAGGATACAAATAAACTTTCAGAAGAAATGGCGCGTTGTATGAGAGAAATTTTTCTATGTTTATCAGAATCATCATCCACCTCTAAGGTGCCCTCTTCATAATCATCATTACCTTCCTCATTTTCTCCTGTTGGGCACTTCTCTTGGTCTGCGATTATGTGTCCTATACCTCTCTTTGCTTATAGTTTCCAAAAAGAGTTTTTAAAACATGAAGGATTATGATTTGCGGGGTCAAGTAAATTTTTTAAACAGTGCTCCTGCTATAACTTGGCAAAAAAAAGAGAAGCTGAATTTGAAGAGATAGATATAAATAAGCTACCTCTCATCAACAATTGTACAGAAAAATAAATACTCGGAAGTTGTTGATGATTATGTGTCTGTATTTCACTGACCTTAAAAGTTACAGGTCAATACTTGTCGTGCACTTGACATAAAAAAAACTTTGTGTTCTTCTTTCCCTTCTATTTTGTTTTACAGCTTCATACTTGATTCATGTAAGCTGCACTTGTTTTATAGCAGCATAATGTGTATGTAAGAATTGTCTTATGTAAAATGTATTATCATAATGAATTGTCTTGTTTATAATGAATTGTCTAGTGTTATTTACTTGTCACTGCAAAGTTGGTTGAATATAGATTCATAGCAAATATTATTGAAATTATATTTTTTTCCAAAAATATAGTTGTCTGTAACGGTTATATCTGTTACAAAAGTGTAAAATAATTAACGAAAAAGCACATCTTATGACGGTTATAGCTGTTACGAAAATAAATTTTTCTACGGTAATAACCGTGACGAAAATAAATTTCATAACGGTTATTACCGTTACAAGAACCATTACAAAATTAGTCACGCCCAATTTGTCACGATTATTACCGTGACAAAAATTATTTGTCACGGTAATAACCGTTGGCAATCACCTATTTTGGTGTAGTGGTACTTGAATTCATTTAATACTTAATTTTGTGCCTTACCTTGATTATTTAACTCATTATCCCATCACACTACTAGTTTAACTCTTGTAAGTTGGGTAGAATACCTCACGACCTTACCAACATTTGTGGACCACATTGATAGGTTCACTTGGACCATGTAATTCAGTAGACCCTAACTTATCTAGCCAACCAAGCCGACTGCATAGGCCCAAATTTTGGACGAAACTTAGATTTTATAAGATCTTGGACTAATTGATTTCTCTCATCATTTCCCTTTACTCATTATTTTATCTACCTATGATACTAAAATAGCTTAGTTTTGCAAGCGTATTCTTTATCAAGCTTGATCATGACATATGTCTAATTTGGGCGCCCACTAATATATTGTCTAATCAGAACCGACGTATTATGGTCTGATCAACCATAGTGCACTTGGTTCGCTTCTGTATATTGTTCAACGTGGATAGAGACATAGTTAAACTTGGTCTTAGAGTCTCATCCGCAACTGCCTTGGCAATTCTTTTGGAACTTATTCAGTTGTCATTGAACCACTCATTTGAATTCGATAATGCCCTCTTCGAACTCTTTATGTTTGCCTTTTGCCTGTTTTAGAAAGATAAACACCCGTACTTGATATTCTTTTAGTTGTCCACTATCTATTGCCAAGATAGTTAGCCAGTTACCAACCGATTTGACTGTAACCCCATCTTGAATTAGTCATCCTCCTCGTGACACTAGATTCATTATCACAATTTTCTAATCATTCTTGAGACTTAAGAATGATTCAAATTATTTTCTTAATCAAACCTAAACCCAAGACCATATTTTCTCAAGGAACCATATCTCCCAAGTTCCTAAGTTATTCTCCTTGATCCACCCAATGCCTCATTATTTCTTGAATTGTGTTATCATGATTGTCTTAGCTAGCGACCCTCGTCTATTACCATATTTGTGAATTATTTTCCTATTTAATGGATTCATGACTTTCTAATAGCACATTTATGTTAAACACCGTTTCCTTGCCTCGCCAAATGTATTGTTCGTACTTTCTTATCGTTAAAACTCTTGAGCCCTACCTATTCCTAAATTTCGAGGACGAAATTCTTATAAGTTGGGTAGGATGTAAAACCCCTAAATTTCTACTATATATTTTTGGCACTATTTTAAATTTTGTACGCCGTGTAGTCGTATTGTACATTGCGCACAAATTACGTTTATTCGTGAATGCTCGACGAGTACGAATATGTGCGAGCGTACATATTCTTGGAAAAACATTTATTTTATTTTTAATATATAATAATTATTGTATTTATATTTACTTAAAATTGTGAAAAGTATCGTATCGTGATGTCAAAAACTTATTATTTTTTATAAAAGGCTATCGTATTTAATAGTGGCAATTTAGAAAACTAATTTTATGCAAATGTTCTTGCACATGAGGTACATGAATTTTAATTCATATATATATATATATATATATATATATATATATATATATATTCATTTTCGAATTTATTATATTAATAATTTATTATTCAAAAAGATATTTAAAAATATTATTATTTTCGAAATTATTATTATTGGTATTTTTGGAAAATATATTTGAAATTTATTGTGGCCACTTTAAATCTCGATTTGATTTTATGGATTTAATTTAAATAGTTAAAAGATAAAATTTATACTTAAATTGAGTTTAGATTATCTAGTTTTAAATTGGAATTTAATTTGAATTTGGATTGATTTATCTAATTGGGTTTAAATAATCCTAATGATTATCCAACAGGGTATTCCAACCTCCTATAAAAGGAGAGGTAGTCCTCCATAAATTCTCAACCACAATTTCTGCCCCATTGTGTATCGTGTCCGTGTCCAGATCATATCCACTATATTCTTCAAGTACATATACGTGGTTCTCCTCGTGTCCGACAGTCCGGACACCATCCCCTGTCATTTTTCGTGTCACGCAGGACACCACCACTACAGACAACACCACCATCTCATCACCTGACTCCGACTTTCCATCTCCGATCAAGCCTCTCCTCGACCACATCATCACCACAGCCATTACCAACATACTCCTGCCATCACCATGAAAACCGCCACCCGTCGCACCTCCGGCAAACCCCAAACCACCACTGCCACCACCATCTCCATCAACCCGTCACCGACACCACCACCAGGGACACCAAGATACCACCGCCACCAAACCAGTCAACCCCATCACCATTACCCATGAAGAAAGAAGAGGAGGACCCCTAACCTAAGTCCGCCGCCGCCGTGTCCTGCCCGCTGGCCTCCGACGTGAGCTCCGGAGCACTGGCACGCCATTCCACCCGCTCCGGCCTCGCCAAGACCACCGCCTCTCTGCTCCCACCGGTGCCCAGTCGCTCTGCCCCCGCGTACGACCGCCAGATCTAAACCTCCGCCTCCGCCTCCGAATTCCTGCCGCCGCCCTCACGAGCACCGCCGCTACCCTCCCGAGCATCGTCCACCGCATCCGGCGCCGTGCGCCCATCCGCCACCGTTGATCCGGCCGGATCAGCCACGGCTTCGTCGAGCGCGAGCCAGGCCGAGCCGCTGGTCACAAATCCCTCCGGCCTTCCGTACTGCCGCCACAGCGTGGCCGAGACCCATTCGCCTAGCGCTACAGGCCGACCGCACCGCCCCGAGCCGTCCGTCGGCCACCCGCCGGAGCACCGCCCCCCTTGGTAAACCCTTTTTCCTCTCTCTCTCGATTTCTCACTATTCCCTCTCTCTCCCTCTCACTGAATAAAGTTGGGGAGGGGATTAGCTGTAAGGGGGTTTTATGAATTGTTATCACTATTATTATTATTATTATATTTAATTAAATATTGGTACTGTTTAATTTAAATATGTAATTAATATTTTGATAAATAATAAGGTTGTTATTATTAGTATTTATTATTATCATTATTATTTATTATTATTATTATCCTATGTTACTGTTAATATTATTGATAGTATTATTATATTATTATTATTATTATTATTGTTACTATTATACCATTAGGATATTTTAATACGTTGTTATTAGAATTATGATTGTATTATTCTGGTTATTAAATAAATTGATAAATAATATTATCAAAATTAGGGTTTAACCCTAAACTGTTTTTATTTATTTTCAAAATATTTATTTAAAAATACTTTGACAACTTAGAGTTTTGCCTAAAAATATTTATTATTCTGGACTAATAAAAATGTATTTTACGTATATAAAATATTTTTAAATTATTACGTAGAATTATTTTTCAAGTATATTATGAAATATTTTCTAAAAATAGGACACTCGTCTCTTCGCTCAAACTCTCTTTAAATTATTCCCTTTGCTCATAGCTAATCGTGCTTCTCTATTTCCTTGCAACCTCGGACCATGACACATCGAACATGGCTATTGGATATCCTGACTTGTTGGATCACACCATATCAGGCGGCAAACCAGGCAAGATACCTTGCCATTATACTGTTTATTTTTAGTTTGCATTTTATTACATATCACTGTTCATTTATTTTTAGTTCTTGATTTACTGCTTGCTCAGTGATATTAGATGTACTTTGTTATTTATCCTTTGATTGCATATGGACCTAGAGTTAAGGGACTACCGTTGTAGTGTATTGTATATACCTTGACACAGTTGTACCACGAGGATGTGTGAGATGAGTAGCATGTAGAGGTTCTTGCGTGTGGGCTGATCCCCCATGTGCATGCGTTAGGGCTAACTGCTAATAGAGGCATGTTAGGAGACTTAGCAGTTAGTAGAGGTACATGGTCGTGGATACGACTTGACAGGTACATTGGATGGGGAGAACATTTCCTTGTCGTATGGGCTTTGATTGTACTTCCTTAACCTGGAAGCTCCGCTGGAGATACGGGTATGAGCCTCTCAGGTTGGCCACTGTCGTTTTTGAACGTCATGCTCTTAGGTCACTGGTGCCCAAGTGGGGACTATACCAGATCCCATTTACAGCCAGGGCTCATGCAACGAAAGGTTTGTTCTTAATTGCATGTTCACTTTATTTTGGTTAGATTACCTTATTATGTCTTGTCACTTTCTTTGATTGTGGCATATTTTATATTCAGTATTTATATGACATGTTTATTGTATCTTGTTACGTCCCTCTGAGGACCTGGTTATCTTGCCAGGTGTGTGTTCTTGTCTTTCGCAGGTGTTCTAGCTGTGGCCATGATTGTCACTATTTTTTCGAGAATGATTGCGCTTTGATCGCCTTCGCTTCGCCCACCAAACTCATTGTATTTTTCATGTATTTTTTCTTACTTGTTGGTAGTGGATTTGTCTCCGCCCAACGATTGTATACATGAAAAATTCAAAGTTGCTTTTATATCATATTTATCTTTGTGGATGAGATTTAGTACCTTGGTTACTGCATTTTATAGCTTACGTATATTTATTATATGGCTGGCATATCTACGTTCCTAGTCCTACGTATTTTGGGACTGGGGCGTTACATGCCTCCACGCGACGCGAACTAAGGGTATCACCTGGTTTTTCAGTACCTTCTCTCGGCGATCCAGAATCTCCACTGGCTGCTCTGGATAACTGAGAGTAGGTCCTACCTCAATCTCTGAATGGTCAAGTACATGGCTAGGATCAGCCATATACCGTCTCAACTGTGATTCATGGAATATATTGTGGACACCCACTAGTGCAGGTAGCAAGTCTAGCCTGTATGCCATGTCAACGACTCTCCCGCTGATCACGAAAGGTCCGATGAAGCGCGTGCTAAGCTTCCCACCTCCACCAAAATGTATGGTACCACGAGTCGGAGATATCCTCAGAAAAACCATGTCTTCGACCTATACACAAACAAGGTCTCAAGTTACAAATAATGAAACATGATTAAACAACACAAACAAACAACCTACTTCTAATCATATCTCCAGTCAAACTAAGACAAACGTAGTCAATGGTCAACTACTGGTCAACAACTAGTCAATTTCTTAGAGTATTGCCTATGCTAGCTATCTAGGTGTTAGCAACTAGAAATTAGCCAAAAAAAATACTCTATAATTGACTAACTCTTAACTTCCCAAATACTATCAAGTCACCCATAACTAAATACCTATAATCTAAGCACACAAATCCCAAATACCACATATACATAAGCTCAAGAACAACAACCCATTACATATACCCTAAGTATAATATATATATATATATATATATTTTTTTTTTTAATATATATATATATATATATATATATATTTATCATATATATATATATATATATATATATTTATTTATATATATATATATATATATATATAAATATATATATATATATATATATATATATATATATATATATATATATATATATATATATATATATATATATATATATATATATATATATATATAACTGATCATCTAAGCGTTAAGGTAGACTAAACTCATAAAGGACTGAACAAATGCTTAGAAATTAGGCTAAGGATGAATGGTCTGAAACATCAATGTTGGCAAAAGGGAATGATGTTAAGGAGACTGAATTTATAAGGCAAAAAGAACCGGATATTAGGGTCCAACTTGTAAAGTTAAAGTGAAAGAACTTACATGGTGACTGAAACATGCCTTTAGATCAAACCTGGGCCTCTCATCTCTATCTGGACTGAACACCTACTAAACTACATGCAGGACAGTGGTCTAAAAGAAGTGAACCAAACTGGTGTGCAGGGAATACAATAGGCCGTATACTGCAAATGAGTGCAGGCTACATACCAAATCAAATACATTACATATATACAATATATATATATTTAACTCTCATCACCTCAAAATGTACTCAAAGTCTAATAGCACACACCCTACCACATGCCTATCACTCAATTGAAGGGGTCAGATATTGTAGGGTGTATTGGGACAGAACAGTAGTGTAGCATGGCTGCATATGAAGATGAAGAACAATCATATGTAGGACATATACATATAAAAAATTGAACTAATGCTCAGGTAGAGGCTTTTGGAAGACTGAACCAACAATGAAAGGAAATGTTTAGACATGTATCTGGACAGATGGGCTAAGCAAGCATCATCTGTATCTAAGAATGAAAGAGGGATAGAACAAATGATCAAAAGAGAACTCTTATTAACAACCCAAATTATATCCCCAATGTATACAACTGTCCTAAATGGACTGAACAACCATGCCCAAAATGGTTTAAACTCCACTGTAGGGAACGTACTGCAGGTTATAATGAAGGGTAATGCAAGGCTATCAAGTAAAGTAAAATTCTAAGAGATGCAGTATGTCACCATGTACAGAAAGTAAGGATGAGTGCAGACCTCTAATATGCATGATACTAACCCTCCATATATGTAGAATATGTTAAGGGGTTGATGGTTATATTGGTGAGTCAATAATTGGGGTCTGAACAATGGTCCAGTGAAATCTATGATGCAACATGGTAGGTAATGAAACGTTGAGTGCAGTGAACAACTTTTACAAGTCTGAACCAAGGGAACAGAGTATCTAGTGAAGGGTCAGCATACTGCATATAAAGGTTGATCAAACATGACCGAACACAACACAAAGAGAACTTAACTAAAATAAAAAACTGGACCAAATATAGGCTAAACAACATGTCAATACCCTATACAACAATGACCTATAGATATCAACCAAACCCCTATCCTATATGCCAATATCATCTGTAACCTATCTATATATATATACCTCTCAGTCTTTGGTGAAACTACAACTACACTCAAGGGCAGGCCCTGGTCATGGGTGCCTTACTAGAAAGGATAAGGGAAAATAATAGTAAATTATTAAGGCTGTAAGGCATACTAACATCCTATATGAAAATTGGTTGGTATTATAAATAATAGAGGAATCGTTTACAATGGGTTACTATTCTAATACCCGTGCTAACTATCATCTCTAGGGTACAAACACTCTACAAGTTATCATATCATTACACTATGAAAGAACTACATATGAATAAGCTCTACAAAACTAAAATATCCCTACTCTTAAGTTATTTGATGATGGAATACAATTTTATAACAACAGAAGGGTACGATAGAGATGATATGTTTAAAAATATTCTCAAGATACAATCTAATAATCATATGAGTCTGTCCAAAATCATGTTACTCAAAGTCCTCGCCATACCAGTAAGCAAGGCTGCGATAAATGGTAGATTCCATAACTGGGGTATGCACCTTTGTAATCATGTCGTCTAGAATTCTCGCTATACCGACTAGTATAGCAGTAAAAAATTTCAAATCTCATAACCAAGATACGTACATCCGAAGTCAGGTCTCTATGTTCTCGCCATGCCAGCTAATATGTCTGCGATAAACTTTAGGTTCCATAATCAAGTAGAGTTTTACCATTCCTGTTATTCCCGTCAATATATTTTATCAAAAAATATCGTAACTCAGGCCATAAAATTTATCTCGATAGGAAAAATCAAAATCAACAACGATCAATCAAAAATCAAATTCAATAATCAAGGAGTAAGGGTGAACAAAACAAGGGTAGGGATTTCAATTTGAAGTTTAAATAAGATTCTCAAGGGTTGTATCAAGAATCTCTCAAGTATTTCTAACCGTGATTGAGTATCCTCTCATTCTAACACCTTACTTCCTATATTCTATCGCAGGCTCGTAGCAGTACAACTAAGTCATTGTGCTACTATGATATCGCAATAATACGACTCTCGACCTGCATGGGCCACCACTAAAAACGTGTCACGACCTGCACCCTAGAGTAAGGGCACGAGAAGTGGGTACGTCCAGCCTACGTCATAGTGTCGGTGGTAGAACGCTGTCCTAGGTCACAACATCTAACAATATAAGGTACCTGTACAGTATATACACTCCGAGTGGAGGTGACAATACAGAATACAGTCTCAATCACATCTAAGGCAGAATACGATAAGATAGATAGATATGAAATGAATCTACAAGATACAAATAGATAGAGAATTCTAAGTGTCTAAGATATCATAGCAATCCAGAACATCCAACTCAAATACAATAATCCAGAGAATAAATAGAACTGAAAAGACTACTCTAAACTAAAGGGGTATCATCCACTGCTAATGGATCCTGCTGGAGATCCAAGTCACAACAATCCTCTAGGGTAGTCCCATAATAAGTGGTACAGAGCGCCTCGTCCTCATCCTCTGTAATATTTTCAACAGTTCCGGTCAGAACAGGAGCGAGCACAATACATCTCACGCAAATCATAATAGGAAAGGAAATATAAACATGCTAGTGAGTAAGATACATGAAACTGAAATAACAACATGGTATAAAAGAGTGTCACGATCCGCACCCACTGTGAGGGTACGAGAACGTAACAATGCCCAGCCTACGCCGCAGTGTCGGCTGTAGAACGCTGTCCTAGGTCACAACATCTAACAATATATATCTAAATAGTTTATACTCCCCGAATGGGGGTGACATAGCAGTAATAACTCAATCACAACTAAGGAAGAGATAGCACGATATGAAATAGAACTCAAGGAAATAAATAGATAAAAAGTAGTCTAAGATAATCCCAACAATATCCAGAAGTACTTGGTCTCAGATACAGAATAAAAGAATATATACAACTCTGAACTCCAATAAAGTCTAGCTAAACATGTCCTATGACTACATAAAAGATAGATAGCCTAACTAATCTAATCTAGGCAATCGAGGTGATATCCTCAGCTAGAGCTGGGTCCTCCTGAGGGTCCAGCTCGCAGGTGTCATCTAAGACTGCCCCGTAGTAAGTGTCCAGGCAAGCCTCGTCCTCGTCCTCTGTAATATTTTCAACAGGTCCAGTCACGACAGGAGCGAGTACAGTACATCTCAATAGTTCATAGCAGGTTAGAAGATATAATCATGCAGTCAAGTAAGATACAAGTACTGAAAGAAGTGCAGTATATAAACAGAGAGAGAAAGCTGTAATAGAAATATCTACTATAAATAGAGAACTATCATGTGACTAGTGAGTCAGAGTACAACATAGACATGTAAATGGCATAGGAGATTCTGATGCTACACTATGGAAGAGATTCTGATACTACACTACTTGGATAGTATTCACATGTCTACTTCTACTCCCCCGTACCCCCAATCAGTACACAAGGATCCAACCAAGTTATGTTATGATTCTACGCAAAGCCCCCGAAGGGTGGTACATGGAAGTCCCAAAAATGGGGATTCTAGGAGATTCTAGGATACCCAGTGAATGGGATAAGAGATTATAGGAGACTCTGTGATCATAAGAGTATATGTCACAAGTGATCGAAGAACCTGTGAAGCATAGTGATACGACATGTAAGTGAAACGCACAGAACATGTAGTACCCGATGCTCCCTAAGGATAACATCTCAAGAAGGGATCCGTATAGTACCAATCCGTGTGACCAACGTGATAGTACAAGTAAAGTAATCTACTGCAGGAAATAGTTCTAAGCAGGATATGAAATGATCAGAGAATGTACTCGCCTGTATCTGAGTGTCCAATATGAAATGTACTGTCCAAGGAGTGGTATTTGGCTCCTAATCAGAACAGCACAAGGCACAACAAGTCTAAAATGACAAAATGAAGTTCTACTATGCATTCTACATGATTCTAGGTTAATCTAGGCCAAAGTCAACTCTTGGTCAACTCTGGTCAACCCTAGAAGTCAAACTAGGTCAACCAAGTCTAAACTAGGCTATACTAAGTCTAATAATGTAGTACAAGCCCTATCTAGTCCCACCAAGCTATACCAAACTACCTAGGCCTATTCTCAACACAAGTATACACAATACCTATATATAGTAAATACCCAAGTTGTATACATATATGGCATATACATGAACTTGCATAACCCATACAACCCCATATGTGTACTATCATATGGCATCCCCCCATACACCATATATATCTATATATATAAAACCACACTCATATATATAGGAACATATATCACAATGCATATATTAACTTACATATATAAAATACAATTGCATTATATATATATAGACACATATATTAGACTGTACATTAGGTAGGAATATAGGGAAGGTATGAATAAATGTATGTGTGTGATAGGGCAATACAAGAGAGGGCTGTGTGAGTGACTGCTGTGGTGTGTGTGTGTGTGTGTGTGTGTAATGTTTGTGAAATATATGGTGGCAGGAATAGCATAAAGTGTGTTTACATGACATGAGTGAAAGGGGTGAGTGATGAATCAATTGCCACAACTGAACTGCAAAGGGGGAAATCATACACAGGAAGAGCAATAAGGGGGTCAGTCCATACACAGGTTTTAAACCAAACTCCCATGCCATATTTGAAGAAAAGAGCAAAACAATCAAAAAGTAATTTGAGTTATCAAAACTTGGAATGAATCTCAAAACAATGTTCCTGGAGACCGAGCTAATCCCGGGTTTCATAACTGGGAACACAACCCCAGTTTACCCTTCGAAGTGAAACCACAACCAATATCCCCTTTCCCCAAACCAAAGTCTAACTTGAATTTAAAAGACTTAGTTAACAAGTATTATAACTTGTAAGGATCATAATAGTTGAAAAATCAAAACACAGTGAATAACATATTCTCAGGTTCATCTTAAACAATTTAGGAAACATTTGAAATCAATGATAACAGTTTATTAAGGACTGGTAATGACAGTTAACAGTTTGAAAGAAAATCTGCAACATCTGTTATCAACCCATTAGCCAATATCTCATTTTCACAACCAAAAGCCCATATTCAAATGTAAAAGCTTAGCTAACATGCATATTGATATGTGGGGATCAAAATTAATTGAAAACATAGCAGAACAGGGGATTAAAATAGGTTGGAAACAACAGGGATTTCACAATGTCAGTTCGAGTATCAGAGAAAAGTTCAAACTCCTATTTCAATCCAATATTCCACATAAACTACTAACTAAACATGTGAACCAACTCTACATACATTACATAACATGTTAGGATCTTAATAATTAATTTAAAACACAATTAGAACCATTAGAAATCGAATTAAAATAGAAACAAGACCCAGTGCACTGAACCACACAGTGCACGACACGTGCACCACGATTTCCTACCTAGACACGACACGGGGACACATGGGGCTTTATACACGGGGTGTCAGTTATGGCCCCATGGCACGTGTCAAGTCTCGTGTCCATACAATTCGTGTCTTGTCCGCTACAGACCCCGATAGGCAGGGGAGCACTGTAGCTGTGCGCGCGATCGTGCACACGCGTGTCCAGCCACGAATCCGACACAACAGGGACACCAACACCACCACAGAAGATCAAAAATGCATAAGCAATAGTAAAACTAATATTCCTATTCAAAAACATTGCATAAAGGAGGTCGAGATGCCCTTTGAGGCATTTCGACAAACAGTCATGCACATAGACTGATACGTGTCCAGAACGGACACGAAATCTAGGACACCCGACACGAATCCTATCCAGACTCTTAGGGGACCCTTAGTGCTTCCTAATGATGAAGACAAAACGAAAATCCATGGAGAAATGGAGAGATTACCTATTCTTGAACTATGGGTGAAAAAGCCCCAAATGGAAAGATTTCCTCAACCACCAAAATCTCACAAATTGTTTCCTTCCTGCAAACAATCAATACCAACAGCAAGAACATTGATATTAGGATCTAATGCAACTAGTTTTGGGGAAAATGACCTAAAATGGATTTATAATGAATTTCTAAAGATAGGAACTCACCTCTTTCTTCTTGAAATAATTTCTTAGGGAAGGAGGCTAGCCCTAGATTTTAGGAGGGGTTTTATAGTGGAGGAATCCCAATGTGGATGGGATGGCCGGCCATGATGGGCTAGGGATTAGGGTTTGGTAGTTTGGGCTTGGGCCATGTTACATAAGCTATGGTTTGATTTGATTAATAAAGACTCTAAATCATAAGTCATGGCTTATGGCTTTCTAATTTCTATAGCTAAAAAGGTTCTAATGACCTAACCATAGATTAGGCTAGGTTAGACTAGAGTCACAAATCCAAACCAAGCTCATACTAACTAGGGTTAGCTCCTAGGTTGATCTACATGGGTCCAAACTAGCCAAAAAATCAACCTAGTCCAAACAATTCCAAAATAATTCCTAAAAATTCCCATAAATTCTAATTAATTCTAATAAATTTAAAAAATACCCCAAAAATGACAAAAATACCATCATACTAGAAATGTGGTAGTGACAAATCTACCATCCTTAAAAGAATTTCGTCCGCGAAATTGAAAGGCGAAATACAACTGATGAGAAGGATAGAAAGCATACCTCACGGTCCAAAAAGATAAGGGTAGCGCTCGCGCATCTCATCCTCCCGCTCCTAGGTAGACTCTCCTGGAGAATGATGCCTCCATGCGACGCGCACCAAGCGTATCACCTGGTTCCTCAGAACCTTCTCCCGTCGATCCAGAATCTCCACTGGCTACTCTGGATAGCTGAGAGAAGGCCCAACCTCTATCTCTGAATGATCGAGCACATGGCTAGGGTCAGCCACGTACCTTCTCAACTGTGATACATGAAATACGTTGTGGACCCCCACTAGTACAGGCGGCAAGTCTAGCCTGTATGCAACGTCACCGACTCTTCCGCTGATAACGAAAGGGCCGATGAAGCGCGGGCTAAGCTTCCCGCCTCCACCGAAACGTATCATACCACGAGTCAGAGATATCCTCAAGAAAACTAGGTCTCCGACCTAATCACAAGCAAGGTCTCAATTAATATAAATAACAAACATGATCAAAAATCACAAACAAAGAAACCTAAATCTAATCCTACTCTAATCTGTACCTCAAACTCCAAGGGCCTCCGGTGGCTATCGGCCCAGTGCCGATGTCTGTCCTGCGCCACGCGAAGTCTGTCCCTGATGAGCTTCACCTTCTCGGCCGCATCAACAACCATCTCTGGCCCCAGTAAAGCTCGTTCACCAACATCATCCCAGGATAAGGGTGTACGGCACCTATGCCCGTACAGAGCCTCGAAAGGTGACATCTCAATGCTGGCCTGAAAACTATTATTGTAGGCAAACTCCACCAGATAAAGATGATCCTCCCAGGAACCTTCAAAGTCCAGGACGTACGTCCGCAGCATATCCTCAAGGGTCTGAATAGTCTGCTCTGATTGTCCGTCTGTCTGGGGGTGGTATGCAGTACTAAACTTAAGCTGAGTGCCCAAGTTGGTCTGCAGACTCCTCCAGAAATGGGAAGTAAAACGGCTATTCCGATCTGAGACAATGCTGACCGGAACTCCGTGGATCCTGACTATCTGCCGCATATACAACTCCGCCAGTCTCTCTGTAGACGTACCCACTTTGAATGGCAAGAAGTGGGCCGATTTGGTCAATCTGTCAACGATGACCCAAATCGCGTCTTTTCCTTCTGGTGTGCACGATAATCCTGATACGAAGTCCATAGTGATATGCTCCCATTTCCACTCGAGAATGGGCAACGGCTACAACAATCCATCGGGCCTCTGTCTCTCTGTCTTGACCTGCTGACAGACCAAACACCTAGCCACGAAGCGAGCCACCTCCCGCTTCATTCCTGACCACCATACATGCTCCCGCAGATCTCAGTACATCTTGTTGGCACCCGGGTGTATAGAGTACTGAGATCTGTGGGCCTCTTGCATAACCTGCTCCCTGAGATCTCCACTGGGCACACATAACCTGGAACTGTGCCTCAAGGCACCATCCTCTGCAAGAGAAAACTCGCCCTCCAGCAATCCTGCTCGAACCTGCTCTCGGAGACACCGCAGAGCAACGTCCTCAAACTGTGCCGACTTGATCCTCTCCACCAAGTCTGACTGAATCTGCATCCCCCATAGCTGTATCTGTACTCCAGGCACGATCACCTCAATCCCAAGGATCTCCAAGTTGACAAGAAAATGCCGATCCATGGTCAAACACATGGCTGTCGGATACCTACTCAAGGCATCGGCAACTACGTTGGCCTTCCCTGGATGATACTGCAGTACAATATCGAAGTCCTTCATCAACTCCAACCATCTGTACTGCCTCATGTTCAACTCCTTCTGAGTGAACACATACTTTAAGCTCTTGTAGTCTGTGAAGATCTCCACCCTCTCACCATACAGATAATGCTTCTACAGCTTCAGAGCAAATATCACTGCTGCCAGCTCCAGGTCGTGGGTAGGGTAGTTCTTCTCATGGGGACGTAATTGCCTGGAAGCATAGGCAATCACCTTCCCGTGCTGCTGCAACACACAACCCAGCCCCTTCCCTGAAGCATCACTATAAATAGTGAAACCACCTGATCCTGAAGGCAATGTCAGAATCGGAGCTGTCGTAAGCTGCTTCTTCAACTCATCAAAAGCTGCCTGACACACCTCTGACCAAACATACTCAGTATCCTTCCGGGTCAACCGAGTCAACGGCTCTGCAACCCGGAAGAAATCTTGCACGAATCTCCGATAATATCCTGCCAGCCCCAGGAAACTCCTGATCTCTGCAACTAAAGTCGGCGCTGCCCATGCCTCAACTGCTACAATCTTCTTGGGGTCAACTGAGATACCATCTCCAGTCACCACATGCCCCAAGAAGTCCACCCGATCCAAGAAGAACTCACACTTGGAGAGCTTCCCGTAAAGCTGCTCCTTCCTGATAGTCTCCAGCACGATCCCCAAATGCTCCTTGTGCACCTCCTCAGTCTTGGAATATACCAAGATGTCGTCAATAAACACCACCACAAACTGATCCAGATACTGGTGGAACACCTTGTTCATAAGGTTCATAAATACTGCTGGTGCATTGGTTAGCCCAAACGGCATAACCAAAAACTGGAACTGCCCGTACCGCGTCCTGAAAGCGGTCTTGGGAATATCCTCCCCCTTCACCTTCACCTGGTGATATCCTGACCTCAGATCAATCTTGGAAAATACCCGAGCTTCGCTCAACTGGTCAAATAGATCGTCGATCCGCGGCAGTAGGTATTTGTTCTTGATCGTGAGGTTGTTGAGTGCCCTATAGTTAATACACATGCGTACTGACCCATCCTTTTTCGGCACGAACAACACGGGTGCACCCTATGGCGACGAACTCGAGTGGATAAAGCCCTTTTCCTGTAGCTCATCCACCTGCTTCTTCAGCTCCACCAGCACGCTGTTGTTCACCCGATAGACATGCTGAGAGATGGGTTCCGCTCCTGGAACCAAGTCTATCGAGAACTCTATGTCTCTGTCTGGTGGTAGTTCCGGCAACTCCTTTGGGAAAACATCCATATAATCTGCTATCAAGGGGTGTGGAATCGTCTGCTCCTCGACCGAGACTCCACAGAAGACTCCGCTGCTCTGCTCTGCCTGACGTCTGGAGTACTCGAACTCTGGCTCCCCCGGTGCTCTGAAGAGAACTCTACCCCCTCTGCAATCAATACTGGCGTGGTGTCTGCTCAACCAATCCATGCCTAGTACTATATCGTAGTTTGGCAATGGCATTACGAGCAGGCTCACCTCCAACTCACAGCCTCCCAAAATCATACTCCGATCCTTACAAACATCACTCACGAGGATAATGCCACCCCCGGTCGTGATCTTATAAGTCCTAGGCAACGATTCAGCTATGATACCGTGTCTAATCTCAAAAGATACTGATATGAAGCTATACGAAGCACCGAAATCGAATAATGCAAATGCTGGACTGGAGTCGAGAAGAATCGAACCTGCGATCAGCTCTCCTATGACCTCCGTATCCTCTGCTGCCATGGCGAAAGCTCGCCCCTACTGGCCTCTCCTGGCCTGCTGCTGGTGCTGGACAAACCTCTGCTGCTGCGTCGGCAGGGCTGGTCCCCTCTGCTGGCCTGTTGGCGCTCTGACTCCTCCTTCCTGGGCTGCTCGTCCCATGTGGCACTCCCTCATCTGGTGGTCTGCTGAACCACACACCATATACTGGCCCAGCCTCTTCCGGCACTCATTGAAGACGTGCCCAGGCTTCTTGCAGTAGGCACAAGTGACTCCCTGTCTCTGACCCTGCTGGTGCTGTCTCGGCTGCTGCTGCTGAACTGGCCTCTGCTGGATCGGCTGCGGCTGAAACTGCCTCAGCTGCTGATGCTGAAAGTGGGGCCTCTTGGCTTGGCCCCGGCTGCTGCTGCCTCCAACTGGGTCTCTCCCCCTCTTGAGCCTAAGCTCAAGATCATCCTCTGCCAACAGGGCTCCTGTCAAGATCTCTTCGAACGTAGCACCTCTGCTGCCCTTGGTCAGGGACTTGACCTCCTTGACCAGACCCTTCCGGAACCTCTGGGCCTTCGCCGTCTCGCTCAAACCCTCTACAAACCTGCCGAGACGACCAAACTCTCCAGCATACTCCTCTACTGAGAGGCTCCCCTGGACCAAGCTCTCAAACTGCGACTCTAAGGCTCTGACTGCTGAATCTGGGAAGAACTTCTTCTTGAAGAAGCCCCTGAACTGCTCCCAAGTCTGCCCCGGTACCCCCATCCTGGGGTCTGACTGATACCAGGTGCGAGCAAGATCTCGCATCCGACTAGCTGCGGCCTCGATCTGAAGGTCTGCTGGAATCCTGGCCAAGCGGAAGATCCCCTCTATATGCTCGATCCACTCATCGGCATATAGGATCCCCTCTGTCCCCAGAAAGTCTCTGGGGCTCATCTTCTGAAACTGCTCGATCCTCGGTGTCCTCGGCTGCTGCACCACTGGTCGAGCTGCGGCTGTCGTGACGGCCAACTCCATGCCTCTGTCCTGTCGAGCCTGCTGTCTGTCCATGAACTGCTGGAAGTACGCGAACGTCTGAGCTGCGTCCACGTATCCTGGAGGCGGTGGCTACTGGAAGGGATCCTCTGGAATGACCGGGTCCTATCTCCCAGTCGGTGGATGCATACCCCCTGCTGCGGCTGCCGAGGTCTCAACACGAGCTGAGGTGGCAGAAGCTGCAGTCCCCTGGCCTCGCCGTGCTGGCTGAGAGGTAGCAGTCCCCTCTATAGCATCCTCATGAATGGCACGATACGATCTAGTCTTTACCATCCTGAAGATAGACAAACAAGAGTATCAATTTCTGAGAAAGAAGCGAAATAACAAAGGCAGACAATTATAATTCAAAGGATCAGCTGACAAATGATTTAGATGGCAATAAAAGAAATTTTTTCCTAAAGTGATTGAGTACCTTAAAATTAATGTCCTATATCCTACTGCAGGCTGTAGTGATACTCTAATACGAATACCACTACACTTCTAGTCTGGACCTGCATGGGCTACCACTAAAAACGTGTCACGACCCGCACCCACTGTGAGGGTACGAGAACGTAACAACGCCCAGCCTACACCGCAGTGTCGGCGGTAGAACGCTGTCCTAGGTCACAACATCTAACAATATATATCTAAACAGTTTATACTCCCCGAATGGGGGTGACATAGCAGTAATAACTCAATCACAACTAAGGAAGAGATAGCACGATATGAAATAGAACTCAAGGAAATAAATAGATGAAAAGTAGTCTAAGATAATCCCAGCAATATCCAGAAGTACATGGTCTCAGATACAGAATGAAAGAATATATACAACTCTGAACTCCAATAAAGTCTAGCTAAACATGTCCCATGACTACATAAAAGATAGATAGCCTAACTAATCTAATCTAGGCAATCGGGGTGATATCCTCAGCTAGAGCTGGGTCCTCCTGAGGGTCCAGCTCGCAGGTGTCATCTAAGACTGCCCCGTAGTAAGTGTCCAGGCAAGCCTCCTCCTCGTCCTCTGTAATATTTTCAACAGGTCCTGTCAGGACTGGAGCGAGAACAGTACATCTCAACAGTTCATAGCAGGTTAGAAGATATAATCATGCAGTAAAGTAAGATACAAGTACTGAAAAAAGTGCAGTATGTAAATAGAGAGAGAAAGCTGTAATAGAAATATCTACTATAAATAAAGAACTATCATGTGACTTGTGAGTCAGAGTACAACATAGACATGTAAATGGCATAGAAGATTCTGATGCTACACTATGGAAGAGATTCTGATACTATACTACTTGGATAGTATTCACATGTCTACTTCTACTCCCCCGTACCCCCAATCAGTACACAAGGATCCAACCAAGTTATGTTATGATTCCACGCAAAGCCCCCGAAGGGTGGTACATGGAAGTCCCAAAAATGGGGATTCTAGGAGATTCTAGGATACCCAGTGAATAGGATAAGAGATTCTAGGAGACTCTGTGATCATAAGAGTATATGTCACAAGTGATCGAAGAACCTGTGAAGCATAGTGATACGAGATGTAAGTGAAATGCACAGAACATGAAGTACCCGATGCTCCCTAAGGATAACATCTCAAGAAGGGATCCGTATAGTACCAATCCGTGTGACCAACGTGATAGTACAAGTAAAGTAATCTACTGCAGGAAATAGTTCTAAGCAGGATATGAAATGATCAGAGAATGTACTCGCCTGTATCTGAGTGTCCAATATGAAACGTACTGTCCAAGGAGTGGTGTCTGGCTCCTAATCAGAGCAGCATAAGTCACAACAAGTCTAAAATGACAAAATGAAGTTCTACTATACATTCTACCTGATTCTAGGTCAATCTAGGCCAAAGTCAACTCTTGGTCAACTCTGGTCAACCCTAGAAGTCAAACTAGGTCAACCAAGTCTAAACTAGGCTATACTAAGTCTAATAATGTAGTACAAGCCCTATCTAGTCTCACCAAGCTATACCAAACTACCTAGGCCTATTCTCAACACAAGTATACGCAATACCTATATATAGTAAATACCCAAGTTGTATACATATATGGCATATACATGAACTTGCATAACCCATACAACCCTATTTGTGTACTATCATATGACATCCCTCCATGCACCATATATATCTATATATATAAAACCACACTCATATATATAGGAACATATATGTCACAATACATATATTAACTTACATATATAAAATACAATTGCATTATATATATATATAGACACATATATTAGACTGTACATTAGGTAGGAATATAGAGAAGGTATGAATAAATGTATGTGTGTGATAGGGCAATACAAGAGAGGGCTATGTGAGTGACTGCTGTGGTGTGTGTGTGTGTGTGTAATGTTTGTGAAATATATGGTGGCAGGAATAGCATAAAGTGTGTTTACATGACATGAGTGAAAGGGGTGAGTGATGAATCAATTGCCACAACTGAACTGCAAAGGGGGAAATCATACACAGGAAGAGTAATAAGGGGGTCAGTCCATACACAGGTTTTAAACCAAACTCCCATGCCAGATTTGAAGGAAAGAGCAAAACAATGAAAAAGTAATTTGAGTTATCAAAACAGGGAATGAAACTCAAAACAATGTTCCTGGAGACCGAGCTAATCCCAGGTTTCATAACTGGGAACACAACCCCAGTTTAACCTTCGAATTAAACCACAACCAATATCCCCTTTCCCCAAACCAAAGTCTAAACTTGAATTTAAAAGACTTAGATAACAAGTATTATAACTTGTAAGGATCATAATAGTTGAAGAATCAAAACACAGTGAATAACATATTCTCAGGTTCATCTTAAACAATTTAGGAAACATTTGAAATCAATGATAACAGTTCATTAAGGACTGGTAATGACAGTTAACAGTTTGAAGGAAAATCTGCAACATCTGTTATCAACCCATTAGCCAATATCTCATTTTCACAACCAAAAGCCCATATTCAAATGTAAAAGCTTAGCTAACATGCATATTGATATGTGGGGATCAAAATTAATTGAAAACATAGCAGAACAGGGGATTAAAATAGGTTGGAAACAACAGGGATTTCACAGTGTCAGTTCGAGTATCAGACAATAGTTCAAACTCCCATTTCCATCCAATATTCCACATAAACTACTAACTAAACATGTGAACCAATTCTACAAACATTATATAACATGTTAGGATCTTAATAATTAATTTAAAACACAATTAGAACCATTAGAAATCGAATTAAAACAGAAACAAGACCCAGTGCATTGAACCACACAGTGCACGACACGTGCACCACGATTTCCTACCTAGATACGACACGGGGACACATGGGGCTTGACACACGGGGTGTCAGTCATGGCCCTATGCCACGTGTCAAGTCTCGTGTCCATACAATTTGTGTCGTGTCCGCTACAGACCCCGATAGGCAGGGGAGCACTGTAGCTGTGCGCGCGGTCGTGCACGCGCGTGTCCAGCCACGAATCCGACACAACAGGGACACCAACACCACCACAGAAGATCAAAAATGCATAAGCAATAGTAAAACTAATATTCCTATTCAAAAACATTGCATAAAGGAGGTCGAGATGCCCTTTTGAGGCATTTCGACAAACAGTCATGCACATAGACTGATACGTGTCCAGAACGGACACGAAATCCAGGACACCCGACACGAATCCTATCTAGACTCTTAGGGGACCCTTAGGGCTTCCTAATGATGAAGACAAAACGAAAATCCATAGAGAAATGGAGAGATTACCTATTCTTGAACTATGGGTGAAAAAGCCCCAAATAGAAAGATTTCCTCAACCACCAAAATCTCACAAATTATTTCCTTCCTGCAAACAATCAATACCAATAGCAAGAACATTGATATTAGGATCTAATGCAACTAGTTTGGGGGAAAAAGGACCTAAAATGGATTTATAATGAATTTCTAAAGATAGGAACTCACATCTTTCTTCTTGAAATAATTTCCTAGGGAAGGAGGCTAGCCCTAGATTTTAGGAGGGGTTTTATAGTAGGGGAATCCTAATGTGGATGGGATGGCCGGCCATGATGGGCTAGGGATTAGGGTTTGGTAGTTTGGGCTTGGGCCATGTTACATAAGCTATGGTTTGATTTGATTAATAAAGACTCTAAATCATAAGTCATGGCTTATGGCTTTCTAATTTCTATAGCTAAAAAGGTTCTAATGACCTAACCATAGATTAGGCTAGGTTAGACTAGAGTCACAAATCCTGACCAAGCTCATACTAACTAGGGTTAGCTCCTAGGTTGATCTACATGGGTCCAAACTAGCCAAAAAATCAACCTAGTCCAAACAATTCCAAAATAATTCCTAAAAATTCCCATAAATTCTAATTAATTCTAATAAATTTAAAAAATACCCCAAAAATGACAAAAATACCCTCACACTAGAAATGTGGTAGTGACAAAGAGAGAACTGTAAATAAATTCTACTATAAATAGAGAATTATCAGTGACTAGTGAATCAGAGTACAAGATAAACATGTGAACAGCTGGAGGTGATTCATGGCTATACTAAAGAGTTGATTCATGACTATACTACTTTGGAATATTCACATGTTTAATTCTACTCCCCCATTTCCCCAATCAATACACAAGGATCCAGTCAAGTTACGTTAAGATTCATGACAACGCTACTAGCTCATAATGAGTGATTCATGAATAGATTCGTGAAGGCTCTGTGATTCATGAGAGTACAGGAATCATAAGCAGATTCATGATAATAGAAGCATGAGATACATGATGTAAGTGAAACACACAAGACGTGAGTATTCGATGCTCCCGAAAGGGATAACATCTCATGAAGGGATCCATATAGTACTAATCTGTGTTACCAACGTGTCAGCATCAAGTAAAGTAATCTAGAGCAGGAATATAATCCTAAACAAGATATGAAATGATCAGAGAATGTACTCGTCTGATATCCTGAGTTTCTGAAATAAAATATTGTCTGAGGAGTGGTGTATGGCTCCTGTAGAACAGTACAAGTCACAACATGTCCAAAATGGTAAAATAGACTGCTACAATGCATTCTACATGATATTTGGGTCAATCTAGGCTAAAGTTAACCTTTGGTCAACTCTAGTCAACTACACTAGTCAAACTAGGTCAACTAGGTCAAACCTAACCCAAACAAGTCTCACTAAGTCTAGCCAGTCTATTCTAGCAAGCACACATCATCACAAAGCCATACAAGCCTATCAACACACAAGTCACATGTGTATACATGTCATATACACATAGACTATATCATAGAAACCTACATAGGCTATATACCATAGGGCTACATAGGCCAAATACAATCTATATTGGTAATACATATATTTTCACACATTTATATACACTAAATAATATAAGCAACATATACATATATATATATATATATATATATATATATATATATATATATTATCACACAAGAATATAGATTTATATATATATGTACATATAGAGAGATAGAGAGGAATAGAATGACCGATACATGTGCATGTGTGTGTGTTTCAAGTGTGTGTGGCATAGAGTGATGTATGTTCTCAGCTAAAACAGTATAAAGGTGTGTGTGTGCGTGTGTGTATAGATGATAGTAAAGAGTGTGTGTGTGTAGGGAAACATCATAGGCTAGAGTGTCTCAAAAATTGGTGCTCATGTGTGTGTGTGTGTACATGATAGTGCAGTATACAATAGGAATCAATAGTGTGAGTGAGTGTACAGTAGATAGAATGTTTCCAGATTTTTGATAGAGTGTGGGTGTGTTTGTATATATCAATATTGTGTGTGTGTGTGGTAAATGAACTCAGGTTACACCTATGTGTCTGTGTAGATAAGTGATATAGAGAAAACAGTAAATGATAATTCTCAGGTTGTAGAGTGTAGACATGTATTCAATTCCCAGATTTTAGTTTTTAACAGTGTGTGCGTGAACATGATATCAGTGTATTAAATCTCAATAAAATTCAGTAGAGTGTACACATAGCAATGTCTCAGGTTTTTCGAATTCAGGGATACACATGACAGTCTCAGGATTTTAGTCTAATGACTAATTCGAAACAAATGATTAAACACAAATCATGAACCTAATATGTAGCTAAAACCTAGATACCTATAGATGAACCATCATTGCAAATTATCATTAGAAAAACAGTTTAAGAAATATATTTCGAATCTCAAATTTTTTTAATAACAGCCTAGTATCAGGGATTTGGGGATAAACCAATTTAAAATCCAATTATCAATGTAAATACGAAACAAAATAGGGAAAATAGTATATAGAGGTGTCCTACATGTGTGTGCACATATGGAAGGTGTCCACGTGTCATACAATATTGGACAAAAGTGTCTAACTCAAATCGAACACAGTATTAGCCGACAGAGTGCACACGGGCTCGTGGGTTGTGTTCGTGTCCTCGTGGATACGACACAGTGCACCAAGTGTCACGTACACATGTCAGAGGGTAGAGGGAATATAGGTGAGGGTGTAAACGTGTCTGTATTAAGTGGGGGTCGTGTCGTGTCTTCATACGAAAGGCATATCAGAGCCAATTTGTGCGTGTGCAGACATGTCTCGTGCGGCCATGTCGAGCCATATTGGACTCAACACACAACACGAGAGACCACATGCTCGTGTCCAGTGTTAGACTAGGTCTAGGGTTATGTGGTCGATACCTCATTTGGTGTCCTCGTCGTGTCAGGACGAGACACGAAGTGAGTGTCAGTCGAAGAAACTCGACTGTACAGTGCCTGTATAAAACCAGTACATGCGAGATTTCGTGTCCGATATGACATGAGAGTCCATGAGACTCGAGGGGGGGTCTGTCAATGATGGCCCCCACCTCTGTGTCAAAATTGAAGTGTTCTCGTGGCGTGTCCACAGAGATACAGGACACGGGTAGTAGGACACAGTGCACGGACTCGTGCTGTGTGTGTGCGTGTCCAATTTTGACACAAAAATGACACGAATTCGTGTTTAGATCTAGGAAGAATGAAAACAAATGTATAGATCTACATTTTTGTTTAAATATTTTTCAAAATATGAATAAAAAGTTCTTTGTGGCATTTTAACAAACATATATATAGACACATTGATACGTGTCCGATACGGACACGAAATGGACACGGTTTCCTACCAAACTTGAGAGACATCTAGGGAACACCTTGATCTACACACCCATGCAAAGAAATCAGAATTAAAACATAATTTAGAGGGTTTACCTATAGTGTGTCAAATGGCAAGAAAAGCCCCAAATCGAATGGTTCCCCTTGCTAGCCAAACTCTCCAAATTGTTTCCAAACTAAAATTACTCTCCATGAGCATCAAGTAGAGGATGATTATATTCTATTGCAAAAGATTTGAATTAAAAAGGAATAAAAATGAGGGAGTTATGAATTGGGAAATAATAGAAATTATCTCTCCTTCAAAAAGTTGATTCAATACAAAAGAGGCAAGAACAAAGGAATGAGAGACTTTATAGGGGGGAAACCAATGTGGCCGGCCACCCTAGGCGCAAATTAGGGTTAGGGTTTCACTAATGGGCTATGGGTCAAGTTGTATTAGTCATGGAAATCAATTCATAAGTCACAAGTCATTGTACCTAGTCTTTATTTCTCATATTTCAAACTTGATTCTAAATGACTAAAATTGGGTTGACTTAAGTTAGACAAGGGTCCCACCATGCTAACCAAGTCACCATAGCTAGATTCAACATCTAGGTTAGTCTCCAAAGTCTCAACTAGCCAAAGTCAAAATAACAATCATTACTTTAATAAATTAAAATAAATTAAAAAATTCATAAAATAACTAAAATTCTCTCAAGCTAAAATGTGGTAGTGACACATCGTTTCATTAAAAGTTTTTCATAACTCCTCATTTCTAGGGAACGACCATCATGATCTTAACTCTTAATTCCCACGTCGTTCGAAGAGTCTCTTCGAGCACGAAACATTTTTTCTTCTTTTGCTTACGTAGCCGTACCCTATAAGTAAGGGTTGTTTAGAGAGAAAAACTTTCTTTCTTTTTTTCCCAACAGAAGCTTTTTGTTAGAGCTTTCTTCTTCCTTCAAACCTTAGCTTTCCCATCATAGCTCCCATGAAATCAAGAACCATAAATGCTCATGCGGCAAGCTCTAAGAAGGCTAGAAGAAAGCGGCCAGCTTCAGAGGCCGTTGATGTTGATGACTCCCCGGTCGTTGGCGTCGTTGTTCACATCGACGTGCGGTCGCCCATCACAAGTAATAAACTTTGATCCTTCGTTTTGCTGATGCACATGAGCACCTACTCCTCGGAGTGTCGTCTCGTAGATGTGCTGAAGCTTTTCTCGCCGATCAGCATGGATACTGGCTCTTCAGAGAAGTCTCTGTAGATGCGCTAAAGCTCTGTTCCACCAATGCATATGGTCGCTACTTTAATAAAGTAACAACTGCAAGATGTGCTAAAGTATTCGCTAACATGCAAGATTACTATGCAGTACCAGTGCAGATTCTCCCTCGTATTTCTATTAGGTAACATCTGCGCAGATGCTTCCTTGCTAAGGTACAGTATTAAAAGTAGTACCTGTATGGATGCTAGCTTGCTAAAATACAGTGTTACAAGGTAGTACCTGCACGGATGCTTATTTCGCTAAAATTATTTCTCAGACTTTTATTTTTGTATTTGTGTAGTTTCCGTGACCACCTTTCTTTTCAATGAGGTTCTCTACGACTTCTCCGTCTGTACGCTAGGGACAAACGTCGACCAGGAGCTCGTCGAGCTGGCTAGGCGGTTGATCGCCAAAGATTAACCAGAGGGGCGACTGGATCAGATACATAAGTAGTGTCTGGGTTATTTTTGTCGTATGTTGGATCAGGACAGGCTGACATCCTCTCTTGACATCCGCGTAGGGATGTTAAAGTCGCAATTCATTTTGGGCGACCAGTTGGCTCTGAAGTTAATGAACCTCCTTGCACTTAAGACGACCTGGTACTTTGAGTACAATGGCCTCCCTTTATTTGTCCCGACGATCGACCGCCACCTACCGTTGTCCGTCTTTTCCTGTTTTATCGAATGACAGCGTATGGAGTGGAATCTGACCCCTAATCAGGGGGGCCTGATCATGGGAAGTTTTAGGGTAGACAAGAGTTCCAAGGGAAGGGATTCTTTTACGCATGCTCGGGATGGTGCGTTCTATACATTACGGGTGTTGCTCCTTGGCCATAGGTTCATCGATCTTATCGCGGATGTGCATCCATTCGGGGCTTCTATCTTTGCCAACAGGCTTTTGGCGGCCGCCTATACGTACCCGACGGACTCTTACCGGGTCAAGAGCTAGGTTCATTCTGACCAAAAGTGGGGTGACTTGATCTGGTGGGTATTGGTCACTTTTAAGGAGGATCTGGGTGGTACTGGCTTACGCCGTGCCATAAAGGCTACCAAATATAGAATCCCCATCAACCAGTCTTTGTTCTTGGCTTTCCTGGAGTTGTACAATCATCATACCGGGACTTTCTTTATGATTTATGGAGAGATAAAATTGGCTTTTCACGAGATGTTCGCCGTTTTGAAACTACATTGGGGTGATCATCCGTATGAGGAGTATATTCCTAGCCAGGATGAGCTCATGGGGTTGGAATACAAATACCCCGAGATGATGGATGTGTACAAAGAAATTATTTGCCATCATCAAGTGCATGTGCGTTAGGACTTCGCAAAGGGTCAGCCTCACTTCAATGCCTAGAAAAAGTACTTCTTTAAGTAGGAACCGTCAGGACGCAGAACGGTTAGCTTCACCACTCGCAAGGCATATACCACTACCGAGGTGGAGGGTATGATGGCGAAGGCAAAGGTGTCAGCTCCCCTGTTGTATGCTGAAGGGAAGCCCAACTCCATAGTCCGTAGCCATTTCTGTCAAAACTTGACTGCCATGAGTCGGAAAGCGGCACTAGCTGCCTTCCTAAAGATGTCGCTGAGGAAGGCTGTAGTACTTGGAGGCTCATGCCCAAGCTCCGTAGGGCAGCTCAGTTGGGAGCTTATTATACCGAATGTGAGGTTGGCCTTCAGGCATTCTCTTGCTTTGATTCCTTCCATGGTTTGCAATACTCTTCGAGGCCTGTGTGTAGCATTTGCTTCCTAAGAATTTAATTTGATAATTATGAATTGATTTAGGATCACAAGGGAGCGTACCTAAGCCTATCGTTTAAGTATAATAAAACTAGGACATATATGGTCTCCAGGGTCCCCAGGTAGTCCTTAGTACATTATTTTAGATTTTTCTGGAATTTTTGGATAATTAAAATCTATAGAATTTATTTTTCCATAGGCTTTTACGATTTACTGTAGGGTCACACGAAGTTATTTTGAGGCAAAATTTTTATCTAGGCTTTAGACACCTAGATCTAGTTTCTAGAATTTTCTAGGATTTTTTTGGATTTTTCTGGAATTTATATGGAGTTAAAATAAATTTTTAATAATTTTTTGTAATTAAATAATTAATTATACAGTAAGCAGTCCAGTCAACGACCCCATGGCCCACCTGTCGGCGCCAAAATGAGTCAGCACCGCCTCTTTCTCTCCTATATATGTGTTATGAATTTACGAAAACCTAAAATTTCAGCCGCCTTTTTGGGAGAGAGTTCTACTAGAGATCTCGACTTCGTAGAGCGATTGCCGCCAATCTAGACGTCCATTTCATACTACACTTTTTTTTTGTTAGAAGCGTATTAAGGTTAGATTTCTGAATATATACTTTATTTTCTGGAATCTTAGTCTCAAATTTTTGGATAATTATTTGAGTGTCGGTTGTCCAAAAATTAATGCATCGCACGATTTACGAGATTTCGAGTGATTTCGAACTCTGATTCGCGATCCGTTTAAAGTTTTGGAGAGATGACACCGAGATCTACAACATATATATTTTTTCCTAAAAATTAAGAGTTTAATCTAGTATTTTATTTTGTTCGTAGAAGTCAGATTTGGTCAACGATTCATCGATTTGGTAACGGTTAGCTATAATGGCGATAACTTTTGACCAAATCGTGATTTTGTGGCACGGTCGATTCTAGTGCACTCGTGGCACTGAAATATATCATGTTGCATACTCAAAATTTTTAAGTAGTAATGTTTGACTAGTTAGTCAATAGTATGTCTTGGTTTGTGTGCTACGGGTCCCGAATTTGGAACCGTGACTTTCCTTGGCCAAATATTGTTGTTTAGACTCTATTTTCAATTTTAAATGGGTTAAAATAGATTTTTAGGTGGTTTATTCTAGAATTAAAATAGGATTAATTATGTTAACTTATTAGATACTTTCTAAGATTTTTAGAGTGGAAATTATATATCTAACTTGTGGTTGTTTGTGCAATGGAATTGGTGGGATGATGGCATAATTTGATAGCTTCTAGGTCGGAGTTCATCTTGTCGTCAACTTGTGAAATCAATCCGTCCAGGAGTTCAGGCAAGTACTTGTTGATACCTTCATGTGCATTTACTTTATATTGTTATATTTCATTTATATGTGATACTTTCGTGTCTTGACTGTTACACATACGAGAGTTGAGTGATTGACTATTGTTCATATTTTCTTATCATTATCGAGACCGTGTTTTTCATGATAGTGAGGTTTGGATATTGGAGGGGTAAAATTACTAGCACGTGGACAAAGACCAGACTGTATTGTTGGCAACTCTTCCGGTTGCCGGGGCGTTCCTTATAACCTCATCGTTCGCCCAAGCCATCCATGTGTAGGAGCATTGTACTTCTCTCCACACGTACACTACGAGTGATTTTTTGAGTATCTTTACTTTTCATGCTTGTTACTTTCCTTATTAGTTTCTTCCATCCCAAAATTTTTTGTTCATATTGTTCATTGTTTCCATTGATCATTATTTCCCATGTTTAGTATTTTGTTGCTTTATATTGTACTTGTATCATGTTGTTTTAGACTTGTACTTGTTCCACTCCTGACTGGATAACTATTTTTCAGCTTTAGACGACATGATCTGTCCTGAGGTCTACGGCGAGTATGTTGGCGACCCTGACGTCACTGGCGAACCCGATTCCAGCACTGATGTGAATTAGTATATTTCCTTCCTTATGGATTCATATTAGTTAGTAGTTATAGTTATAGAGTTTAGTTTGTTTTATTTTCTACTATCCAGGTTTGTTCTCGAGACTTTTTTGAGTTATAGTGGATTATTTGATCATTATTATATTGGGACTATTAGATATGATATTTTGGTTAATATTGATGGCTTAGTTGTGGATAATTTTTTTTTATATATGCGTGTTGTACTTGTTGTGGACTATTGTTATCATAGACAGCATACTGCCGTCGATGCTGCGGCGTAGGCTGGACTTGGCCACATACTCGTATCCCAAAAAGCGGGAGCGGGTCATGACAAGTTTTTATGGTGGCCCATGCAGGTCCAATTTCACAAAAGACTGCAAACTCGTGGTCATACTTATGTTAGTCGTACTACTGTGAGACTGCAAATAGAGTTGAAGTTAGGAGGTTATATCATCCACAAATAGGATTTCCAACCTTATGAGTCTATTTTATCATAGAATGTTATTGTATCTTATTTTGCGTCTTGCTTGATTCCGTCCGAGATTTCTTCGATATGTTTGTATCTACCGTACTAACCATGTCCTTTCTTTCCTTTTAGTTCGCAATGGTTGAGACAAGGCACAGTACGATCCGTAAGGAAAAAATGGTAGCTAACCTATATGCTACTCCTGAACCCGAGGGATCAACAACAGAGAGTACTGAGTTCGTAGAGCCTTCTAACCATCAATAAGATAGGGTTAGCACTGAAGATCTTCCACCCCCACCACCAGGAGCCCCAATCCAAGGTGTGACTGTGGATGGAGCACATATCCTTGCGATACTCCAGGGCATGATGGAGACTCAGCAAAGGCATACAGATGTTTTGGAAGGAGCATAGAAACATGACAAGATCGTTTGTGTACTATTGATGGATTTTGCAAGATGAACCCACCTCCCTTCATTGGTTCAGAAAAACCCATAGAAGTTACCAACTGGCAAGTAGAGATAGAAAACTACTAGAGGCATCAGAGTTGCCACCAGAAAAGTGGATAAAAGTGGTGAAGTTGTAGCTCAAGGACAATTCACATCATTGGTGGGCTGCACAAAAAATACGGTTGGGCAAGAATGTGTCACGGGAAGAGTTTATGAACCTCTTCAACACCATATTCTTCCCCATGACAGTTCGGAAGGAGCTACGGGATTAGTTCATATGACTAGAGCATGGAAGCATGACGGTGGACGAATATGATACAGAATTTAGTCGTTTGAGCCGCTTTACTCTACTCTTGTCTCTATAGAAGAAGAAAAGGCAGAGATGTTCCATTCTGGATTGAATTACAAGTTATAGAGTTTGACAGTAGCAACCGATCCGACATCATATATGGCTATCCTGAATGCGGCTAGACATCAGGAGTCCACCTTGAAGAAGAAGCAGACTGATATGAAGAGGTCCTCTTCTATGATTTCTTCGGATAAGACATCTCATGTTGTGACAAACTGTCCCCAGTTTCAGCAGCATAGACCACTTATCAAAGCAGCACCGGTATATCATAATAAGCAGAATCAGCCCCTTCTAGTATGGCAGTTTTGCCAGAAGACTGGGCATACCTCGGTTGTATGTAGAAAGAGGTTGGGATATTGTCCTCATTATAGATCACCTGACCACCAAGTCCGAGTGTGCCCCTTTATATCACAAAGATCATCCAGTGGGGATCAGAGAGCATTAGTTCAGTCTCGACTGGCAGCAGAGAAAGGACAGCAGAGAGGACCACCACTACCAAGCCAAGGATAATATTTTGCTTAACATTAGCAGCAGAAGGGAGGCTAGAAGAATGGACATGCATTTACTATGACAGAAGAGGAGGATGAAAATTTAACAGATATTATTGTAGGTACGATTTTATTAAAGTCATTACCTGCCATTGCTTTATTCGATTTTGGGGCTTCTTATTTTTTTATATCAGTAGCTTTCTTGATGAAGCATTGTATTATGACTACTCCCATGAGTAAGAGTCTTAGAATATTAACCGGTGGAGGTAGTATTCCAGTTAGTGATATTTGTAGGGAGTGCCTTATAGTTATTTGTGGTAGAGAGATGCGAGCAAGATTGCTTGTTATGCCCTTTGTTAGTTTTGATATTATTCTTGGCATGGATTGGCTGAGCAAATACCACACGATGATAGACTGCTATCGAGGGTGTGTCATGTTTAGGCCACACGGGGAACCCGAGTTCAAGTTTTTTTAAAAGAGATACAGAGTTTGGCGTACGAGCTATATGTGGATCCTTGACAACAAAAGAAGTTCCATGACATTCACTTAATATGGAGTTCTTGGACGTATTTCCAGAGGATCTTCCAGGTCTACCCGCGGATAGAGCAGTGAAGTTGTCTATTGACTTAGTTGCTGGAGCGGCACCGGTGTAGTGCCCCGTCCCGCTCAGGCAATCGGAGGAATCGAAACACCGATGACGTCCGTCCCACTCAAGCAATCGGAGGAATCGAAACGCCGACGGCATTCAGACTTAGCCTTACAACGGACTCAAAGACATCGCTCAAGTGGGGTAGTTTCGATGAACATGCATCATCATAGCCTTCACATAATAAATCGCGTGTTTTCAACTTGCACAAGTAGGCTTAATGATAAACGAGACGAATCCACATAGCTAAGGGAATAATCCCGACGGATAGAATCGAGTTTAGAACATGGAAAACGTCCCACGGTCTGCTTAGAATTATTATACGGTGTGCATTGAAAATGACACTCGGTCCTTCGTTCCGTGGCTTGGAAGAAGGAAAAGTTGGTCTTCGTCACAAGCTAAGAGTTAGCCTAAGTCATAGGCGTCGCTCGCATAAATGCTCGATAAAGCATGTACGTTTCCTCGAAGCAAAGCTCGGCGTAGCTTTGATCGTCCCACGAGCTAAGTGATATCGCACGGCTTATGGCATGAGTTTAGGTACCCAAAGACCTTGGTTGTTCAAGTTGAGCGCATGCTCGGTCCCACGGTTCTACGGTTGCATATAGCCGTCTGTTTCCACAGTCTTAAGGCTCGTCACATAGAGTACGAGGCGGTCCCTCGGTCGGGAGTCTCACGTTCCTATACACGTCAAGAAGTATGAGGCGGTCCCTCGGTTGGGAGTCTCACGGTCCCGATGCACGTCATGCAAAGTATGGTTCAGAGCACGAATTGCTGAGTATAGTTCCAGTCGTACCAATAAATTAGGTCATGCATTTATGTGAGTCTAGATGTCTCGTAGGTGCGTGGTCATTGGACAACTCGTCGACAAGGACTTCTTCCTAGACTGGTTATACGTCGGGGTACCGGGCCTAGTCGTCCTACGGGAAAGACGTTATAGCAGCGCACGTACTGCGTGGGTAGTCGAGGTCTTTCAACGGGGCTCGCTACCTGTGCTGAAGGACCCGCCGCCTATCCGAGCTATGTCTACGATGGCTTGTCATGCCAGTGGCCTTTCATATAGATAATTGGCGTGCTAAGCGGCGAATCCGCATGCACGGTGTCGGTCGTAACAAAGGAAGTGTAAGCACGGTATGTGATGAGTTGTGGAATGTGTGCACGGTATGCACATAAGGTATTATGAAGCCTAAGATTTGACTATGCGTAAAGATACATGCTTCGACACGAGATATGGCGTCGTGCTTGAGTTCTCTCCACCGGCTCCATAAGTTGGGTTAGACGTTTCGAGTTAAGTCTGGAAGGGCAGTAAGATGAGTTTGGTTAAGTCAGGTTAAGCTGCGAGGCATGACCTCGAAATGTGAGACACGGTCGCGTTGTCACAAAACAAGTATAAGAAAGACTTAGCGAGGAGGCACTGCCTCAGAAATATTGAAGCACGAATCGAGTTTATTTCATGACCGAGTCGTTACGTCCCAGATTATAGCACGAAAGACAAGTATGAGTCGGTGCGTTGACATTGCAAGCACGGGAATGGTCTAGAGGCAAGGGTAAGGAAGTTATCGGTACAATAGCACGGAGACGGTCTAATGACACTAAATAGGCCGAGAGCCTATGTCCTGAAACTGATACTAAGGCAAGAGTAGAAAGACAATCGTAAAGGGTTTATGTTGCACAAAAGTAAATCAAACGTGTTGGTTATGTATGGGTGGGCGAGGAGCTCACTCCACTAGTACAGTTGAGTACTGACACCCACATAGTTCTCATGTGCAGGCACAGGTAGAAGCTCGTGGCGCGGAGCTCGCTAGGATGCGTCGAGGCACGGAGTTCCTTGGCGATTCGAAGCGTATGGCCGTGTGCAGTCAAGACTTATACAGGGCATAATGTATGGACATCGCCTTCCGAAGCTTCCGCTGCTCAAGCATTGTAATGGAAAGATGAAAGAGAGCAGAGTGACTTGTATAAAGAGAGAAAAGTTAGCACGAGAGACTTGTAATCATGTCTTGCACCTATTGTAATCTGATTGTCCAATATCAATAAAGAGTTCTTTTGAATAACTTGTGTTTTGATTCTAAATTTCCGCTGTATGTCCAATGTTTTTGCTTGGGACTTCGGTGCGACGACCCCGTCACCGCTGCTAGAATCGGCCATTATGAAACTGTCTTGCACGAGCACAATCTAGGCTCGTGCGACTTCACGCCTTAGCGAGGACGATCGCTCCTACAGGAGCGGGGCGTGACATAATGGTATCAGAGCACGGCTTTACGTCCTTGGACTATCGATTGAATTCTTTAACTCCATTGTTTCCGCAAACTCTGAAGTGTTGCTTTCGCAAGTTGATATCATTGGTGCGCTCTCTCTCAATTATGCCACGGGATGTCCATACAATAAGTCTAATATTTTCAAAAGCCCGTACGAGTACTCGGTTGAACGGGATCGATAGGCAAAGGCCTTTGTGCCAAACTACGTCGGACTTGAGTTGAAGGAAAACCGATGCTAAATGTTAGCAAACGTAGTACGTGCTTGAATAACCTTACGCGGACAATAGCAAATGAGTATACGAGACCGAAGTATAGTTCGAACGGGATAGTTATGCACACAGTCTTATGGCTAGGTTGTACCGAGTATCGCGCACGTAGACCTTCTGGTGCGAACGAGATTGACTATCACTCGGACGAGAATAAGTGAGACTTAGAACTTATGTTGATAGAGACACTACTTGACCAATACTAAAGCGAACACGAGAAATGGTTCTTAGACCTCGAGGAACGGGCGAACGTGCAATTGAACATGTGGATTGTGAATCGTATGACCTTTTTGAGGAATTGTAGAATGACTTGACCCTGAATGGTGTATGGACGTTAAAGAAATTTGTTCGAGCAAAACTAAGGATTTACAGATAGTACGAGTATGTCGACAAGCGATGATATCGCAAATCCTTAGAACGAGTAGCGCTTAGTTGGTCATAATTCGAGAGTCACAAACGAGATATTGTTCGGACGATTTGTGAATGGCAAGGCGAGTTACGAAATGGTTGAATAGAGATTCTAAACGATAAAAATAAATGGATGACTTGATTGAAGAAATCGATACGGATCCTATACGAGAAGTTAGCATGACGGAAAGATAGCGTGCATGAAAGGTTTGATTTTGAAGTTACAAAATGACCGTAAGGATTGGAATGAATGTTGCTCGATGATTGAGTTCGCAAGAAATAATATGAATTGAGGAAGTATGTTGGTCGATGACTTAAGATAGACGGATGAACAATACGCAAATTTAGGTTTGAGAAAATTGATGTTGTAAATGATTCCAAGGATAATGATCAAACTTGAATTTGAATGTCCAGGAGATTATCCAGTCGGACGCTAGCATCATTCGTACGACTCGAAATTCATTAGAAAAGAAGATCGTTAGGTTACGCATAACATCGATGGTATTGAGGCGTATCAAAGATCGATATATGATAACTCGGGGGTACTCTAATACGGTGAATGACGATCGTGCAAGTGTTATCGTCCTGATGGATGCAATACTTAGGACTTTGGATGAAATAAATGTTGGATGAACACAATCGTGTCTTCAAGATTACGTTGATAACCACAACGTCGATGATCTTGTCTTACGCGAGCGCAACTCTAGCCTCGTACATGCGTTACGTCAGATTTGGGACGATCGTTCCGCGTGAGCGCTAACATGGTGATTAATGTCGCGAGAAGGATCGAACTCAGAAAATCGGGATGCGACAACTTTGATTGTCCCAACTTGTCGGTTTGATCCGAAGGAAAATTCGAGGATGTTAGGACTTTCGATTGATGAATGAAATAAACTTGAGGATTGAGTAGGTCCGATCTGTACATCGAAAATAAATTAGTCTAGACTCGAACAAAGAGTTACGTTCCGATGAGGATGATTACCCCGTGGGAGCGTGCATGGTGATTCATGACCACCATAGATAATCTGAATCATGTGAGATCGGGACGTAACATATTGTTAAGCTAGACGACCTTATGATCGAATACATGAATTAGGATAAATGACTTAGGGAATATGAAATATGAATTATGGTTCAGCATTGAAATATGTCATAGCATACTTGACTTAGAAAGATTGATATGAGGGTTATGTCGAACATGTTCGAAGAGATAGACTATGTGAAATAGCTTTGCTGAACGACTCGGACCCCGTGCGATGAACGTTAGGATGTGTGTACGAAATCGATGCTCGATGTTTAGAAATCAGAGTGATGCGAGCTTGGGTAGAAAACCCCGTACTATCAACTTAGTTTGTCCTTAGGATGCGGTCAGTGTTGATATTGTTGTTTGGGAACTATGATTCTAATACTGACGATCGACCTTGGACTGAAAAAGATAGTCTAGAGACAGCCTAGCGCTTAGGAAGTCGTTCCGGTGTGAAGCGATAGAAATTATGGAGGCACCACTCATGAGGCTCGGTTGACATGCACTTATATCAGGGACGCCCGAATATGTGCACGATCCGACTCGAGTGGTAATGGGGATTCTTTATCACGAGGGTTGGCTGAAATACATATATTTTGGGGGCGCCTAGAATATGTGCACGATCTAACTAAGTGATATGTTGAATCAAGTGAGACTTGAGGAATGGAAAAGTGTCGAGGATTTTGAAATCGTGAGTTTCGAAAAAATATTGATGGTAATACGATTATTGAATTGAGACGAGTTCGAATGTTGGTTGATCGGTTGGTGTGCCTTACGACTAAATTTGCGATAGCACGAGCGTGGCTCGGATTGAGGGAACGCGTAAGAGTAGTGTGTGCGAGAAACGTAGGATGTTGAATCAAGTTATAAGCCGATAAGTGTACTCAGTAAGTTTCGAGGACGAAACTTTTTCTGAGTGGTGTATGATGTAGTGCCCCGTCCCGCTCAGGCAATCGGAGGAATCGAAATGTCGACGGCATTCGAACTTAGCCTTTCAACGGCGACTCGAAGACATCGCTCAGGTGGGGTAGTTTCGGTGAACTAGCCTCATCTTAGCCTTCATATAATAAATCGCGTGTTTTCAACTTACACAAGTAGGCTTAATAATAAAAGAGACGAAACCACATAGCTAAGGGAATAATCCCGACGGATCGAATTGAGTTTAGAACATGGAAAATGACCCACGGTCGGCTTAGAATTATTGTACGGTGTGCTTTGAAATTGACACTCTGTCCTTCGTCCCATGGCTTGGAAGAAGGAAAAGTTGGTCTTCATCACAAGCTAAGAGTTAGCCTAAGTCATAGGCGTCGCCCGCGTAAATGCTCGATAAAGCATGCAAGTTTCCTCGAAGCAAGGCTCGACGTAGCCTTGATCGTCCCACGAGCTATGTGGTATCGCACGGCTTATGGCATGAGTTTAGGTACCCAAAGACCTTGGTTGTTCAAGTTGAGCACATGTGCGGTCCCACGGTTCTACGGCTGCATATAGCCATCTGTTCCCATGGTCTTAAGGCTCGTCACATAGAGTATGAGTCGATCCCTCGATTGGGAGTTTCATGTTCCTATGCATGTTTTTAAAGTATGAGGCGGTCCCTCGGTTGGGAGTCTCATGTTCCTATGCATGTTTTCAAAGTACGAGACGGTCCCTCCATTGGGAGTCTCACGTTCCTATGCACGTTAAGAAGTATAAGGCGGTCCCTCGGGTGGGAGTCTCACGGTCCTGATGCACGTCATGCAAAGTACGGTTCAGAGCACGAGTTGCTAAGTATTGTTCAAGTCGTACCAACAAATTAGGCCATGCATTTACGTGAGTCTAGATGAATCGTAGGTGCGTGGTCATTGGACAACTCGTCGACAAGGATTTCTTTCTAGACTGGTTATATGCCGGGGCACCGGGCCCAGTCATCCTAGGGGGAAGACGTTATAGCAGCACATGTACTGCATGGGTAGTCGGAGGATTTCAACGGGGCTCGCTACCTGTGCTGAAGGACCCGCCGCCTACCCGAGCTATGTCCATGATGGCTTGTCGTACCAGTGGCCTTTCATATAGATAATTGGCGTGCTAAGCGGCAAATCCGCCTGTACGGTGTTGGTCGTAACAAAGGAAGTGTAAGCACGGTATGAGATGAGTTGTGGAATGCGTGCACGGTATGCACATAAGGTCTTATGAAGCCTAAGATTTGGCTATGCGTAAAGAAACGTGCTTCGGCACAAGCTATGGCGTCGTGCTTGAGTTCTCTCTACCGGCTCCACAAGTTAGGTTAGACGTTTCGAGTTAAGTCTGGAAGGGCCGTAAGATGAGTTTGGTTAAGTCAGGTTAAGCTGCGAGGCATGACCTCCAAATGTGAGGCACGGCCGCATTGTCACAATATAAGTATAGGCAAGACATAGCAATGAGGCACTGCCTCAAAAATATTGAAGCACGAATCGAGTTCATTTTACGACCGATTCGTTACGTCCCAGATTATAGCATGAAAGACAAGTATGAGTCTGTGCGTTGACATTGCAAGCACGGGAACGGTCTAGAGGCGAGGGTAAGGAAGTTATCGGTATAATAGCACGGAGACGGTCTAGTGACACTAAATAGGCCGAGAGCCTATATCCTGAAACTGATCCCAAGACAAGAGTAGAAAGACAATCGTAAAGGGTTTATGTTGCACAAAAGTAAATCGAACGTATTGGTTTTGTATGGGTGGGCAAAGAGCTCACTCTACCAGTACAGTTGAGTACTGACACCCACATAGTTCTAATGTGCAGGCACAGGTAGAAGCTCGTGGCGCGGAGCTCACTTGGATGCGTCGAGGCAAGGAGTTCCTTGGTGATTCGAAGCGTGTGGCCGTGTGCAGTCAAGACTTATACGGGACATAATGTATGGACATCGCCTTCCGAAGCTTCCGCTGGCTCAAGCATTATAATCGAGAGATGAGAGAGAGCAGAGTGACTTGTATAATGAGGGAAAAGTGAGCACGAGAGACTTGTAATCATGGCTTGCGCCTATTGTAATCTGATTATCCAATATCAATAAAGAGTTTTTTTGAATAACTTGTGTTTTGATTCTAAATTTTTGCTGTATGTTCAATATTTCTGCTTGGGACTTCTGTGCGACGACTCTGTCGCCATCGCTGGAATCGACCATTATGAAACTACCTTGCACGAGCGCAATCTAGGCTCGTGCGGCATCACGCCTTAGCGAGGACGATCGCTCCTACGGGAGCGGGGCGTGATAACCGGTGGCACAGAACATGTACTGCATTAACAAGATGGAGATGGAGGAGTTGAAGGCACAGTTGGAGGATCTTGAGAGTAAAGGATTTATTCATCTGAGTGCTTCACCTTGGGGTGCTCCAATGCTTTTTGTGCCCAAGAAATATGGGTCGGTAAGGATGTGTATTGACTAACGTGCACTCAATGCACTAACGATCAAGAACAGATATCCCTTACCCAGGATTGACGATCTCTTTGACCAATTGAGCGAACCCATGGTATTCTCGAAGATTGATTTGCGATCCAGTTATCATTAAGTAAAGGTGTGGAAGGAAGACATTGCAAAGACAACTTTTAGGACTCGGTATGGTACTAGAGTTCCTAGTGATGTCGTTTGGATTGACCAATGCTCCAGCAGTATTCATGAATCTGATGACAAAGTCTTTTATCAATATTTGGACCGGTTCCTGGTTGTATTATAAGATGATTTATGATATACTCAAAGACTCAAGAGGAGCATGAGCAGCATTTACGGATTGTCTTAGAGACATTGCGGCATGAGAAGTTATATAGCAAGTTATCCAAATGTGAGTTCTTCTTGGACAAAGTTAGTTTCCTTGGGCATATTATGACACGAGATGGGATATCAGTATATCCCAAGAAGATAGAAGCTGTAAAGGCATAGCCCACACCAGATTTTGTAGCAGAGGTGAGGAGCTTTTTGGGCTTGCCGGTTATTATAGAAAGTTTGTGAAGGATTTTGCAAAGTTTGCAGAGCCATTGACGAAGCTTACCAGGAAGAATGAGGCTTTTACTTGGACAGAAGCATGCCAAGACGCTTTTGATGAGTTAAAAAGAAGATTGACCACTGTTCCTATTTTGACCTTACCATCAAGATCGGAAGCATTTGTGATATATGGTGATGCCTCGGGTAAAGGTCTTGGTTGTGTGTTAGAGCAACATAAAAAGGTGGTGGCGTATGCTTCTAGGAAATTACGGCCACATGAAAAGAATTATCCTACTCATGATCTCGAGTTGGCAGTAGTAGTATTTGTAATGAAGCTTTGGAAGCATTACCTTTATGGCGAGAGGGTGGAGATATATACAGACCACAAGAGCCTAAAGTATGTGTTCACTCAAAAAGAACTTAACATGAGGCAGAGAAGATGGCTTGAGTTGATGAAGGATTATGATCTCATATTACAGTATCACCCAGGGAAGGCGAATGTAGTAGCGGATGCATTGAGTCAATATCCTACAGTGATGTACTTGACTATGGACAGGCATCTATTGGAGGACTTAAAGAGCTTGGGTATTGAGGTAGTTATACCAGGAGTAGAAGGACAGGTGATGAACTTACAGATTAGATCAAATTTGATGGACAAGGTTCGGGAGGCACAAACACAAAATGAGGGACTACAGAAGATCAGAGCTCAAGTGGTAGCAGGACCGAGCAGTGACTTTTCTATTCATGAGGATGGGTCACTGAGGCATGTAATAGGCTTTGTGTACCAAATAGAGGAATTCGAGACGTGGTTATGCAGGAGGCCCATAAGTCTCAATATTCGATACACCCAGGAGCAACAAAGATATACAAGGATTTAAGAAATCACGTATGGTGGTATGGTATGAAAAGAGAAGTTGCCCAATTTGTTTTGAGATGTTTGGTATGCCAACAAGTCAAAGCAGAAAGACAAAGACCCCAAGAATTATTACAGCCATTGCCTATTTCGGAATGGAACTGGGAACATAATACGATGAATTTTGTGAATGGACTGCCGAGGACGCAGAGCGGGAAAGATGCGATTTGGGTCATCATAGTTAGGTTGACCAAATCGGCACACTTATACCTTTCAAGGTTGGGTTGTCTACCGAAGGCTTATTGGAGTTATATGTTCGGTAAATTGTGAGGCTGCATGGTGTTCCGGTGAGTATAGTTTTTGACAGAGATTCTTGGTTCATATCATATTTTTGGAGGAGTTTGCAAGAGAGCCTTGGTAAACAGCTCAAGTTCAGTACGGCTTATCACCCACAGACTGATTGGCAGTCATAGCGTACTATTCAGAAACTAGAAGACATTTTGCGTACTTGTATGTTAGATTTTGGAGGGTCATGGGATGATCACTTATATTTGGTGGAGTTTTCTTACAATAATAGCTATCAAGTCAGTATAGGGATGTCACCTTTCAAGGCGCTCTATGGACGGAGGTGTCGTACCCCTTTGTCATGGGATGACGTGGGTGAGAGATCCTTGTTAGGATCGGAGTTGGTTGTGGATGCCGCAGAGAAGGTGAAGAATATTCGTGAGCGACTGAGGGTAGAACAAGATCGACAAAGGCATTGGGCAGATAGTCATCGGAGGCCATTATCATTCGAGGTTGGCGATTTATTATTCTTGAAGATCTCTCCGACTCGTGGTACAATAAGATTTGGTAGAAGCAGGAAGCTTAGTCCAAGATTTATTAGACCATTTGGTATTCTCGACAGAGTTGGAGATGTTGCTTATAGACTGGCACATCCATCCACATTGGAGAATGTTCATAATGTATTCCATGTATCACAGTTAAGGAAGTACGTGGTTGACCCAATCCATGTATTGGATTATTCAGAGATTGAGGTAGGACCGAGTCTATCTTATCAGGAGCAACCAATAGAGATATTGGACCGAGGGGAGAAGGTTTTGAGGAGGCAGATCAAACCCTTGGGTCCGTTAGCATGGAGACATCACTCATCCAGGGAGTCTACTTGGGAGCGAGAAAACGAAATAGGCGAGAGGTTTCTCCATTTGTTTGAGGATTGAGGTAAATTTTGTTTTATGTAAGAATTATTTTATTTTTGAGGACAAAAATATTTTAAGGGGGAAAATTTGTAGCATTTGCTTCCTAAGAATTTAATTTGATAATTAGGAATTGATTTAGGATCACAAGGGTGCGTACCTAAGCCTATAGTTTAAGTATAATAAAACTAAGACATATATGGTCTCCTGGGTCCCCAGGAAGCCCCTAGTATATAATTTTATTATTTTAGATTTTTTTGAAATTTTTGGGAATTTTTGGACAATTAAAACCTATAAATTTATTTTTCTATAAGCTTTTGCAATTTACTGTAGGGTCACACGAAGTCATTTTAAGGCAAAACTTTTATTCTAGGCTTTAGACACCTAGATATAGTTTGTAGAATTTTCTAGGATTTTTTTGGATTTTTTTGGAATTTATTTGGAGTTAAAATAAATTTTCATAATTTTCTGTAATTAAATAATTAATTATACAGTCAGCGGTCCAGTCAACGACCCCCTGGCCCATCTGTCGGCACCAAAATGAGTCAGCACTGCCTTTCTTTCTCTCTCTCCTCTATATATGTTATTAATTCACGAAAACCTAGAAATTTCAGCCGCCTTTTTGAGAGAGAGTTCTAGTAGAGATCTCGACTTCGTGGAACGATAGCCGCCAATCTAGATGTCCGTTTCACACTCCATTTTTATTAGAAGCGTATTGAGGTTAGATTTCTGATTATATAATTTATTTTATGGAATTTTGTTCTCAAATTTCTGGATAATTATTTGAGTGTCGGCTTTCCAAATATCAATGTGTCGTACAGTTTTCGAGATTCAGAGTGAATTCGAACTCTGATTCACGATCCGTTTGAAGTTTTGGAGAGCTGACACCGAGCTCTACAACATATAATTTTTCTAGAAATTTAGAGTTTCATCTAATATTTTGTTTTGTTCGTAGAAGTCAGATTTTGTCAATAATTCATCGATTTGGTCACGATTAGCCATAATGGCGATAACTTTTGACCAAATCGTGATTTTGCGGCGTGGTTAATTCCAGTGCACTCATGGTGCTGAAATCTATCCTGTTGCACACTCAAACTTTTTAAGTAGTAATGTTTGACTAGTTAGTCAACAGTATGTCTCGGTTTGCGTGCCACGGGTCCCGAATTTGGAACCGTGACTTTCCTTGGCCAAATAATTGTGTTTAGATTCTATTTTTATATTTAAATATATTAAAACAAATTTTTGGATGGTTTATTCTAGGATTAAAATAGGATTAATTATGTTAACCCATTAGCTACTTTCTAAGGTTTTTAGAGTGGGAATTGTATATCTAACTTATGGTTGTTTGTGCGACGAGGTTTGTGGAATGATGGCATGATTTGATAGCTGCTAGGTCAGAGTTCATCTTGTATTCAACTTGTGAAATTAATCCAGCCAAGAGTACAAGCAAGTACTTGTTGACATCTTCATGTGCATTTACTTTATATTGTTATATTTTACTTATACATGATATTTCCGTGTCTTGACTGTTACACACACGAGAGTTGAGTGACTGACTATTGTTCATATTTCCTTATCATTATCGAGACCGTGTTTTTCATGATAGTGAGGTTTGGATATTAGAGGGATACAATTACTAGACACGTGGACAAAGTCCAGATTGTATTGTTGACAACTCTTCCGGTTATGGGGGCGGGCCTTAGAACCTCTTCATTCGCCCAAGCCATCCATGTGTAGGAACATTGTACTTCTCACGACACGTGCAATACGAGGGATTATATAAGTCTCTTTACTTTTCATGCTTGTTACTTTCCTTATTAGTTTCTTCCATCCCATGATTTCTTGTTCATATTGTTCATTGTTTCCATTGATCATTATTTTCCATTTTTAGTGTTTTATTGCTTTATATTGTACTTGTATCAAATTGGTTTAGACTTGCACTTTTTCCAATCCTGACTAGATAACTATTTTCAGATTTAGATGATAAGATCTGTCCCGAGATCTATAGTGAGTATGTTGATAACCCTGACGTCACTGGCGTACCCGATTCCAACACTATTGCGAATTAGCATATTTCCTTCCTTATGGATTTGCATTAGTTAGTAGTTATAGTTATAGAGTTTAATTTGTTTTATTTTCTGCTATCCGGGTTTGTTCCCGAGACTTTTTTGAGTAGTAGTGGATTATTTGATCATTATTATACTGAGACTATTGGATATGATATTTTGGTTAATATTGATGGCTTAGTTGTGGATGATATATATATATGCGTGTTGTACTTGTTGTGGACCATTATTATCATAGACAACATACTACCGTCGATGCTGCGGCGTAGGCTGGACTTGACCACGTACTCATATCCCGAAAAATGAGAGCGGGTCGTGACACTGCGGGAGCTCTCGGAAAAGATAATAGGGTATCGCGGGTGTGATAGGGAATTTTCCCGAGCGGAGCTACCCTACCATTATCTGATGGCCTGGTTAGCACTACATTATATATACTGGTTTAATTGTTTCCAGCACTATAGACGGTCACGAGGAAGGGGACGCGACCTTGTGCAACTACCACAAGGTGAAGTGGGTCCACGATAGCGTCCCTGTCTGTAGACAGGCATTAAACTGCTTGGATGGCAACAGCTTATCTGTCGAGCCGCTTTGTACGACGGTTTAGCTACAGCCAGACTATAATGAACAATCCAAGCCCGTGTCTTGGTTATGAAGGCAGCTTGTTGGATGGCACCTGCACGTGGGGTTTTTACAATGCTAGATTTACTATGGCAGCATTTACACTCCCTAAGATGTATGGGGAGCCCCGCATCCTGTATTCGGCTATAAAGTTTCATTATTTGGTGAATAACTTCTCGTCAGGTTGTGACCGAAAGTAGAGTTTTATTATGGGTATGAAGTTTGAGAGGCCCCAACGGCGGTCTCAAGAGTTCAAAGCTGCAGGGGATAGGTCTTCGGATAATTCCAGTTCCTTCCGGGAGAAAAGGGAGGATGTAGTGCCCCTGGATTCTCCGTCGAAGCGTCGGGCTTCCCCGACGGCGGACCCTTCTCATGCCAAGAAGATCAAATAGGTGGCACTCAAGTGTTATACTTCGTTGCGGCAGAGTGCACCGCCTGTTGCATTGACTTCGCAGGTATATTTCAGTTTTCCTTTAATTTAAATTTATACCCGCAACTTTTCGTTTATCCTTGTTATACTGGTATAGGCAAAAGAGAAGTTGAGGAGGTCAGAGGAGGTTCCCGTCCCTGAAGATGACCCAACAGCTGTAGCAGCTGGGAACGTTCGGCCAGAGGAGGTTCCTTCGCCTATCTTGTTTGATTTTGAGGCTCGCGACTTTTCGGAGCTCATGGCTTCGCATCAAGAAGCGGCTTCTGTTGTGATACCCAGGGTGGGCCTCGCGTTTCATGAAGGCGTAGTTTGGGAACCTCGATTTGAGACGGGTTATTCGGTCGAAGGTGCTGAGGCTACTGCCGATGTTTTCCCTAGGGAGCCTCCTCTTTGTGGAGACAATGGGGAAACAATATTGGAAGAATTAGCCCTGGCGTACATTAGACCTTGGCCACTGGCCATGGTTGAAGACAATAACGAAGATTCAGCGGTAGATATTGCTGAGAGGTGGCTGGTCGCGCCGATGTATCCACTAACGGTCCGATTACTGATGTTCCAGCCGTGGTGGTCACTGGAATGGCGGTCGTTGGTGCTGCTGATGAGCCCATCGACGAAACCCATAGGAGTTCGGCCATAGGGACTGGAGAAGAATTGGTTGAGGAGTAAAACTGAGGAATTGGTTAAAGAACCCTCCAATGTAGTCGATCTAAAACTTCATGAAGAGGTTTCCCTTGAGCCACCTGCTATGGACTTGGTCGAGAAGACCACGAATGACCCGACCGCTGAAGTACCGGTGAGAAAGACTACTAAAGGTTGGTCATGACCGTTGAGGAGACGTCACTGAGATTGCTCAGTCTTCAGTTCATAGAGCTTCTATCGCGGAGGTGGTTGAAGAACCAGCGAGGAAGCTTGCTGAAGGGGCGGTTATACATCATGCGGTGTTGGCTTACACCATTTCTGTCCCACTGACGGCCTTCGCTATAGTCATGGCTCTACCTTCTCTGGCTACAATGCCTAGACACGTGTTGGCTGCCGCTGCTGCCCCGGGGCCTTCTATTGAGGCATCTCCTGTGACCCCGATGAGTTTGGATGTCAATACATACTATATCGACCTCATTCTTGGCACAATTCATCATGCTTTGATGCACGGTATAGAAAGAGTCTTGCGGGATAACCAATCGCTTAGACGGGCTTAGTCTATAGTGGGGGCCCAACTGGTGGCCTTGCACGACTATCCAGAGTGTGAGGCAGAGGCGGACGTGGTAGAGGATCTGCTGGCAGAATTGGAAGCCATTGCCTCAGAGCTTCATAAATTTGAGGGCGGTATTTGGACTCTAGCTGCTGTAGAGCTAACAAAAATGGCTTATGAAGTTTTCCAGTACGAGCAGAAATGTCAGGCCCTAACTGTCAGACTTGTCGAGGTTGAGGCCAAAATTGAGGTAGTGATCGACGCCGTAGAGGCTCAGGACTGCCATCGTACAGCCTCAGAAGAACATTGTGAGGCCCACCGGGAGCAGATCCGGAAGTTAGAGGAGACTTTGGCTCTCGTCCAAAGTGAGTAAAAGAAGTCGAAGGACCAGCATGAGGTCATTCGCCAACGTTTTGAGACTCTGGCCCGGAGAGGGAAAGTATTGGCGTTCGTTAGGCAGAGCTGGCCCTTGCGTGCCAAAACCTGTCCCAGCTTGAGGAAGAAGTCGCTCGTCGTCAGGAGGCAGAGATTCGAGCCAAAGCACTGGTTGGTCCTGTAGAAGCATGAAAAAGTACAAACATATCAAAAGTACAGGTGGCGTCCCCACTACACATGGCTTCACAAAACTGCAGGTGCCCCAAAAGCGCAAATAGATAATCAAAGTCACAAAGACATACAACATATGGTTCATAAAGAGTTCTTGATTAAAATCATGTCTACAAGGATCTATTACAGATTCGTCATGAAAAGAACTAAAGCGCCTAAAAATCTACAAGGGGGTTAATATTCACAGACGTGCAGCCCCCCAAATACGCAGCACAGTCAGAGCGAGCCACTTCCTGAAGCAGCTATGGGCCCAAGCAAGAACTCAGTCCACAGCATAGGCTGTCCCACCGCTATTTAGTAGGGTAGAGCATAACTTATGACTCTTCGGATTGACAATCAATCCAAATCTGAAAGCTTGGATCTCGAAGACCTCCAAAATGTTGTTCAGGTTCGAACTCCTTACAACAAATGCTCAAGTGCATCTTAAAACTCAGCAGCAGTTCTTCTACAAGGATACAACTTTCTGGAACAAAGGGATCCACAACCAACAGTCGACTTGTGCAAGGCTAATGACCGTTTGAAGCTAAGTCAGGATCGAGAATGACGGTAGAAATGTTAGGAGACAGAAGACACAACCCTTCAAAGAAGCTTCCTTTTATATAGGGTGAGTGTGGTCCAACCCACATGCCACGTGGCCGTCGGTCAAAGACTTCCAAATGGTCAAAGACTTCCAAATTAATAGGATGAACCTAAGACTCAGCATAATGAATCTCATTTAATAGGTTCATTCGACTGAATCCAGGCCACAGACTTCTTGAATTCCCCAAATGATGACGATAATTAAAGAAGAGGATGACCGACTCGTCCATCAAAAGAGCAGTAATTAATTTCTCTTGTGAATTCGACAGAAACTAGATCCATCGACTCAGAAGCGCTGCCAGTTCACCGCGCCTTCGCTTTAACCCGGAAGTGCAGCACCCTCCATCCCATCCAAAAGTGCAGCCCGTTCAAAGGCTCCTTCATCTGATACTTTGTTGTCCAAAGCACAAGTCTACTCAGCACCCTCAAGCACAGTGACTCTGTTGCCCAAAGCACAAGTCCACTCGTCGCTCTAGAAGCGCAGTGACTCCGTTGTCTAAAGCACAAGTCCGCTAGTCGCTCAAAAAGCACAATGACTCCATTGTATAAAGCACAAGTCCACTCGTCGCTCTAAAAGCGCAGTGACTTCGTAGCCTAAAGTACAAGTTCACTCATCATTCTAAAAGTGCAGTGACTCCATAGCCTGAAGTACTTGTCCACCCGTCGCTCTAAAAGTGCAGTGACTCCGTCGCCTGAAGCAAAGTCTACTTATCACCTAGAACCACAATGATCTCAAAGCCTTACTAGATGCGTAGCTCGCATATAAGCACAGTCTTGCGGGGTAACGTGGTTCCACATGGCCAGACGGATGTTTATGTCCTTTTTGATTGGTTTGTTTAAAATCCACCGCTCATAAGATAGGACAGAGTTTGATTTTGCTGATAAGAGCAATATCCTATCGGTTTGTTTAAACCACAGATAAGGACAAAATTTGTTCTTATAGACGAGGTCCATATTCAATTGGTTTATTTAAACCAATGGCCCCTAAGATAAGACAATATCCAACTTCAGGAATAGGAATAGAATCTGCTCAGGTTCATCCGAGCAACAGTAAACATAGACCACGTGTCGTTTATTCGGTCATGTTGCTAATTTTCCCCAAGATCTTCAAAAAAAAGAATCCCAGCGTCCGCCATGTGTCAGCTTAATAGCAGCCCTCGTCGTACAACTTTGAGATTCTCTCATATCTCTACGTGCAACATTCCTGCACAATCCTTATGCACATCGTATATGTGCTTCCCTATAAATAGTAGAAGTTTTCCTTCGATAAAGAGGCTTCAAAATCTTCACAAATTTGGCATCCTCTTGATTGGCAACCCCAGTTCCAATCACAAGCACCAGAAAGCCATAGCAAGTTCAACTCATCGTCAGATCGTTGTTTGCAGAAACAAAAGTTTGATTTCTACAAACTAAGAAAAGAGTACAAGAGTACAATTATTTTTTGGAGAAGTACAACTATAGGAATCTGATCAGAAGATGATCACTTTATCCCTTGGACGATGTGATATCGAAGACATGAGCCTCTGGAGGATGCAACAGCACTTTAGCAGGAGAATATGATCATTAGTGATGATTTGAGACAGATTTGAAACTCTATTTATAGAGTTCTTGAAATAACTATTTAGCAGTTATTCTGGGTTGTGCGTGCCTCAGGTTGCGCATCTCTGTTCACTTACGCAAGTGGTTACACCAACTGCTGTAGACGCGTGGCATCATTTGAGTGAGATGCGCATGGTCATGGACAATATGGTGGACATGTTCTACGAGGTTAGTAGCATGCGCGCCATGTCACTCTCCTCTGGACATCAATTCGATCACATTGTGCGAGCTTCATCAGGTTGCACGGGGGCACAATGTAGCAACTTTTGCCTAAGTACAATCTCGTGCACCCTGACACGTTGTGCAAACTGCAAGCTGCCAAAAAATTTGACCAAATCTTCTCGAGCGTCATATTGTGCGGGATTTGAACGGATTTTCCTTGATATTCGTGTTATCAGCTATCAGGCAATAATGATGCTGTTATAGTTTTTTGAAGAGACTGCCATATGGCGCTCGTACAACCTATCCCGTGTGCAACCTATCCCCCTCACGCAAGTTGATAACTGTGGAGCAATCTGATATCTAGCTCCCAAAATAGCAGCTCAACTTGATTTTTAGCTTCTACAATACCCCCTTTAAATTTTTTCAAAATTTGAAAAACTTCAAAGTTTCAAAATACTTTGAATTATATAGATTATGCCTAGTCTGAACTGTTTTTTCAAGTTTTAGGCGTGATTGGCTTCTCTTGCACAGATGGCGCGGCTGTCATAACTGTCCTCCGAATTTTTGTGCCAATTTTTCAAAGTTTGGACTCATTCCAATTTGAGCAATTTTCGAAGTTTCTTGCTCGATTGCTACGACTGTTGCTTCTCTTTGGACTATAAATAACTTAAGGAAGAGAGAGATCTCTCAAATCTTTCTTCTTCTTCTAATCCTTTTGGTCTCCGAAAAGGCTTTGTTCATGATCAGAAGATAGCCTCAAAGAAATCTGCCATCGTGAAGGGTGCCGATGTCAGCGAGACTCCATCACAAAAAGAGCTTCGTAAGGCGCCACAGCGTACATCGCCTTTAGTACAGATTGAGGAAGCTTTCCTCACATCAGAAGGTAAGAAGATGGTTGGGAAAAATGACATAAACCTTTGTGCCATTTGAGTATGGCGCGACACAACATTAATATTTTGACCATCTCTTTTTAGGGTTCTGGTTGTTACTGCAGCTTTTGTGACTAGCGCCACCTCTTTGTAGAGTGTTATGGCAAGTATTCATAACTCATGATGCCTCGCGCCATCTGTTATGTTTCAAACTGGGGCACGCTATCTATTTGTTATGCGCCATTTAGCCAATGCGCCTTCTAAGAATTTTTTTTTTTGAGAAAGAAAATGCCTATTTGGAAAAACTTACTAACTTTCTCCCTTTTTAATGTTTGCAGGGAAGAAGCTAGCCAGATTCTCTAGAACTGGTATTGGTGATGTTAGATGCCATGATGTTGAATCAATCTGACACACACCTCAGACAGCTCAGAACTCTCCATGTTTCAGAAAGGCCTTCCTCAGATGGAAGGAAGGGCCTTTATACTGGAGAGTTGGATGGTGGAGACACAGAACTAGGAATCGTATCACAAGGGTGATCTTATTCCTACTTCCTATGAAGGGTTGTCGTCTCTCCACCAGTTGTATTGACAGCAACTTGTCTTCGAGCTGCTGTACCCTGTCGTTCTCCTCTCGTCTTTCTGAGAGAGAAGACTCGGGTCGATTCCTGCTGCCCTACTTGCTGCTGAAGGTCGGGGCAACGAGGAATTTGTAATGACATGACCGGGTGATAAAAATAAAAAAGATGTAATAGATTTCCATTAGGTCATTATTGTCATTCTCTTTTTTTTTGTGGTTCCATTACTTGTTGCATATCTTGTTAAAGATATAAGTAATAGAATAGGAAATATATTTAGAGGTACTGGACGTGACATATTTTTTATGGAAAATAACAATATTCATTATATCTGCTCAGAGGTGATGTGGACGTGGCAGAATATAATTCTTGAGATATCATTATTTTAAAAGACGACTTTATCAGAGGAAAATATGGATGTGATAAGTCATCTGATATAGAAAATAGAATTGAGAGGTAATGTGGACATGAACTCATTTTTTCTATTGATGATCTTCAAGTCAGCTGGGACTCAAAGGCAGGATATGATGTCTAAAAAGACGATATCTGTGATAATATGGATTTATCATAAAGATAAGATATCTTTTAAAACAACTTGGTTTCAAAAGACAGAATTGATGATTCGAATGGACTCCACTGGGGATTTTGAGGATTTATTATCTATGGTTTTACTTACGAAGAAGTAAATAAAAGACAATAATGTAGGTTCATTTACGAGGTGAACAGAGGTATTAGGATCGATGAATGAATGAATGGTCACACCTTTTCTAGGAAGGGTCATTTCGGTTCCCAAGACAGACAATTTGGATTTCCTGTCTATAAATAGTGCAGAACCATTATGGATGCTGTCAACACCATACTTTTTAGTGCAAATGGCTTCCAAAGATGTGCCCAAAGATGCCGAGGTTATCCCGAAGACTAAAGTCGTCATCGATACTCATTCTGACGAGCCTCCGTTGCCTGTTCAGAAAGAGGCGGGGGAAACTTCAACTGCTCCTGGGCCACAACAAGACATCCTTGCCATACTCGTAGAGCCTGGAAGCACTGTCGAGGAAGAAACTCTGAGGAAGGCTGCCTGTGAACTGCTGGTGTCATCGGACAATAATGTCTTTGAACTTCTTGCTAATTATATTTTTAATCAAGAAGGCTCTGGTCCTCGTTCCTCTCCTTGATCCGATGTATCTCTTTTCTGTTTGAACTATGCAATAAAAAGAATTTTATTTTCATTTTTTTCTCTTGATATCTCTTTGTCTTTATACATATTATTTCTTGAGAAATTTGCCATTGATAGGCACGATGGCGACTCGGTCATCCATACCAGTCAGTTGATAAGTTTAATTTCAGAAAACTTTGTGTACAACATAAGGACCTTCCCAATTTGCTTCAAACTTGCCCTTACTTATATGTGTTGTAGCCCCTCTTCCCGAATTTTTATAATATTTTTATTTATTAATTTGAATTAAATGGTGATTTTAGAATTTTTATATATAATCATTTAATTAATTATTACGATAGAGGACTTTAGCCATGGTGGAGATTTGGAGTACAAGGTGACTAGAAATCGTGGCACTGATAGTACAGTGGCGTGCCTAGACTAGTGTATTGGCCATGCCAAGGAAGGACGAGCCATAGCGATGTCCTAACTAGGAAAACCAAGCCAAGTTATGACTTAACCCTTACCGAATGTTTAGTTATTCATTATTTATATTATTAAATTTTAGGAAAATCAGTTGTACCATTCTAGCCCGGACTGGACCCGAACTGAGCCCAGCCCATGTAGTCATGTGGCACGTCCAATGACGTTCGCATTGATGGAATTAGGTAAGGGTGTTGTATTTCGTATTAATGAATTAATAAATATTTTCTAAAGTATTCGTTAATTTAAATATTATAAATATCATCGTTTGTATATAGTGGGTCTTTGTACATTTTGAGATTATTGGACTGCACATAATGGGATATATATACACCATTATTGTTTTATTGTATTTTGTTATACTTATTATTATTTTATTTAGATTATTATATATATATAATATTATTTTATTGTTACGGGTTATATTATTTTTGTCAGTTAAATATTATTATATATAAATAGATATATATATAGTGAAATAAATAATAGAAATATACGTAGTGATATATTATATAGATAAATATATGTAGTGATATATGTGTGTATAAATACATGAGTATATGTATGGATATATAAATGTATATAGAAATACGTATATGGTATATATATATAATTGTATATATATAAATATTATGTAAGTAATTGTATGTATATATATAACAGTGTATTTGTGTGTGTATATATATATATATATATATATATATATATATATATATATATATATATATATATATATATATATATATAAAAATATATATATATATATATAAAAATATATATAAAAAAAAAAATTAAATATATATATATATATATATATATATATATATATATATATATATATATATATATAAATATATATATATATATATATATATATATATATATATATATATATATATAAATATATGTATATATAAGTATACAAATGAATACATGTACATATATACGTGTCTGTGTATGTATACATATATATAAATAGAGATAATAATATACATATAAATATATATATATAGGATATTTATTTTTATGAAAGAAAAAAAAAGGATTATAAATGAATGCAGCAGCAGCTCTTAGCCGACCCAGGCCGAGAGCTAATACCCGACTCTTAACCCACAGAAGCAGGCCTGAGCTCTATCTCCCCGAGCCCATAGACCCACCAGAGAACCCCACAGCCCAACACAACATTTTCACCAACCGAGCAAACCCAAGCCAGGCCGAGAACTTCCCACACCCGACCTTTGCGTATATAGATACGCGAGAGAGGAAGAGATAAGTTCGAAACGCAAAACCCTAGCGCGAACCCCCGCCCAGGCCGTGCGCGCCCCTCCCTGCGCGCCACCGCCATGCGCCACGCGCGGCCACTGGCCGGTCGGCCAAGCCGCAGCGCCACAGCGAGCAGAGGACAGCAACAATATAGTTGCAGCAGTGAGGTAAACTTTTCGACCGAATTTCCTCATGTTTTCTCCATCAAATTCGATTCCGTAAGTTGGTATAGAAACCCTATATGACCCTTTAGAAGTCCCCACAAATTAAATTCGATAGAGACAAGCCATCGCTCCAGAAAATTGACGCGAACATCAAGAAAAATCTGTTCAAAACAGAACAGTTCCGTAGTTGAAAACCCAGTTTTGGAAGATAGATTATGACCAGGATATTAGGAGTTTTCCAAAACTATTTGAAGACATGCCTAGACAACCTATAGGGCTCCGATTCCCTTTTTGTAGAATCAGATTTCGTCGACTATACGTCGAGAAATCGGATTCTAAAGTTTATGAAAAACCTATTTTCAAAAATACAGAAAATTAGAAAATAGCTCGATACGACGTGCGTCCCGCCAATCCGGATGACGTGGTCGCGAACCGAAAGCATCGAAAGCTGCGTAACGGCTTCATGGTCGTGTGGACTTTGACGGAATTCAAATTGGTCGCGTGTGCGCGACGAATTTGATGCGTATCCGTCAAAATTCACCGTATCGTGTACTTTGCAAATTTCTCAATTAGTTTGTGCACGCTCGTCAGATTGAGACGAAACTTACGCCAGCAGGACCGTATCATTTTTCTGGTCCTGTATGCCAAGTTTGGTCCAATTCTGAGACAGTTGAATCGTACGTTGTTTTGCAGGCCCCACGGTCCCACTCAACGGGCGATTTTGTTCACGGCCTGCCGGAATCCAAATTAGGACATACGGTTGGGTTCGTATCGAAAAACTGGATCTGTAGACATGTAGTTTGACGACTTTAGTGACCGTTAACTCTGGCACACTTTTCGGTGCAAAGCGGATCCAACGGTGGATATCGTTTTGGCCCAAAATTATCGTTTTGTCCCTGTGTCCAGAATTGGACTTAAGGACAGGCAATCCCAGCTAATCTGACTATTCTGAGAACATTGGTGATATTTATTTCAGCTTCCGGGGACTGTTGTACGGGTTTTGACTATTGTGGCACATTGAGTAGTTCAGACTGTCGGTTTTACCAGCAGAGGACCACAAGCGAGTACAGTTTATTGTCTGCATTTCGATATTGATTTTCACTATATTTCATTGATTGGCCATTAGTTATATGATTATTTTTTATTATAAATTGTTGAGTCGGGAATGAGAAGTACCAAGGATGTGTGATCTGACCTTAGACCGTGTAGACCGTGTAGACCGTGTTGTATTTATTTCTTGTAGACAGTGTAGACAATGATTTATTTATTTCTTATAGACAGTATAGACAGTGATTTATTTATTGTAAAGTAGACAGTGTAGATCGTGATTATTACTGTATTTAAACTGTGTAGATCATGATTATTATTTTGTAGACAGTATTTCTTTACTGCAATATTTTCTGTAGACCGTGTAACTGTAGACCGTGTAATGATAGACCATGTAACTTTAGACTGTGTAACTTTAGACCGTATAGACCATGTGGCATAATTGTCCCGAGACCGATCACATATCAAAGGTACTTCTAACAGTGGGGAAAGTATATGTGTCTATTTATTTACTATTGATTTTCTGTTTATTCTTACGGCTTTACTGTTTATTTTCAAAACTCATGATTGATGTCTAACCTTTGTTTTATAGTCATTTTCTTTATTTGAAATTGCATTCAGTGAATTGTACTCGTTCCATTCCTGACTGGAAACCAACATTTTTTAGGTTAGCCGTGGATTCACTTAGCATGGGAGATACGGGCGTACTTGCAGACAAAAGCCTAGAAACTAGCTAGATATCGGAGTTATAGTCATTCTAATATTTGTACAAGTTTATATTTCCTGCAAATGTAAATCTTGTGATCATTGTAAGTTAAATTAATTTTTGTGAATGAGCATTATTTGTGATTTTGATCTTCATGGCCGTGACAGCGTTCTACCGCCGACACTGCGACGTAGGCTGGCTTGGACACGTCTCGTATCCGTTTAAAAAAAAATGGGTGCGGGTCGTGACATGTGTCATAGTCATAAGACGTCTGACGGTTAGAACTAGTTCTCTTTTCTGAAATGCTTGTACTTTAACTTTTCGGTTGAATTGGCTTTTGATATACGGGCTTGATATAGCTCAATATGTTGTTGAGCTAGTAACCGTTTCTCCACCAACGCTTCAAGCTCCTGAAGTCGAAGGTGATCATTGTTTTCTGTTGTGAGTTCATTGGCAACTGCAATCCTTAAGGAAGGGATTTGAATTTCCATACACCAAGGAGAAAGGTGTGCAATCGGTTGGAGTACGTATTGTAGTGCGATAAGCCCATAGACATTCTCCAAGCTTTTCACTCTTGTTTCTTGTATTGGTTGAAATAAATTTCTTGAGAAGCTTGATGATAGTTTCGTTGAATGCTTCAGCCAAATCATTTCCTGCAGGATTGTAGGCCATAGAGGATTGTAGGCCGTAGAAGCAACATTGTTGATTCCGTTATCATCACAAAATCGAGTAAACTTTTGACTGATGAATTATGGTCCATTATTATGAATGATTCGTCGAGGAATGTCGAATCTGTAAATCATATGATGTTTGATGAAGTTGATGACACTGCTAGTCTCGACTTCAGATAAAGGTTTGGCTTCCGTCTATTTCGAGAAGTAATCGGTTATAGCTAGTATAAACTGATATCCTCTAGATGACGCTGGATTGATAGGACCAATGACATCCATACTCCAAGCTTCAAACGGCCATGATGCGAAAGTCGGATGAAAGAACTCTGACGGTTGGTGGATGAAGTCTGCATAAATTTGACAGGCTCGGCATTTCCTTGCATATTCAATGGTATCTGATACCATAGTGGGCCAATAATAGCCCATACACTGGATACGATATTGTAACTTAGGACCAGGCTGATCTGCACCACATACCCCATCGTGAGCTTCCAGTAGTATTTATTTAGCTTCATCTCCAGCAAGACAACGTAAAAGTAGACCATCAAATATTCTTCGATAAAGGGTCTTAGATGTATGATTATAATAAAATCGGAGTGATCGCCTACGGATTGTTGTAGCTTCTTTAGAATCTTCAGGTAAAATGTCATGTACCACAAAATTAATGAAAGGAGCTCTCCAATCTTCACTAATGGCATTGATTTCAGTTGAATTGCTGAACTCAATATTTGAGTTATTCTTAATACAAAATAACTCTCTGTTAGTGATGAAATCATCTGTTGCCTTTTCACTGGGATTGCTAATTCGACTGCCAGATTAGCCAATACATCAGCCTCCGTATTACATGTCCGATGTATATGTTCAATGAAGAAACCCTTGAACAATGTAGCTAGCCTAATTGATGCTTCATGATATGGGACAAGGTCCTGGTGTTGAACCTCATACGTGCCTCTAACCTGATTGACAATCAGTTTAGAATCTCCATATACTTCAAGATATTCAATATCTAATTGTTTAGCTAACTAGAGACCAATAAGCAGAGTGTTGTATTCAGCCATATTATTGGAACATGACTCATATAAAGAATAAGCTCTTTGAATAGCTAATCCTTCTGGTGATACGTGGACGATTCCAACTCCAGCAACAATGGCACCTTTTGGTCTTATTCTGGATGCACCGTCAAAGAATAGATGCTAGGTAAGAATTTCTTCTGAAATCATGTTGGATTCCAAAGTTTCATCTGGAATCTCGTCATAGAGCTTAGATGTTTCGGGAATTGGATGCGCTGCCAGGAAGTCAGCAAGAGTGTGACCCTTAACAGACTTTTGAGGAACATAAATCATATAATATTGAGCTAATAATATGTCCCATATAGCAAGCCTAGAATTGAGTGTACTGGGCTTCTTTATCAAGACCCGAAGAGGGTTAACTCTAGAAATAACATGAATAGTTTGGCCGGTGATATAATGTCTCGTCTTTTGAATAGCAAACATCAAAGCTAGACATTCTTTTTCCAAAAAAGTGTATCGATGTTCAGCTTCGATCATTGTACAGCTAAGATAATAGATAGCTTGTTCATGACCTTTATTATTTTTCTGAGCTAATAAAGCACCTAATGAATGGTCCATTGCTCGAACATACATCAGGAAGGGTATTCATGACACTGAAGGCACTAGAACTGGAGGTTTCATCAAGTACCGCTTTATGTCTTCAAATGCTTGCTGACATTCTTCAGTCCAAATAAAAGACACATCTTTCTTAATAAGTTGAGTGAACGGTCTACAGTGTCCAGAGAGATTTGAGATGAATCTCCTGATATACGCAAGCCGTCCCTGGAATCCTTGTAGCTCTTTTAGGTTGCGTGGAGGACGCATCTCTTCAATGGCTTTGATTTTCTTATGGTCAACATGTAAACCTTTATAGGTAATAATGAATCCAAGAAATTTGCCACTAGAGACTCCCAGGAATGACTTAGTAGAATTCATCTTGAGTTGATGCTGGCGTATTAGATCGAATATAGTTCTCAAGTATTGAATGTGGTCTTCTTTTAGATGACTTTTGACCGCAATATCTTCTACATAGCATTCAACTGTCTTTTGCAAATGATCAGGGAAGATAGTACTTATGGCCTGCTGATAAGTTATACCACCATTTTTGAGACCAAACGACATGACAATGTAGCAATAGACTCCAAGAGGGGTACAAAAAGATGGATGTTTCTTATCTTCTGGATGCATCTTGATTTGATTGTATCCTGAGAATCCATCCATAAAATATATTTGTTCAAATCCACAAGTATTTTTGATCATGACATCAGTGATCGAAAGAGAAAATTCGTCCTTGGTGTTAGCCTAATGATTATATCATGTTTTTGTATATGGCTAATCAATTAAGTTTACCATAATGATGTCACTAATATTCACATAATCACTATATTATTGCTACTTAAACTTAGCATTGGCCTAACTGTTCACTATATCATATATATTGCTATGCTTGTATCATACTTCATCATATTGTTTTGTTTGCCTAACTGGTATTTGTAGACATGCAGTAAGCATGATCAAGCCTTGACAAAGCAAGACACATGCAATGAAGATTTATTGATAGGCCAAAGACGGTGTTATACAAGAAGATTTCTCTGAACCGCCTAATTGTCTGGAAAAAGGCATCATCAAAGGGCTATTGGTTTTCATATTTATTCTATATTTTTACTTTTATTGAGTCTAAGAAAAATGTGAGATTGATCGGATCGATACTGACTTAGCTATTCTTACTCCACAAAATATAGCCTACCTATCCACAAATATCTATCCAAAAGTCCACATACCAAAATAGCCAAAACCCCATCAAACTGGCCAAAATAGTTCTGGCAAAACTCTGCCCGAACTCGGTCAGAACTTGGCCTGAGTTCGGTCCAAGTTCGGTCGGGGTAAATTCGAAATACAGTTCTCACAAAAATTGCCTACAACGTTCGTATGCAAAATCATAGCATCCGAACTCTGCCCGAATTCGGTCAGCAAAAATACTATAAATAGATAAGGACTTTTATATTTCCAAATCATCCAATTTCATCTCTTCACTTCTCTATCTAAAGTGTTCTAATCTTTTACTTTCATATCTAAGCCTTTATGACTCTTAGCCAAGCCAGTATAGTTTCTGTTTAATCTAGAGTTTGGTGTTGAAGAGTTGTATCGGAGGCTGTATTCAAAAAATGTTCTGGTTTTCCAATTGCCTTCTGGAGCCGGTCGTACGCTCGTCACCAAGCACGGTGTTGTGAAGTCGGTCGTGCACTTGTCACCAAGCATGGTGTTGTAAGAGTTGCAAGCACTCAGTTAACGCTTATGCCATAGTGGATTAACAGCGAGCAAGAGTACTCGCGACTGGACTAGTCCTCTCAGAGGGAAACCAGTATATATCGTTGTGTCACTGAGTTTGAATTCATGATTCTTACTTTATCGTATTTTATTTACCGCCTGTTTTCTGCCAGAATATATAACGGCTTTATTAATTTTTAACTTGTAATTATTTTCGCTGCACACGCACACACTCTATTCACCCCCTCTAGAGGTGCTCAACGGTCCTACACTTGGTATCAGAGCAGGAGCTCCTTATAGAGATATTATTACTCATACCAATTGCTCATAAAATTGGTATCCGAGCAAGGACTCTATTATTTGGCTTAACACCCTTGGAGCAGATTCTCATTATCAGAACGGGTTATACATATAAAGCAAGGTAATATTATTACTATATAATTATCGTTACATAGATCACTATATCATATATGGCAAGTATGTACTTCACAACTGAAGAGCAATCCATAAATAGACTCCCAGTATTTGATGGAACCAACTACATATACTGGAAAACACGGATGATCTTGTACCTGAAGTCTTTAGATTTTGACTTATGGTCAATTGTCATCAATGGCTACAAAAAGTCTACTATCACCTCTATTCTCACTTCCTCTATTATTAACAAGCCTTATTATAGTTACACAGAAGAAGAGAAGAAGTTAGCTAGCCTTGATACAAAAGCAAAGCATGCTTTCTATTGTGCTGTAGACTTCAATTTATTCAATCTTATTACTACTTGCACAACATCTCATAAAATTTGGAAACTTCTTTCTAGGAGGAGAAGGTTTGTTACTACGAAGGTCGATAACTAGAGGCTCAGAAGAGGTGAGCTCCCTTTGTTCCCTTTCTACAGTAGGAGGTTGTTTGTTATGAGAGGAAAGATGGATAGTCAATGCCTGAGAAAAAGAGGGACGAGTAGTATGTCCTTTTTTGGGGATTATGAGAACATCTTTTGAAGTATCTTTCTGACCTTCCTCACTATCCATTGCTAATACAACCTTCATGAACTCTTCCTTGTATATCCGAGAATTAGTACAATATGCTTCAATGCCCCTGAAAGGATTTAGGTCAGCTACTTTTTCTGGACCTCTCCATTGACGTCTACATATTTGAAGCATTGGTGTAGAGTGGATGGTACAGTGTTATGCTCATGCAAAAAGGGTCTTCCTAGTAAGGTATTTTAACAGCCATGATTATCGATCACATAGAAAGTAACCTTTGTACGAAGATTGCCTATTTGAACTTTCAGGCAAATTTTTTCCAAAGGTTTACTTCTTTTAGAATTAAATCCCAAGATTGTCGTGATTGTTGTTGAAAGATTATGTACGAGAATTTTTAATGCAACTAGTAAAGTCTTTGTGATGATGCTGAGCGCCGACCCAGGCTCGATCAAGATGCAATCAACCTTCATACTATCGACCTATCCTATGAAGTAGAGGGGTTGATCATGACGATTATCTTCCAACAGCATAGCATCTTGTATAAAGGTGATGTTGGGCATCAACTCCATCACACTTTGATAATGAAAGCAAGTTATAGGCTCCTCCTCTGGCTTCTTGAGGAGTGCTAGACTAGTATCAACTTGCATCAAGGTTCCACTCAATGTCTCTCGAGTTTCTTTTGACAGACGCAGTAGTTCAAAAATTGATAACCTTGCCGGAATATTAGCCAACTGAGCCAATATATCAAAGTTATAGAGTTTCTCAAGTCCTAGAACTGGAGTCTTCTTTAATACTTTATCAAAGGTACAAGCTGCTTTCCTTTGTCAATTGTTGTTGGTTTGGGAAGAGTTAGTTCCACTTGAGGTGATAAAACCATTGGAACATTGACAGTAGGAGAAGACGATGCTAGAGGAGCCTCTGCAGCTATAGCAGGGTTCTCTTGGCCTCCTGAATAGTCTCTCAGGTAAATTCTTCCAGACCTGGTACCAGTTAAGGCCTCTTCTTCGGATACAGGTTCGAAGGACACCATATTACAACTTTATGTTTGGATCTTGCTTCTAGAAGGTTTCTTTAGACAAGATGAAGAGTTCCAGTAACCCAAACCAACCCGAGATTGGTTATGTGAAAGGCATAGAGAAAGAGGTACAGGAGATCCTCTTCCATGATTCAAGCCGGGAGCCTTTTATAGATCATATCCCATCTTTGTCATTAGTTCACGAGACGATGGACTATATAGATAGAAAGCTGGTTGATATTTGGCTTCTGGATTTGACAGTGTTGTCTCAGAAGGGGAGAAAGAAGAAGGATCTTCAGAAAAAGTGAAAGTGGCAGTTAAACGTGGAGGACAATGTTCACCCAAAGAAGTCATATGACATGACTTATATTTGGTTGCTTTCTTAGACTTTAAAGTAGGTGCTTCAAAATCATCATCTAAATCAGGATGAATCCACATGATTTCTCCTTTATCAGTAGATAGAGGAATAAGACCATCAGTTCGTGCAGGTGGGAGATTAACAATCTCCAAAGTAGTTCTTGGGATGGGAATGACGCCGTCCTGCACAAGTTGAATAGAAAAATCACCAAATTGTAAATAGACGACATTAGCAGTTACAGTCTTTTCATCTTGTTGGAGAGTAATAGCACCATAATTAACCATCTCCTGGATCTTGCCTTTAAGCACATAGCATGCTCGAGTCGGATGTCCGATAGATCTGTGGTAAACACAATATTTAGGGTGGTCAATTTTACCTACTTCATCTGGCCGTTTTGTCTCTAGTAGATAAAGTTTGTTGCTCTTGATCAGACTTTCAAAGATACTCATGACATCAACTTCATCAAAAGAGTGTTCTTCTTTCGGACGTGGTGCCTTCTGTGGTGGTGCTGTTGGAGTAGGTATTGGTTGACCTATGTTTACGGCTAAAGTTTTTTTGTCTTTGACATTGATAGCCAAAGTCTCTTTACCCTTGCGGTTGTTCTGACGGCCACCATTATTCGGTGTAGCATGTTCATCTTTGTCAAGATCAGGCATCTGAATACCTAATTGTTTGAACTTGTCAGCACTTTCTTCTACCGCTTTAGCATTCACTATGAATGATGGCCAATCCTGGAACTGTGTCGATCCAGTCGACATGCTAATTATAGGCAACATGTTTGACTTACAAGTGTCTATAGTCAAAGCATCTAGAGTTCCAAGAGGCATTTTGAGTGCCTCACGGAAAAATCGTTCAATGAACCATTCAGTTGTTTTATTGTGTCATTGTTTAGTTTTAATGAGAATAGACATAGTCAGGTTATTTGTCCCCTCATAAATCCTTCCAGGAATATTTGTTTGAATCCAGAGAAAGAGGTTATACAACCATTTGGCAAACTACGGTACCAGTCGTAAGCTGCACCTGCTGAACATCCGATGAACACCCTAGTGAGTAGAGCATCATTTGGCTGGAGTTTATCAGTCATTACCTCAAAGTGATTGAGGTACTGACTTGGAGATGTGATGCCATCAAACAACATAATAGTAGGGGGTTTGTATTTGGAAGGAAATTGGACTTTCTTCCATTCTATGGGATAAGGTTGCTTGATCCCAAGCTTATGGAAGCCGTCTTTCTATTTGAATGCCTCAAATTGAGTACGTAAAAGTTTTACGGCCTCATTGGTATCTTTCGATGATTGTGGAGCAGTGGATGTGGATTGATTTGATATGTTAGGAGGGGGTACTGTATGATAAGTACCACCTCCAGCACCAGAATGACTTGGAATAGCCTGCGCAAGTATAGAAGCGGTGTGAGGAGACTGTACCCCCAGACCAACATTGATGGGAGTTTGTATTGTTATAGGTTCTTGGGTCGGAATTAGATTTGCGACCGTTGGAACCGTATGTTGTGTCATAATTACCGCATGCATGCCTGTCATCATCTCAACTATGCTCTTCAAACTAGCCTCCAAAGCAGCAATTCTCTACTCTTGACTGTTATAACTGGAAGCATCTTGATCTTCTGTGATGACATAAGCAGTCACTTCTCTAGCCATTGAAGACGAGCTAGTAGAAAAGATGGTCCTTTGAGAACTTTCACTATCAGCATCAAAGTCATATAAGGAACCACCCCCAGAATAAGTGATAGGGATGTCCTTTTGACTGAAGGAATCTTGATTGGAATCAGGAAGATTTTTTTGCCCGATTGTTTCTTGGTCGGAAGGAAGATCCCTTTGACCGATTATTTCTTGGTCGGAAGAAAGATTCCCTTTGACCAATTTTGTCTTGGTCGGAAGGAAGATTCTTTTGATCGATTGTGTCTCGGCTTCTTGATCTAGTATATTGGTATACTCCTTCGTCGGATTCATGAATCCGATCTAAGTATTGTTGTTTGGGATTGTGGGATGCATTATGTCACGGGCATTTTCCATCCCCAGTGCTTTGAGACGTCATTTTGACATAAACATACAATAATTCATCTTCATCTCGTATTATCGATTGAGGAACCTGAGAGTAATTCAGACGGTCGAAGACATACCGTTTAGCTGATTGACAATAGTATTTGATAACTACCTCATGGTTATGGTTACAGTAATATTCTTGGAAATGCATTTGATGAGACAGATTTGGGATCTTTCGCTTCTGTTTAAGAACTTCACAGAGATCGGTTACAACGTCAGGATGAGAAGAGGTTGAAGGAACATATTCTTTAATGATATTTGGAACATGATTCCTATTCTAGAGATGTCTTATTCCTTGAGTGTACAATGAAGTGCTGAGTTGGTTAGCATAGGTAAATGGGTTCTTGACTTCAGAAGTCTGTTTTTGGCGCAACTTAGCCATTTGCGCAGTCTGTTTGCATTTTGCTACAGTCGGTGTTGACTGGCGCTTGTTGAGATAGGTGCGCGGGTCAGATAGATCTTCTACTTATGTATCTGTCTAAGACACTAGTAGTTTATCCTTCTTGGATCTTGAGATAAACAGGGTAGAAAGATCTTTAGTTGTATTTTTAAGATTTGGCAGAATTCCTTCTTGTGTTGCGTAACCTGTTCTCATGTGCTTGCTCTGGTGCAACTGAGTGCCAGAAATCTCAGTTTGAACTTTTATAGTAGAGATTTGATTGTCTCTGTTCAGAGGAGTAGAGTTCCTGCCCAAAAGAGTTTTCACACCGAGTGGCGCATTGGCGCCACTAGAGATACTTTCAACCGATTCAAGGACTGGAGAAGGTGAGGGAGTAGACAAAAGGCGTTTTCGTTTATTTTGTGATTGAAAGGTCATAGGAGCAGGTTACGTAGATTGAGGAAAGGCCAAAGGGCGCTTCCCTTTGTTCTCACTAGATAGGTTCTTTCTTGAGTTCAAAACTGGAGAAAATGAGGGAGTAGACAAAAGGCGTCCTTTGTTTAGAGCCAAAGAAGTAGTAAGCGCGGGTTGCGCAAGAGTTCAGGTTGACAGAGAATCAATCTGTACAAGTTGCGCAAGAGTCCTAATTGACAGAGAAGCATTCTGCGCAGGTTGTGCATGTGTAACCCCCGTTAATTGAATTCTTGGATATTTTTGAAAATTTGTATTTTTATTTTATTTCGTATTTTTTTTCAAAACTTCGAATTTTCTAAATCTCGAAGAGGAGGCGAATTCTAATTTTTGGGAAAAATAAATTTGACCGTGATTGCTATCGGTCCTTGTTGGCCTTGGTTTACTATTTTAAGCGAATTATCCTATTAGAATTTTCCTGCCATTTTCCTTGAATCAATAAGTTATGAATATTTTAATTCAATTAAAAGAAAATAATCTATTAAATAAATTCATATTTTTCTGATATTTTTGAAATTGATTTTTTCTTATAGTTAATTACAAATTTTGCTATTGAAATTTCTAATTTAATTTAGCTAGTGATGTACTAGCACTAATTAACTAATTAATGTACTAACTAGCAATATGTTAGCAGTTAGTAGTTAGTATGTTAGTTTCCACTATTTATTCCTAAATTCTATTACATATACATTTTTAGGGTTTTCTCCCCACTCCCCTATAAGTAGCACACTTCCCGAGACCCACACACAAATCCCCAAACCTAGAATTTCTAGCAGCCCCCATTTTTTCCTATCCCAATCAAAACCAAAACCACCTCCAGGCCATTCTCGGCCGACAACCACCTCTGCCACCATCTCCAGCCAACTCCTCGACCCCGACAACCACCTCTGCCACCATCCCCAGCCAACTCCTCGACCCCGACAACCACCTCTGCCACCATCCCCAGCCATCACCATCACAACTGACCACCCCAGTTCGGGACCATCTCGCTACCTCCGGCCATCCCCTGGCCATCACAACCGACCACCACCGCTGGCATTCTCCGGCCAACCTCCAGCCTCTACCACCCCGATGAATACCACCGCCACCACCACCGATAAACACCATCACCACCACCACCAAATCATCTTAGAGAGAGAGAGAGGGAGAGAGAACCTGGCCACCCGCCGGAGCCCGACCTCCAGATCCGCGCCGCCCTGGCCGAGCTCGTGCCGCCGCGCGAGCCTCCGCCCTGGCCGGCCATCACCCGGCCTGTGCGCTCTCCGCCAGATCTGGTGGACGCTGCCTCCGCCTCCCGCCGGGCACTCCTCCTGCCGGCGCCGCTCCGTCGGCGCAACCCCGCCGGGCGCTGCTCCGCCGGAGAACCCCCAACCCCTTTCGTGAGCCCCTCTCCAATCAATTTTTTTTAGTTCTGCTGATAGGGACAGAGGCCCCCACTTTCTCTGATTCATTATATATAGTTATATAATGATTAATTATATAGTTTATATAATGGTTAATTATATATAGTTTATATAATTGTTAATTATATATTAGTTTATATAATTGTTAATTATATATATTAGGTTATGTAATTGTTAATATCACATTTTATATAATAGTTTATACATTAGTTAATATAATAGTTATATATTATATGATAGTTTAATTATTAGTATATAATAAGTTTATTTATTAGTTGTATAATAGTTATCATGTATTAGTTCATGTATTAATATATATTGGTATATATATTAGTTTATAATTATATTTATATTTTAGTTTATGGATTTATGTGTAATAGTATAAATTATTAGTTTGTATATATATTGTATTATAGTGGAAATAATTTGGTATTTATAGTTATTTCTTATTATTATTATTAAAGGTATTATTTGTAATATTGTTACTAATATTATTAATATTATCAATTAATTTATTAATTTATAATTAGAGAATTAATATATGGTTTAGCCTAAAAGTTTTATTATATTAAAAACATTCTTTCAAGTATTGGTTTATTAAGTTTTTGACCTAAATTTATATTTGACAAAATAGGGATATTGGTACAGAATTAATTTTCTGGATTTTGAAATATGATCTAAATATGTTGATTAATACAGATATAGTTTTAACATTGAAAGGATTTCCAAAAAAATTTATTATATTATTTAATTTTATTTTTCTGAAATCATAAATCGTGTCTATGATAGTCATTTTCTATTCTTGATTTGATTAGTGTACCAAACCCTGATTTTAGACTTTTATATACCAAACTAGGCTATTTGGACTACTCTGGACACATTGGGACTGCCCGTGTCGTCGTCTGGGACCCTCTGTAGAGCATAGTAGTGTACCTACCTCGTGTCGACACGTTTGTGTCGTGCACGTCAACTCCAACCAATCGAGGCGAGTACATTCTCTGATCTTTTCAGACTTACCTGGATTATTTTCTTGCTCTAGATTACTCTACTTGATGCTGACACGTATCTTCACGGATTAGTACTATATGGATCCTTTCCTGAGATGTTATCCCTCTACGGGTGCATCGGGTATTTCATGCTCATGTACTTTATCATGTGCATCAGGTACTCCTTGTACTCGTACTAGTTCATGTTTTTACATGTTCTCATGTGCTTCATGTGCTTTCATGTGCTTTATCATGTGCCTCATGTACTACTCATTACATGAGTTCACGTATCTTAGCTGTATTCATGTGCCTATAACGTAACTTGAATGGATCCTTGTGTATTGATTGGGGTAGGATGAGTAGAATTGGTTATGTGAACATTATCCCCAGTAGCTGTATTCGTGTGCCTCCTTAGTTGTATTCATGTGCCCCTAAGCCATTTACATAACCATATTGTGCTCTAAATCATGTAGCCACTTACAGTCTCTACTATCATGTATTTACTTTCAGTTACAAAATATCTCCTGTTTACTCGTACTTCCTTTTCAGCACTTCCTGTATTTTACTCTATTGTATTATTTATACTCCTAACCTGCTATAAACTGTTTGAGAGATATGTGCTCGTTCCCGTCCTGACTGGACCTGTTGAAAATTTTACAGATAGCTTGGAGGTTGCCTGCTAGCCTAGAGGAGACACAGTAGAGGTTGTATAGATAGCTAGGGTTTTGCTTATAGTTTATTTTCAGTTGTCTTGAGTTGTATTTATGGATTTAATGTATTCGAGCTTTGAGATGTATTTCTGGGTTGTGTATCTTAGACACTTAGACTTCTATCCGCTGTATCTCTTTTGGATTTTATGTTTTATCTATCTTCCATTATACTCTACCTTAGATGTGATTGAGTTTACATTATGCTATGTCACCCCCATTCGGGGAGTATAAACTGTTTAGCCTTATACTGTTAGATGCATGAGACCTAGGACAACGTTCTACCGCCGACACTACGGCGTAGGCTGGACGTACCTACGTCTCGTACCCTAACTCTAGGATGCGGGTCGTGACACGTTTTTAGTGGTGGCCCATACAGGTTGAGTTTATGTAGTAGTATTCGAACTAGAGTACCACTACAGCCTGCAGTAGGATTAGGATATATTTGAAGGTACTCAATCACAGTTAGGATCCCTTGAGAGATTTCTGGGACGACGCTTGAGAATCTTATTTTAACTTCGATTTGAAAACTCTATTTCCTTGATTTGATTTATCTTTACTTTCTGTTGTTGAATTTGATTTTGATGGATTATTGTTGAATTTGAGTTTGTATTAATTGTTTTTGATAGATGATTGTTGAATTTTGAATCTTGATGTTAGCTGTGGCATCCGAGTTGTATTTATATGATTTGATGGATTTTGTTCATTTTTGAATCTTGATGTTCGTTGGTCAATTTGATTTTGAGTATCCATTGTTGATTTAATTTAATTTTTGTCAAGTTAAAATTATATGGGCTAGGTCATGTAAGTTTTGGAATCTAGTCTTCTATAGTCACATTAGCCAGCATGGTGAGGACATATAGTCTGATTTTGGATATATTTCTCGGGTGTAGGAATTTAAGGTTTTCGCAGCCAAGCTAGCGGCATCGTAAAAATGTTAAATTCCACGATTCTAGAGGTATGTGCCTTAGTCGAGGACTCTGTGATTATCGTAGCCTTGCTTACTAGTATGACGAGGATTTAGAGCACCATGATTTTGGATAGACAAATATGATTATCAGATTGTACCTTAAAAACTTTTGAACATGTTTTCTCTACTTTTGTTCAGTCTTTCAGAAAAAGAATTATTGGTTGTTTTTGTTTTGCTTCACATTATTTAACTTAGGAGTAGGAGTAGCTTTAGCTGTTATTATAAACCTTTGTGTAACTTTTGCTATGAAATTCTTCATAATACAATGAATCAATGATTTTTGCTAGACCTTATTTTGGATTTGGTATTATAGTTCTGGTTTCAAAATGGGTTCCTCTTTTAAACAGATAAGCAGAACAGATTCTATTATCATACTTTTCCTGCCAATATTTTTATTACCATCAATCCTTGTCTTATATAAATGTCCTGATTATATCAATTCTGTCTCGTATCACATTCTGTCAGCTGTACTTGAACCCCTAAATCCTTATATCGTTTTTATCTGAAAAATGTTGGGGAAGTGACGTGAATCATCTAGGTCAAAAATGACGTAATTGGTTATCATATAATGATTTTGTAGGAATCAAAATATTGGATGTCAAATATGAAAAATTTGAAATGGAGATATGGTAAAGGTTTAAAATGAAATCGAGGGATAAATGTTATCAATTTAGAAACAATCACAGAAAGTTGGTTATGAATAATTCAGGAATGTATTTCAAAACTAATAAAGATATTCAAGGTCAACCTAGTTTTGAGAACTTAGAAAATCTTGGTTATTGATTCTGGAGAACTTTTACTCTGAGGCTATGTAGAAATTTAGAAATAAAAAAGAAAATTTTATTGTATTCAATGATTATGCAAAATTGAACTAGATATTGTAAGAGGGTGACTAGAGACAGAGAGAACACAAGGATTTTAAGTTATAGGAATTATTTTAGATGATTGAAAAATTTTTTTTATAGAATTCAAAAAGGATAATATTGAAGGTGAACGTTAAAAAAATACGAAGGTTGAATTATAAATAAAAATAAATTTTGTATGACATAGTGGTATTAGAGTTGAGTAAATACGAGACTTGATTTAAAACAAGTACAAGGATTCATAAATTAGATTTAGAGGTTTCGGATCTAATTTAGGACGAGTTGAAAATTTGATTAAATGAATACTTGTTGATTCCTAAATAAGTGGGGGTATGTTTCATGGGAAAAGTTTTAGAAATTTGGAATTTAGCCTATGGTGATCATGGCAAGGTCAAATCTTTATGACGGAAGGATAAAATTTTGATGGTAGTCATATAACGGTTGATTTTTTTTATATTGAGGTTTGTTAGAAAAATATGATTGGCAAATGATAAACTTGATGGTACTAGAGAGAGATGATTAACTTGACTTCTTATGAAATATTTTCTTGTTCCCTAAAAGGGTTTTCAATATCATTGAATCCTAGCTCCCTTAATCACGACCAATCGAATTTGATCATCTTTTCTTATCATATTAATATCTTGGGTTGTACTCAATTGAATTAAACTTAATTATGACCTAAATCCCCATTCTTGTATGCTCGTGCTCAGACTTCGATGAACCTGTCCTCCATATTGCCTAAATCTTGGTTTCCAAAATTGATCAACTTAGATCGTATCGCGACTAAAATTTCTTAATATTATTGTGATTGGATTTCAATGCTATTGACTTTCGTTCCTTAAACTTTTGATTTTGATTTTCCTTGAGTAGTACTTTTCATGGTACCAATAGTCTTGACCCTTGGCCGTACTCAATTTATTTGAATTCCATCGTGACTTGGATCTCTATCATATGTTGCTCGTGCTCAAAAAATTTCGATTCAATTTTTTCGAACCTAAATTCAAAATATTGATTAGCTTTATTCTTCATCGTGTCAATATTTAATTTTGATCGTAATCGAACTTCGATACCAATACCACTCGTGCACAAAACTCTGATTTATTCTCGAAACGACTAAATTCTATTCCAATCCCGATTTTCATGTTTGATCGTGCCTAGGCTACTACCATACTCTTCATCATACCTAAATACTATTCGACCAAGGTTAAACTGACTTTATCATCGATCGTGTCGAACTAACGATTATGATCATGTTCGAATTTTTAATACTAGTATCCAAACTCTTTTCTGACCACGATTTACTTCCTGATTATACCTAAACTCCTTGTGATTAGTCATGCCTAGATGACCCGGCATGACTAGACGACTATGAAGTCCATGATCGTGATTTTAACGACCATGACTATCGTACCGATTTTGCCTTTGAATCGTGCTTGAAATTTTGTCCTTGATCGCGACTACCCGGTTTGATTATCATAAAATTTAGTAATCATATCCGAAATAATTTTTTCCATCATGCCTAAAACAAGCTTGATACCCGGTCACAACTATATGATTGGTTAGTCGTGCCGGAACCTGGACTTTGGTTATGTCTGAACCAATTTCTGCTTCTGCCATAATTTCGATTCTATAGAAGCCGTGCTTAGGGTTCCACCTAGACCAATTCTAAATTTTAAATCACGTTCGAACTCAGATCCTATTTCATGACCTAATTCATCATGCTCATTAGACTTTCGATCATGACAAAATCACTCGTCGTGCCTAAGTCAATTTGAAATTTATTTTCTGATCGTGCTTATACGACCTAGAGTCCGATTTTCATCAAATCTAACTACCGATCGTCTATACTCGAATTTCGTTCTCCATTCGTTTTTCTTAGCCGTGATTAAGATCATGACTAAATAACCTGAAATTATTCCTAATTTGTGTCTAAACGATGTTAATCATACTATGATTTTATCGTGTTAAATCAATAGTCGTGCCCAAACAATTTCAAGTTGATTATCTTGATCGTGCCAACTCGTCGCTCTTTGATCGTGTCTGCCATACTGCCTAAAATTTCTATCATGTTTTAACTCCCTGGCTAAGCTTTAATTTCGAGGACGAAATTTCTTTAAGGAGGGTAGATTTGTAACCACCGTTAATTGAATTCTTAGATATTTTCGAAAATTTGTATTTTTATTTTATTTCGTATTTTTTTCAAAACTTTGAATTTTCTAAATCTCGAAGAGCGTACAAATTCTAATTTTTGGGAAAAACAAATTTGACCGTGATTGCTATCGGTCCTTGTTGGCTTTGGTTTACTATTTTAAGCGAATTATCCTATTGGAATTTTCCTGCCATTTTTCTTGAATCAATAAGTTATGAATATTTTAATTCAATTAAAAGAAAATAATCTATTTAACAAATTTATATTTTTTCGATATTTTCGAAATTGAATTTTCCTTATAGTTAATTACAAATTTTGCTATTGAAATTTCTAATTTAATTTAGCTAGTGATGTACTAGCACTAATTAACTAATTAATGTACTAACTAGCAATATGTTAGCAGTTAGTAGTTAGTATGTTAGTTTCTACTATTTATTCCTAAATTCTATTACATATACATTATTAGGGTTTTCTCCCCACTCCCCTATAAGTAGCACACTTCCCAAGACCCACACACAAATCCCCAAACCTAGAATTTCTAGCAGCCCCCATTTTTTTCTATCCCAATCAAAACCAAAACCACCTCCAGGCCATTCTCGGCCGACAAACACCTCTGCCACCATCACCAGCCAACTCCTCGACCCCTACAACCACCTCTGCCACCATCCCCAGCCATCACCATCACAACCGACAACCCCAGTTCGCGACCATCTCTCCACCTCCGGCCATTCCCTGGCCATCACAACCGACCACCACCGCTGGCATTCTCCGGCCAACCTCCAGCCTCTACCACCCCGATGAACACCACCGCCACCACCACCGATAAACACCATCACCACCACCACCAAATCATCTTAGAGAGAGAGAGGAAGAGAGAACCTGGCCACCCGCCGGAGCCCGACCTCCAGATCTGCGCCGCCCTGGCCGAGCTGGCGCCGCCGTGCGAGCCTCCGCCCTGGCCGGCCATCGCCAGGCTTGTGCGCTCTCCGCCAGATCTGGTGGACGTCGCCTCCGCCTCCCGCCGGGCACTCCTCTTACCGGCGCCGCTCCGTCGGCGCAACCCCGCCGGGCCTGCTCCACCGGAGAACCCCCAACCCCTTTCGTGAGCCCCTCTCCAATCAATTTTTTTTTAGTTCGGCTGATAGGGACAGAGGCCCCCCCTTTTCTCTGATTCATTATATATAGTTATATAATGATTAATTATATAGTTTATATAATGTTTAATTATATATAGTTTATATAATTGTTAATTATATATTAGTTTATATAATTGTTAATTATATATATTAGTTTATATAATTGTTAATATAACATTTTATATAATAGTTTATACATTAGTTAATATAATAGTTATATATAATATGATAGTTTAATTATTAGTATATAATACGTTTATTTATTAGTTGTATAATAGTTATCATGTATTAGTTCATGTATTAATATATATTGGTATATATATTAGTTTATAATTATATTTATATTTTATTTTATGGATTTATGTGTAATAGTATAAATTATTAGTTTGTGTATATATTGTATTATAGTGGAAATAATTTGGTATTTATAGGTATTTCTTATTATTATTATTAAAGGTATTATTTGTAATATTGTTACTAATATTATCAATTAATTTATTAATTTATAATTAGAGAATTAATATATGGTTTAGCCTAAAAGTTTTATTATATTAAAAACATTCTTTCAAGTATTGGTTTATTAAGTTTTTGACCTAAATTCATATTTGACAAAATAGGGATATTGGTACAGAATTGATTTTCTGGATTTTGAAATATGATCTAAATATGTTGATTAATACTGATATAGTTTTAACATTAAAAGGATTTCTAAAAAAATTTATTATATTATTTAATTATATTTTTCTGAAATTATAAATCGTGTCTATGATAGTCATTTTCTATTCTTGATTTGATTAGTGTACCAAACCCTGATTTTGACTTTTATATACCAAACTAGGCTATTTGGACTACTCTGGACTCATTGGGACTGCCCGTGTCGTCGTCTGGGACCCTCTGTAGTGCATAGCAGTATACCTACCTCGTGTCGACACGTTCGTGTCGCTCACGTCGACTCCAACCAATCGAGGCGAGTACATTCTCTGATCTTTTCAGACTTACCTGGATTATTTTCTTACTCTAGATTACTCTACTTGATGCTGACACGTATCTTCACGGATTAGTACTATATGGATCCTTTCCTGAGATGTTATCCCTCTACGGGTGCATCGGGTATTTCATGCTCATGTACTTTATCATGTGCATTAGGTACTCCTTATACTCGTACTAGTTCATGTTTTTACATGTTCTCATGTGCTTCATGTGCTTTATCATGTGCCTCATGTACTACTCATTACATGAGTTCACGTATCTTAGCTGTATTCATGTGCCTATAACGTAACTTGAATGGATCCTTGTGTATTGATCGGGGCGGGGTGAGTAGAATTGGTTATGTGAACATTATCCCCAGTAGCTGTATTCATGTGCCTCCTTAGTTGTATTCATGTGCCCCTAAGCCGTTTACATAATCATATTGTGCTCTAAATCACGTAGCCACTTACAGTCTCTACTATCATGTATTTACTTTCAGTTACAAAATATCTCTTGTTTACTCGTACTTCCTTTTCAGCACTTCCTGTATTTTACTCTATTGTATGATTTATACTCCTAACCTGCTATGAACTGTTTGAGAGATATGTGCTCGTTCCCGTCCTTACTGGACCTGTTGAAAATTTTACAGATAGTTTGGAGGTTGCCTGCTAGCCTAGAGGAGACACAGTAGAGGTTGTATAGATAGCTAGGGTTTTGCTTATAGTTTATTTTCAGTTGTCTTGAGTTGTATTTATGGATTTAATGTATTGGAGCTTTGAGATGTATTTCTTGGTTGTGTATCTTAGACACTTAGACTTCTATCCGCTGTATCTCTTTTGGATTTTATGTTTTCTCTATTTTCCATTATACTCTACCTTAGATGTGATTGAGTTTACATTCTGCTATATCACCCCCATTCGGGGAGTATAAACTGTTTAGCCTTATACTGTTAGATGCATGAGACCTAGGATAGCGTTCTACCGCCGACACTGCGGCGTAGGCTGGACGTACCCACATCTCGTGCCCTAACTCTAGGGTGCGGGTCGTGACAGCAGGAGTTTTTGTTGACATAAAAGCAATTTGTGCAGTTTGCACAGAAGCCATGGTTGGCCGAGAGATAGACTGCACAAGTTGTGCAGGAGCCATGGTTGGCCGAGAGACAGACTGCACAAGTTGTACAGAAGCCATGGTTGGCCGAGAGACAGACTGCACAAGTTGCGCAGGAGCTATGGTTGGCCGAGAGACAGACTGCACAAGTTGCGCAAGAACCATGGTTGGCCGAGAGACAGAATGAGCAAGTTGCGCAGAAGTCGCCATGGTTGGCCAAGAGACAGAATACACAAGTTGCGTAGGAGTCATAGTTGACCGAGAGATAGATTGCACAAGTTGTGTAGGAGCCATGGTTGGCCGAAAGACAGACTGCACAAGTTACGCAGGAGCCATGGCTGGCCAAGAGACAGACTGCACAAGTTGTGCAGGAACCATGGTTGGACGAGAGACAGACTGCGCAAGTTACGCAGAAGTTTCCATGGTTGGCCGAGAGACAGACTGCACAAGTTGTGCAGGAGCCATGGTTGGCCGAGAGACAGACATCACAAGTTGTGTAGGAGCCATGGTTGGCCGAGAGATAGACTGCACAAGTTACGTAGGAGCCATGGCTGGCCGAGAGACAAACTGCACAAGTTGCGCAGAAGTTGCCATGGTTGGCCGAGAAGACTTGGGAGTCCACACAGTGTGCCCTTTGCTCTTAGCAGCAATGGCGGTGCGCTTTGTACCCCCAGTACTGATCATTGTCTCGTACACGGTTTGGTCGACTTGAACGACCAAAGTCTTCTGCGTCTTGCCGATCGACGCAGTATCACATTGAGTTATCACTTTCTTATCAGAGGAGAAAGTCGTCCCCAGCAGAGTTATCATTTTGTTTGCAAAAATAAAAGTTTAATTTCTACAAACTAAAAAAAGAGTACAAAAGTACAATTGATTTCTGAAAAAGTAAAACTATAGGAATCTGGTCAGAAGACGATCACTTTATCCCTTCGACGATGTGATATCGATGACATAAGCCTCTGGAGGATGCAACAGCACTTTAGCAGGAGATTATGATCATTAGTGATGATTTGAGACTGATTTGAAACTCTATTTATAGAGTTCTTGAAATAACTGTTAAGCAGTTATCCTGGGTTGCGCGCCTCTATTCACTTGCGCGAGCGGTTGCACCAACTGCCGAGGACGCGTGGTATCATTTGAGTGAGATGCGCATGGTCGTGGGCAATATAGTGGACACATTCTATGAAGTTAGTGGCATGCGCGCCACGTCACTCTGCTCTGGACATCAATTCGATCATATTGTGCAAGCTTCATCAGGTTGCGCGGGGACGCAATGTAGCAACTTGTGCCTAATTACAACCTCGCGCACCCTGACACGTTGTGCAAACTGCTAGCTGTCAAAAAATCTGACCAAATCTTCTCGAGCGCCGTATTGCGCGAGATTTGAACGGATTTTCCTTGATATTCGTGTAATCGGCTATCAGGTAATGATGATGCTGTTATAGTTTTTCGAGGAGACTGCCACGTGGCACTCGCGCAACATATCTTATGCGCAACCTGTCTCTCTCGTGCAAGTTGATAACTGTGGCACAATCTGATATCCAGCACCCAAAATAGCAGCGCAACTTGATTTTTAGCTTCTATAATCGTCAACGGAGTAAAGAAGCCGCTGCAGTGCTCAATCTCCACTGTCACACTTCTCCAAAAAAACTTTATACTTTTATCTCATGTTTAGGAATCGATTGTACTCTTTTTTACGTTTAATATACAAAAAGTTCGTATAACATTTTATAATGGCAAATAAGATGGCGACTCTGCTGGGGACTTTCTTCTCCTCTAACGAGATAGTGGTGGCACAATCTGATGACCTCTTGCTAGGATCTTCTCAGAAAACGTTGGCCGTACGTTTCAACCAACAAGCTTTCGAAGATCTTCTTTTTGAGAAGAAGTCGAGTCCTTCGAAGCGGTTCGTAAAATCGAAGAAGACTCGACGCACATGGGTACCGAATGCGGCTGCAACGAGCAGCACGATGGAGGGGATTGCGCTCCAGAACTCCTGAACGACGAAGCCCAGAAGAAGATTTCGGCTTGCTCAGTTCCTACTTCGGGAAAATGCAGCGAGGAGTACGGCTTCCCAACGGCGGGTCTGGCAAAGGCGCAACGCCAGAAGAAGCGCGCCGTAGTCTACCTACGGACGGAGGAGGCTGTGCAGGCGAGAACTTCTTTCTTTGACAGATTTTCCTACCCATCGGGTAAGTCTATATTGGATTCTGAACGTTACGTACCTTCTAAGAATAACGCAAAGAAGTCCAAGGCGGCATGTGCCTTACAAGGCCAAAGTGCTATGCCAACAACTCTGTTGACTCTGAATACTATACACCTTCTAGGGTTAGTAGAAAAAATCCAAGGCAGCATGCACTTCGTACAATCAAAGTGCTATGCCGATAGAAGACCAAAGGCCCACGTTGACAGTCACGTGCGCAGCCAATGGAAAGCTATACAAAACTGGTCCGAGTGCTTCGATGCTACTACCGGTGAAACCCTGCTGTCACTAGATCGCTCATGGGCACAATTCAATCCAGGGGGTACCTTCTATCGAGATACATTCGTACAAATAGTATTCCTATACGCATGAAAGGAGTCTACCTCATCAGCAACTCTTTCATCAGGACCTAAGCGTGTCTCACGCACATGAACTAAGAAGAGTGAAGCTATCTCCACATCCTCACTCCTGCGCGCAACTTCCCTGCACGTACAAAAGGAGTACAGGAATGGAGACCTCAACAACTCCCCATATGCATAAATGGAAGGAGGAATCTGCAATTCAAAGCGTGTCTAAACCAAGGCACAACTGCACCCAGATCACCATCAACTGCTGCTGTTGCCAAACAGTCGCATCGCCAGCAAAGAGGCAGTCCATCTTCGAAAGACTATTACCGATGATATCTGGTAAAAAGAAGACGAACTCTGTATTGCTTCATGAATACGGTACGGGGTTCTCCGTCTCTCAAGAAGCTTACCAAGAATCCCTCCGTATCGGCCAACATGCCCAAAAATTGGCCTGAGGTAGCAAGATTACAGTACCCAGTACGGGTGTGTTCCAAGACACATGGGCCAAATCATGATCCTTGGCACAAGCAAATGACGTCGTAGATGCAACATTAGTTGGGGGGCCAGCCCTCTACCATTTATGACAATCCTGCCTTCCAAACCAATGAGGTGCTGTATGGCAAAGATACCACCGCGGGCTCAGGTAGCCAAAAAGCCAGAGGTAGCAATTACAACAAATATAAGGATGATTGCAACCTCCCAGTTTATACTCAAGACTACGAGACTTAGGAGTCTGAGCTAGAGAGAGAAAGATCAACCGTCCTTTCTACTTATCCGCACATGATGTCCGTATTCAAGGCCGAAGACGACAATGTGGACAGCAACGAAGGATCTAGTAAACAGAAACGTATAGAAGCCCTTGAGATGGGCCTAAATATGTTGAACGATACTATGAAGTCCTTGCTTCCATCGTCTTGGAGATGAGGAAGAAATTGACATCCGCTGTCTTCGGTCCTACGAACCAAGACCCAGGGACTAACGACGGGCTCAATGCGCCTCACATCTTGAGCCAAGCAGCGCTTCCGTCATCTACTCCATCAATAATAGGACCTGCAATATTGAGTGAAGTACAACAGACCCTCAAAGAGTTGTACGCTCGGCAAGAGGCCAGAGAAAAGCGAGAATCAATCCAAAAGATGGAAATTTGGTAACCATATCCTTCCTAATGGGATAATGTGATCTATCCTCCCAAATACAATTCGCAGATGCTCACACCATTCGATGCGTAGGAGTCTTCCAGTCGATACTTGAGGTACTTTACCTCAGTAACAGGGCATCTACCAAAAGACTACGCTCTCCTTACCAACCTATCCGTAGGAGCATTATAGGGGGTAGCCTGCAAATGGTTTTCTAGCGTCCAGGACAACTCCATTTCATCGTTTTGAGACTTGATGCACCTATTTCTCAATCGATTCTACGAAGGGGGAATGGATATGAAAATGTCGACTCTTATGGACATTATCCAGAAGGAGAAGGAACCCGTACGCACATACATTGAGCGCTTCCGCCAGGCCACTCTAAGATTACCCTTGGTATACTAGAGCTAATAGTTATGGACTCCTACCGCAAAAACATGCTTCCTGTAATCAAATTGCGGCACAGTGCTCCTTGTATAGAGTGGATGCCCTTTATTACAGAGGCAAACGTGGCAGAAAGGAAAGATCGAGATGCACAGCTATTGGGACTGAGTTTTTCATCGCTCGAAGACAAAGAAAGGCACTTATCTAGCATTATTCATGCTCCCAAGGATGGTAAAGGAAAACAAGCCATGACCGTCAACATCTCCAAGGGTTCAGTAACAATGAACCCTAAGCCAGCTGAAGTGCAGAGGCCGAAAGAGGCCTACTCCTTTAATGACGAAGACACACTAGAACTCTTCGATATGCTGATGAAGGGTGGCAAGCTTCAGTTGCCGCCTTCTAAGTGTCCCGATGAAGTGGAAAAGGTGGACAATCCAAAATACTCCTACTACTACCAGTATGTTCACCATTCGACACGTGACTGCTATATGTTGAAAAGACAGATCTAGCGCCTCATCGATGCCATGGTCATTTCGTTCGACTATGAGGAAAAGACTGTTACTGCCAACATGGTCAATCTTTTGTTCAGAAGTTTTCTGAAAATAGTAGCTCAAAACAACGTAGTCCCCATCCCGAGAGCAACGATGGAAGTAGTCAATCTTCTTCCAGCCCGTGACAACGCTCAAGGCCTCATCCATTTACAATGCCACGGGAAGAAATGATGTGGATCCATCCTGATCATGCCCCAGACATGATGGTGCCTGCAGCGTACTCTATCAAGGGAAAGAAAGTTAAGTCATGTCTATGGTCTCTACATCGGCTGATGAAACTCTGGTTACCACTCGCTCGGCTCACCAACGAGAAGAAAATCAGGCCGCGGAAGAGAAAACACCTCCCCTTGTTGTGGTCACCGCCCCCGATACATCGGAAGCTGGTCCGTCTCAAGCCCTGCCGTAGACAAGCAAAGGCAGAAGGAGGTTTGCTTTGACAAACCTCTGAGAAAAGACTCGACAGTAGGACCAATCAAGCACTACAACTTTGACATATTGGCACAGCTGGCAAATACTCCGGCTCGACTGTCACTCTTCGAGCTCCTCCGTCTATCCAAAGAGACTCGAGACGCCCTCAGCTAAGCTTTGTAGAATGCTGACTCCTTCCTCACCCAGGTGAAACTGCCCAAGGAAGACCCTACTGCATCCCCATATTGTCACAGTTTGGTCAAGGTGATTCCTAACACCAACTTCACCTAGCAGGACATGTTGTTGAAGAACAACCGGTACAATAAGCCCTTTTACTACATAGGGTATGTTGGTGCCATTAAGGTTGATCACATCCACATCGACCATAGATCTTCTCTCAACATCATCCTTCGGAGTTTACTCCAAGCTTTGGGGATCCTAATGTATCGATGACTACATCAAACACTACAATCAGCGATTTCAATGCTAGAAAAATAAGCCACTGGGCAAGATTCGCCTGAAATGACAAATAGGTGATCTCCAGACTGATGTAACTTGCTACATCATTTTCGTCGATATAAACTACAACATGTTGTTGAGACGACCATGGATCAACGAGTACATGATCGTGCCCTCCAATCTCCATCAATGCATAAAGTATGTGGCCAGTGACGGGACCATCAAAACCGAGTTTGTTGATATCGACCCATTTCGAGGACTCAAAGCATACTTTACAGATGCTAAGCTATACAAGTCAGTTCCATGGGATGATAATACATATGATGTTGATGATAAGGTAGATACTGTATCGAAAAGCACAACTATTACGGAAGAACTATTGAAGGTTCGATTGAAAGGAAAACTTCCCAAAACATCAGCTCCTCTTGTCATTAAGCTTTGAGGCAAGGCTCCAGCTCAGTCACCCTCGACAATATCAGTCGTTAGCCAGTAGCCTATACAAATAACGCTTCCCAAGAAGGCCCCAAGGCCAACTCTGAAGTCGTAAGAACCTCCGACTACAACCCCCTTGGTAGTCAAGTTAAAAGGAAAACCGCCTTCACCTTCTTCCATGGCAGCCCTAGTGCTCATAGATGAAGAGTGGAAGACTATGCGTGTGACAATACTGAGACACAATCTCTAGATGATATAATCCCTCAGGATAATTTTTTTTATTAATAGAAAGTTGTCTTTGAATTACTCTTGTGCGCATTGGAACACTAGGTATTTCTTAGAGAACACTCTATATATGTTACAAACACAAGTGACAACCGCAAGCCTCGCAAGACGAGTTGTCCCTCCCCAAGGCACCTGCTTCTTGGTTCCAGTAAGGAAGAACGAGGAGAAACCCATTATCTTCGGTCGATTGGAGCATCCTCAGCGGGTGGCTCTGGCAGAACCAGAATCTGATAACGACAAGATGCAACTCTTCCGTTACACTACTCAAGCCAAAAATCTTATTCAAAAAATAGGCTACAATATAAACAGTAACAGAGGGCTGAACTATGGCGAAGGCCGACGCCTTCCCTTACGAGTTTGTGCTCCAAAGAAAAAGTTCCAAATTACTACTAAGGCACTCGTCGGGGGTTGGGTTAAGTTATACCCACAATAACTTCAGAGAGTTCAGAGCTGGAGGTCGTGATGCATTTACACTCTTTCGACTCCCTAACCTGGGATTCCGATACCAGTATCGTTCGAGCCTTCAAGAAGATATTATCTGTCAATATGGTCTCTGTAGATCCCCCTATCGAGGAGGAAGACCAAATACTTGCATTTTTTGAAGATGAACCCTGGGCTCAACGTATAGGATTCCAATAGGAATGATGCTCCAAATAGCGTGAACCTCCTACTGAAGATGAAGTCGTCTAAGTCGAGCTAGGATATGAGGCTTCCCCAAAACCCATCTCCATTAGCAAAAGCTTGACGGAAGAAGACAAAGAATCTCTGATACAGCTTATCCGAGAATACATCGATGTCTTTGCTTGGAGCTATGAGGACATGACGGGTCTGTTGGCCCATTGGTTATGGTCGAACTCGATTTTAATAATTGATCTAACCCTGTCTCCATATAAGGGCTACTTGAACATTTGCTGAGACGTTCTACCATTCTGTAGAAGACTAAAGCTATTTTGTCGTATGAGTCTGAATTTTAATATTCAATATAATTTTTATATTTATTGAGTCTAGGAATACTTTGTACAACAAGTCATACTAGCAAATAGGCTATCCCAAAATATTTTCAAAAATATTCTATGTTTTAAAAATAGCCCAGTCTTATAAAAGCTCCTAACTGCTTAGACTTTTCAAATAAACTAAAACACAAAATCAGTTTTACAAAATGACCCAAAAATTAGATTTGGCCCTAGCAGAATTCGGCCAGAGTTTGGTCCAAATTCGGCCAGAGTTCATTTAATGCTGTTTAATTTTTTGAACTTGGTCCTCCTGCAGTTACGGATGCAATGACTATTTGCCGATATTTATTCAACGAGTTATGCCTGAATTTTGCCCAAATTATGTCTGAGTTCTGCCTTTGGAAAACCTATAAATAGAGAAAAATTTTACTCATTTCAACATACCTCACTTCTCTCGTCTCTTAAAGATTAATCGTCTTCCAAAGTGTTCTGAACTATTAATTTTTAAATCCCAGGTCAGTTACAATCCTCTAGTCGATTTGCCAGTATGGTATGGTCTAGAAGTTTCAGAGAGATTGTAATTAGAGGCTTAATTGAAGAAAGAAACTTCATAATTGAAGTTGGTCGAGTACTTCGTATCAAAGCTCGCGTTGTAGATGTTGCAAGAACTTTGCATGAAAACTTGCATTATTTTCTACAATTGTTATCAAAGTAGGTTATACGAGTAAAGCAAGGTAACAATACTTTTATATTTTTATTATTTTAGCTGTTACATAGATCACAGTATAACACATGGCAACTGTAAAATTCACAAGTGAAGGCCAAGCTACAAACAAACCTCTGTTTAACGGTACGAATTATACATACTGGAAAACATGGATGAGTTTTTCTTGAAATCTCTAGATTTTGACTTATGGTCTATTGTTATTGATGGCTATAAGAAGCTAGCACGTATTCTTGTTGAAGGAGTATTGGTTGATAAATCCTGTGACAAGTATACTGAGGATGAAAAGAAAAAGGCCAGTTTTGATGCACGTGCTATTAATGCTTTGTTTTTTGCTTTAGACATAACTGAATTAACAGGGTGTTCACGTGTACAACATTAAATAAAGTGTAAAAACTTTTTGAAGTGACTCACGGAGGCACGACACAAGTCAAGGAGTCAAAATTCGGTAGACTTACTCTGGAGTATGAGGCGTCAAGATAAAGCCAAAAGAATTTGTCACTCAGATGTTCACAAGATTCTTGGATATGGTAAACCCTTTGTCATCATTAAACAAGGAGTACAGTAACCATGAGAAGATTCACAAACTTCTACGAGCTCTCACGAAGAACTGGATTTCGAAGGCTATGACAATCATTGAAGGGAACGACCTCACAACTATGTCTATCGAAACACTCATGGGTAAATACTTACTCACGAGTTGGAACTTCAAGACTTTGAAGATGTTGCACCGAAGGAGAAGTTAATTGCCTTCAAAGCTCAACACAGAAGAACTGTCATTACTAATTTTGACGATAGTGAATCTAACTCTGAAGATCAAGCTTTCATAGTATAAAAATTTAAGAAGTTCATGAGATTCAATAGAAGAACAAAGGAACACAACAGCAACAACAACGAAGAACCTATCTGCTACGATTGTAAGAAAAAAGGACACATAAAGAAGGACTGTCCAACAACATCATCAACAACCAAGAAAAGCAACATATATGACAAAATCTACCTGAAGAAATCAAAATCCGGAAGATACACCAATACAAGCATATGGCATGAAAGTGAAGCCAGCGACTCAGAAAATAAACAATCAGATAACGTTGCAAATGTGTTCTTGATGGCATTTGATCTGGTAACTACTAACCCGTTGTTAGATACTTATGATGATCTTACCTTTGAGCAATTAGGTGAAGCCTTCAGTGACCTTCTAGATGATTACAGAAAACTGTGTAGTAAAAATTAAAACTCTAAGAAGGTACTCAAACAGTACAAAGATGAAATAGGAAGACTTACCACCCTACTAGCTTAGGTTAGAAGTAATGATAATTCTAGTAAGGTTGGTGAGCTTTCTTCTATTAAGTTGTTACTATACGAGACCACAAGACAATCCGAAGAGAAAGACAAGGTCATTACCAAATTAGAGAAAGACCTACTTAAAAAGAAGAAGAGTCTTCAGCAAGTACTTATTAGAAATGATGTACTTACTGCTGATTATAATTCATTGTATGACACTTCCAAAATGTTGGAAATTAGGTTAGGAAAACAGCCTAAAGCTGCTGCTTCTTATCCTAACACATGTCACTTATCGAGACATCGAACCACTGCCAAACCCAACACTGTCAGACCAAACCAAACCAAACCATTGTCCAAGAAGACTAATAGGCATGCATTCTATTATACTAGAAACCAAGACCTTCCAATTATGCACAACACACTGCTTCTAACACTCAACATGCTAGATGTCATTATTGTGGCACAATTGGTCATATCGCTCCTATATGTCGAGTTAGAAAGCTTGTTGATTTGAAAATATGTGCATGAATACCAAAAACAAATATTTTAGGACCCTACAAGAAATAGATACCAAAAGTTTCATCTGTAAATTCTCTTGTAGGTGGAACACCCTTCACATGCTAGAAGCAAATGGATCCTCGACAGTGGTTGCTCACGGCATATGACCGATGACGCTTTATTATTTGTAACACTGTCGAAGAAAAAAGAAAGATACATTTTTTCGGTAGTAATCTTAAGGGATATGTAGCAGGTATCGACAATATTGGTAAGGCTCCTTATCATATGATTAAAGATGTCTGTCTAGTTACCGAGTTAAAATATAACCTACTCAGCATAAGCCATTTAACTGATCACGGTTATGGTATTAACTTTGTCAAAGACAATGTACTATAGTTGATAGCTCAACTGGTAGTACTATCTTTGAAGGTATTAGGGAAGATAATGTATATGTTTTCTATTTGTTGGAATATGCTAACAAAGTAGGAAGATGCTTAATGGCCAAAAGTTGATGAGAGTTAAATACGGTATATGAGACTCGGTCATGCAAATATGGACACAATTTTAAGATTATCCACAAAGAAGTTGGTATGTGGCTTACCAGACATTACTTTCAAGAAGAATACGGTATGTAGTGAATGTGAAAAGAACAAAGCTACCCGATCCACATTTTAATCCAAGAACGTTGTAAGTACCACTAGACCTCTATAATTACTGGATACTGATTTATTTGGACCTAGTAGAATTACTAGCCTAAGTGGTAAATTATATGCTTTTGTAATAGTAGATGATTTCTTTGGATACACGTGGGCATATTTTCTTGCACGCAAGAATGATGTATTGTCAAAACTTGTTCTCTTTTGCAAGAAAGTTCAAAATGTGAAGTGATTCATGATCACACGTATTCGAAGCGATCATGATGACGAATTTGAGAATATAGAGTTTAAGCAATTTTGTGACACACAGGGTTATCTACATAAGTTCTCTTGTCATAGGACTCCACAACAAATGGGTAGTTGTGGAACATAAGAATAGAACTCTATCCGAAATGGCCAGAGTAATATTAAACTAATTTAGTTTACCTAAAAACTTTTGGGCTGAAGCTCTCAATACAGCTTGCTATGTTCTTAATAGGTTTCGAATTCGACCTATATCGAAGAAGACTCCCTATGAGTTATGGCTTGATAGGACACCATCAGTTTCATACTTCAAGATATTTGGTTGCAAATGTTTATTCTCAATACTAAAGACAATTTGGAAAATTTTGACGAAAAGGCCGATGAAGGTATATTTTTAGGTTATGTGGCTAAAACAAATGGTACCAAGTCTTCAACAAAATAACCATGATCATCGAAGAGTTAATAAATGTTACATTGACGAACTGAATCAACAGACAATCGACGATGATAATGAAGACATCAGTCTACCAAGTACAACACCTAAGCATAGCACCAGCTGATCCTTTAGGCAGATCATGTAAAGAACCAGAAGACGGAACCAGCTACCTTGAGAGTTAGCCAAAAAGAATAAAGTTTTTGGCTGAACATTCCAAGGACTTGGTAATATGTTAGATTACCAGGGATGTAAGTACTCGTTTCTCTAACAAATTTATAGTTTTCTGTGTTGCATTTATTTCACAGCTTGAATCCAAAACTATTGAAGAAGCATATAGTGATAGTTATTAGTTAGATGCTATGCAAGAGAAATTAAAGCAATTTGAACGGAATCAAGTTTGGGGACTTGTACCCAAGCCCATTGATCATTCGGTCATTGGCACCTGCTGGGTATTTCGAAATAAACTTAATGAGAATGGTTTAATTACTCGTAATAAGGCCTGACTCGTAGCTCAAGGATACAACCAAGAGGAAGGTATCGACTACGATGAGACCGATGCCCTAGTTGCGAGATTAGAATCCATTCACATGTTATGTATATTTGCATGTTTTTATAATTTTAAATTATTTCAAATGGATGTTAAAAGCACATATTTGAACGTATTTATAAAAGAAGAAGTTTATGTAGCTCAACCTCCAGGTTTTACGGATTTCAAAAATCTTGATTATGTTTTCAAGTTGAAGAAAGCCTTATACGGTTTGAAACAAGCCCCTCGTGCTTGGTATGACCGTCTAAGCTCTTTTCTACTTGACAAAAGTTTTATAAAAGGTAAGGTTGACACTACACTGTTTATGAAATCTTTTAATAAAAATCTTCTTTTAACTTGAAATTATGTAGATTATATTATTTTTGGATCTACTAATGAATCTCTCTGTCAATAATTTTTGAAGTATATGAAGCATGAGTTAGAGATGAACATGGTGGGAGAACTAAAATTATTCCTCGAACTACAAATCAAGCAAACCAATAATAGGACATTCATCAATCAAGCCAAGTACACAAAAGACTTATTAAAGAAGTTCGACCTAGAAACAGTCAAACCACTTAGCACTCCGATGGCGACTTCAACAAGCTTGATATTGATGAACAAGGCAAATCGGTCGACATACGTAAGTATCGAGGTATGATTGGTAGTTTACTTTATTTAACTGCTAGTCGTCCAGATATAATGTTTAGTGTTTACTTGTGTGCATGTTTCAAGCTAACCCAAAGGAATCAAACCTGTGTGCAGTTAAAAATATCTTTCGATACCTTAAAGGCACTTCTTCTGTCGGCTTATGGTATCCCAAAACCACGTCCTTTGACCTAACTGGTTATTCAGAAGCAGATTTTGCTGGATGCAAAGTAGATAGAAAAAGTACTAGCGGCACATGTCATTTCTTAGGTAAGGCTCTAGTCTCTTGGTTTAGCTAGAAACAAAATTCTGTCGCATTATCAACTACTGAGGCTAATTATATCGTCGAAGGACGTTGTTGTGCACAAATTTTGTGGATGAAGTAAACCCTAGAAGACTTTGGTTTACTGTATACACACATACCCATTTTCTGTGACAACACGAGCAATATTAATTTGACTAAAAATCCTGCATGTCACTGTCGCACTAAGTATATTGAGATTCGACATCATTTTCTTTGAGATCATCAACAACTGGAGATATAGACCCTGTATATGTAGACACAGAAACAACTGGATGATATCTTTACAAAACCATTAGCGGAAGATCATTTCAATTATTTACATCGAGAATTAGGGATTTTAGATATCAATAATATTAATTAATTTTGTTTTGTTGATTATCTTTCAATATACAAACACTTTTTGATACAAGACTACAAAGTGTCTGTCTGTCACCACGACGGCTAAAACGAACCGGTATTTGAGTGTTCCTCGATGATCCTCTGTTACCTGGAACAGTACCCCTACTGCTGATCTAAAACTGTCACTATGTAACAAAATTATTTATAATAATTAATTAAAATTTAAAATAACTAACTTGGAATTAAATAATTGAAAAAGAGATTGATGAAAAGAAAGTGGACTGCATTTATTTCTGTTTGAAAATACCTCAACAGAATCCCAGGCGAACTCTGACCGACTTTGGCCCGAGTTCTATTGGTGGTATATGTTTTTAAGTTAGAACCGAGTGACCCCCTTCCTTTCCTCTTCTCTAAACCCTCTTTTCACAGCAGCAGCCATGCCTCAACTCTGAAACCCTAGAACTTCTCCAAGCCTTTTCTTCTATTCCCTTTGGAGAAATCTATCCAAATTTTGGATTCGTGCAAAGTTTCTCGTTGCTATAACATACTCCAATCTTGGAAGGTATAACATCCTCCATCACTCTTTTCAAGTTCGTAAATTTTATCTCTTTTTAGACGTAATGCCTATGAACTTTAATCCCTCTAAGAGGAAGGAGACTACGGCCAATGAAAGGCTTCGTCTTTGAATCCTCAGGTGGATTCACTTTTCTATGGTCTAATCGGCCGATGGTGCATATAATGAGTTTTTCTTTGAAACTCATGATCAATCCTTATTATGGTATACAGATTTTTTGATTCGCAAAATATGCACCGACGTCCCGATCAAATGGACTGTATTTTCTGAACAACGTACATACTTTAAGGCATTAGGGTTGCACCAACTTGTCATTCACCAATATCCCAGTGCAACCAATGCTATTAGACTGTTCTTTTGCAATTTTATTTTGAACACTTTTGCTATAAGAACTCATGTCGGTGGAATTATTATCGAGTTCAATGATGTCCACTTAGCAGAAATCATTGGTATTCCTAACGAAGGTGCCTCGCTTGATGATATCACAAAATTTGATTTTTTTGCAGGCACAACTTTAAGCAGTTTCAAGAACGAACTCTGCTCTGCTTCCCGTGTTCGTTCTGGTAATTTTATGGCTGCTAACTTGAACTAATTTAACTATAAATTGCATCGCATCATCTACTCCACTCTTTTATGCAAATCCACTTTGAAAGATGATGTTACCACCCTTGAACTATCTGTCCTTTATCACATTTGTAAGGGTATTCATTTTTCGTCCCGAAGACTATTATTCAGATGTGGGACGTTGTCGCGAAAGGCATAAAAACCTAGCTTATGCGACAATTATTCCAATCATCTTCCAGCATTTCGATATTGACTTATCCATTTATGCTCTTGAGTCTGAGCCCAAGTATCTTCAGTTGTCTCGTCGAAGCGCAGCTATCCCTCCTGCTCCTCCTACTACTTCACCTCCTCAGGACTACCCTATGCCTTATGAGGGTAACCATCAGCATCTCTCAGATTTATGAGCATTTATTACTGACACATCGAGGGAACGCGAGTTCCATGATGCCCGTCGGTTTAAGGCTCTCGTCAATTCCTTTATCGATCTCCGTTTTGCTCAGACTGAACATTCTGCCAGTTTTTTTCCAAGATCCAGCTGTATCAGGATACCGCTATGAGGATGATGCGGTCCGTCATCTCTTTCAGCTCGGTAATGCATATGATTGGTACCGTGGTTCTGTGCTACTCCACTCCCCTTTGGAGTTGGTACTTTTAGAGCTGGTGCATCTAGACATTGTGGCATTGCTGGCACTGATGATGATGATGACTCTGCGAATTTTTGATCTAGATGTGATATTTTGTCTAGATGTCATTCAGTTAGACTCTTATTTTGTCTATGTTTACTTGAAAATGCTCCGACATTCCAAGGATAGTACTTTATTTCTAATTTTCGCTTTGCGACTTTTAATTACTGAGATGATGTATTATGGAACATCTTTTATATCGTTTTATCTAGTTCAGCATGTTTGGACTGTTTTCTATCGTTATGCATTTATGTGTAGCATTATCGCTCTTTTAGCTTATGTTTCCATACATAAACTGCCTGTAAAATACATGTTTATCTCTATACTTGTTGTATTTCTTCAACGTTTGTTTCTTATGCGTATATTGTGGGAGAGATTCTCTCTTTGCAATTATTTTGCTAAGTGACAACAGGGAAGAAATAGGATCTAACAACTTTTGCAGGATACAAAATTTTCTTTTGAGGATACAGTACAGTTCTATTGCTGATTGCTGAAACAAGTACATTTTTGATTTCAAGTACAAATCAAAGATCGAGATGTTATATCAGTCAAGGTTTGTCAATTATAAAATAGGGGAGATTGTTTGGTCATGGTCGAACCTAATTTTAATAATTGATTTAACAATGTCTGGATATAGAGGCTACTTGAACATTTGCTAAGACGTTCTACCATTCTGTTCAAGGCTGAAGCTGTTTTGCCGTATGAGTCTAAATTTCAATATTCAATGTAATTTTTAGATTTATTGAGTCTAGGAATACTTTCTATACTATGTCGTACTGGCAAATAGGCTACCCCAAAACGTTTTTAAAAATATCCTATGTTTTAAAAATAGCCCAGTTTTACAAAAGCTCCTAACTGCTTAGACTTTTCAAATAAACCAAAACACAAAATCAGTTTTACAAAATGACCCAAAAATTAGATTTGTCCCTAGCAAAATTCGGCCAAAATTCGGCATGAATTCGGCCAGAGTTCGTTTAGTGTCGTTTGATTTTTGAACTTGGTCCTGCTGCAGTTACGGATGTAACGACTATTTGTCGAGATTTACAAAGGAATTCTGTCCCAATTCTGTTAGAGTTCTGCCTTTGGAAAACCTATAAATATAGAAGAATTTAACTCATTTCAGCATACCTCTCTTCTCTCTTCTTTTAAAGCTTAATCGTCTTCCAAAGTATTCTGAGCTACTCATTTTCAAATTCAGAACCAGTTACAATCCTCTAATCGATATGTCAGTACGGTACGGTCTAGAATTTTCAAAGAGATTGTAATAAGAGGCTTGATTGAAGAAAAACACTTCCCAATTGAAGTTGGTCGAGTACCTCGTATCAAAGCTTGCGTTGTAGAAGTTGCAAGAACTTCGTATGACAACTTGCGATATTTTCCAATAGTAGATTCAACTGGAAGTTAGAGTTCTTCCGACTGGAATAGTCCTCACAAGCGGAAAGCCTGTATACATCGCCGTCTTTGCATTTGCTTTCTGATCTCTGCCTTTTCATTTACTTGTATATATATATATATAATATATATATATTATATTTAATCAAAACCCCCTTTATATTAATCAAGGCTCAAAAACCGAAGCCTGAACAAGGATACAAGGCGCAAAATACCGAAGCCTATAGTATACCACCGCAAAAGTAGAAAAGAGTGGGGGGAAGCAACGACCAGCGAGAACTAGAGAAGGAATGGGGACTAGAATGCCCTCGAGCTGTGGGTACACCGGGTGCTTCTTTTACGATATTGGCGAAAGACTTCCCGGATGAGCTGGTTGGCCGAAAATTGGATACCTTCGTATCTAGCCTTGTTGCGGTTCTTCCAGATGACCCACGTGGCGGCCGCTGCGACGATCTGGTGTCCGTGGGAGGCAGCGCCCCAGGAGACCGCAAGATCGTGGAAGCGCCCACTCTCCGACTCGATCCTACACAGTTGGTTGAGGATCCTCCAGATTTGACCGGGCAGACCGCCCCGATAGAAAATGTGGTCTATAGTCTCCCTCTGACGATCCGAGCAACAATTACAAGCAGATGCTAAGCTGATCCCCAAGGTGTTAAGTATGTCGTCGGTTGGCAGTTTTTCCTGATGATTCTCCACAGAAGGAATGACCACTTCTTAGGGATGCAGGAGTGCCAAAAGGGGGCAACGGACGGGTTCGGGTTCCAATAATACGGACACGCGTCTAGCCGAGCGCATCGAGAATGCCCTCGATGCCTCGAGCGACCACCTCCAACCATCCGCCTCGATGCCGATACTAACTCCGCAAAGGCGGATGCTCTCACAGCATCGTTCCGGACCAATCACGATCTTGTCCCAGTTCCACTCGTTTCTACTGAAGTCCCACAGGTCGCTGATCTTGCAGTTTCTTGGGGTCTCCGTGATACTTGGGATCATGCTATCCCCAATCCAACGCTCCAGGAAAGGGTCCGAATCACCGTAACCCAAGTGGAGCCTGATAACAGATTCGGCCTGTCTCGCCCATCGAGAATACGTTGCCACGCCGCCGAGGAGCGACAGTTGGAGGTGGCAACCGATGGGTGAATGTGCTTGAAGTATCTGGCCTTCATATACCTGGACCATAAATTGTTGCTAGTCCGAAGATTCCACCACAGTTTCAATGAGAATGCTTTGACGATGTGGGAGAGCTTGGTAAAGCCCAGCCCCCTTCCTCGGTGGGGCGTGCCATTGAATCCCAACTCGCCCAGTGATGCTTGTCTTGGCCTTTGTCCTGTCCCCAGAAAAAGTTACAGAAGGTCTGCTCGATCAAGGTCAGAACCTTCTTGGGTGGGGAGCACATAGCCAATATGTGAATAGGGATAGAGGTGAGCACATGTTTGATGAGGATCATCTTGCCGCCAGGGGAGGGTGGCATTATGCCAACCCGCCAGTTTTTCCTGATTCTAGATAATAATTCCTCGAAGATGCCGGAATTTGATCTCCCATACACAAGGGGAATCCCAAGTATGTGAAGGGCGGATGGGCTACTTGAATGATGTTAAGTGGGAGAGGTCGCGGGCGTATCTCGATTGAAGTTGTGATGGGCGGTAAATCACGCTTTTGGCGGTGTGATTTTTTGACCGGAGCATCTGGAGTATCTCTGCAGCGTGTGGTGCACCACTTCCACCGTGCCAATCCCCGGACGAGAATATGAGGACATCGTCGGCAAAAGCCAAGGGTGATGAGGGGGCATCCGCTAGTGGTGTGATAGTGCTGGAAATTGGGAGTGTTTAGTTATTAAGATTTCTGCTCAAAGCGTCGGCCGTAATGATAAAAATAGTGGAGGAAAGAGGGTCACCTTGTCTAACTCGCGAGTGGATTTGAAGAACCCTGCGGCCTGTCCGTTGATAACCGTGGAGAACCACGAGTTGCTAATGGATCTACATAGTGTTGGTCCAATTTTCGAGAATCCGAAAGCTCTGAAGAATATGATAAACTGCCAATCCATTCTGTCGTAAGCTTTCTCCATGTCGAGCTTGATAGATGTTGCCCCTCTTGTTGGAAATTTCATGCAGGTGATTAACTCCTGAGCTAGCATGATGTTGTCCTGGATATTTCTACCGCGAACAAAGCCGCTTTGTTCCTCGGATATGAGCTTTGGAAGAAGTCCGGCCATTCTGGTAGCAATTATTTGGAGATGATCTTGTTAGTGAAAGTGATAGACTGATGGGACGAAAGTCTCGGAATGATGTAGGGTTGGAACTTTTCGGGATCAGGATCAGCTTGGCGTTGGAGATGGCTTTGGGGTAAGTAGCTCCTGGAAGAATGCGATGGCCGCCTCAGTGATGTCCTGTTTAATAATGTCCCAGCAAGTGCGAAAAAATACCCCGAAAAGCCGTCCGTCCGGGAGCACTGTTGGCATCCAGGTCCCAAACCGCATCGGTCACCTCCTGCATGGTTGGGAGCAATTCCACTGAATATTGTCGGTGTCGCTGATGAGATGTGGTATGTGATTCAGAAAGGAGTTGTCTTTGTGAACCGTCTCTTTGGAGAATAACCTGGAGTAGAACTCCGCAGCGGCCGCTTGGAGTTCTTTTGGTCGGTGAAGATGTTCCCATTTTGTCGGAGATTTGATGAATCGAGATTTTTTTCTGCGTCCTTTGACGCAGTCATGGAAGTATTTGAGTTTTTATCCCCATCGCTGTCCATTTCAATCTCGCTTTCTGCTTCCAGAATTCAGTCTCCACTTTGATCCTGAATTTGAGCATAGCTTTGGTAAGATTCATGGCCGTCCTAGCCGTCGGAGAGTGATCCTGGCAAACCTAGCCTCTGCCGAGAGACGTCGTCCTCGGCAACCCGCACAGCTTAAAAAATGTCTCGTAGGCTTGTTTGCTCCAATTGGTCAGGGCTCGTTTCTTTAAGCTGTTGCTCACCCGAACGAGGGGGTCGGGTGATTCCACCCGGTTCCACGCGTCCGCGACAATGTCCAAAAATTGAGGGTGCTCAGTCCAAAATTGAGGAATCGAAAGTTCTTCTTGACGGAATTGCAAGAATTTTTAGTTTCAATCAACAGGGGAGCGTGGTCAGATTCTGTAGTGTTGGGGGATAGGCTGGTAGTGAACCCCATGCCATCCCAATGGACGTTCGTGAGGGCCCTATCAAGGCGGGTATTGACGGTTGTCTCCATCTTGCATGTTGCACCAGGTGAAAGCATTGCCGATGAACTGGAGAGGGGATAGTTGGGCGTTGAAGATGAAGTTGTTGAAATCTTGCATGGCAGAAGTCGGCGGCGGACGACCCAATTTTTCTTCTGCTGGTAATAGCGTTAAAGTCTCCCATGCAAAGCCAAGGAGAGTTAATGTGGTTGGTGTGAATTTCTAGGAGATCGCTCCACAGTTGTTTCCGTTCTGCAATGACACAGCTGTGTGCACTGCTGAGAGGATGATGCGCTTAGGGAGTAAAGGGTGTTCCACCCAGCAAAAAGGGCCTGCAAGGAGTCGTGGATGACTCCGAAGTTGACTTCCTCCGTGACTAGGATCCAGATGTCGTTACTACTAGCTATGGCCTGGGGCAGACCGAGCTGCAGTTGGATAGATTTCAATCTTTTGGGGGAATTTTGGGTTCGATAATAATAAGAATATCGATTTTGTGAAGCTTCCGCAGGGTGGAGATTCTCCTCAGCGTGGTTTGTTGGCCAGACCGCGGACATTCCAGGATAGGATGTTAATCATTAATGAGGATGGGTAGGGTTTTTTGTTCCACCTGGAGGCGGATCTGGTAAGGATAGTTGGATTATCTGCTGTTCCCGTCTTGTCTGTTTTCCTGCTCGATGTTGGTTTGTCTGCCACTGTCGCGCTTGGGATGTTGCTGGAGTTCGCTCGGAATTCGGTGGGGGATTCAGTAGGGTGGTCAATCTGATCTCCGGCGGAATCCAGGATGATCTCTTCTGAAAGAATGGCCAGGGGTCGTTGGTGCTGTCAAACTGTGTCAGAGTTTGCTGGAGAGAAAAACCAGCAGCTTGAATCTGAAGTCCTCTGAACCTGGTCTGGTCCGAGGATCGATAATGCTTCTTCCACAGGGTTGGTATGCTGATGGGTTGCTCGGCAGCTGTGGGGTCTTCGAGCTCCGCAGTGGTCTCCGAGAGTGGGCTAATCTCGGTGGTATTGTGAGCAACAGCATCCTGCTGGTCCCCTTCATTGGTTGTGTGTCAATAAAGGGTGGCTCCGATGGAGTGCCCTCATCTTCGATTCAAGAGCATCAAACTTATTGAAGAGGATTAGAGCTTGGGTTTCGATAGGGACAGAGGTTTTGCTGGGGCTTCCGCCATTGTCGGAGTAGCCGTCACAAGAGCCAAATCTGGTGTGCGTGTTCGGTGGTGGTAAGAGGGGAGACCTTGGAGTCCTCCCTCTAATTTAGGTGATCGTTCGGGCCGATTTTCTTGAGTTCAGGGTGAAGACGATGACAGTGTTTTGGGATGTGGCCGCGTAAGTGGCAATGGTTGCAGAACAAATGGTTGTCATATACGACTGCTGGGTGTGTGTGCGATTCCGAGCTCGATACTGATGAAGTTGGGGGGTTCAGTGGTTAGATCGAGTTCCACACAAAATTTGGCGTAGTTGGCCTTGGAGAGGTTGCTGGTTTCAGGGGCCGTGGCGACATACGTCCCGAAGGAGTTGGCAATGCGCCGAATAGCCGCTGGAACGAAGCAGATGAGGGGTAGATTCGGCAGCGTCACCCAAACTGCGACCATCGCTGAATCTGTCTGAGTACTAAAGCCGGGGGTCCATTGATGATCTTTATCTGGTGGGAATCCACCCGACTAGTGCCTTTGGACCACACAGAACTGTGGTCAGCATCGGAAGAGAGGTGGAGAAGAATATGACTGGGGTCGGGGGACGACGCGATATTCGCGGAGAGTCTCCAGCTGGCAATAACCTCCTGCACTCTGGCGATTTTGGGACATCCTGAGGAGAATTTGAGGACAAAGGTGTGGGGGAATGAGGATGAAAGCGAGGTCAATTCCAAATCGAAGAATGGAATTGTGGGGATATGGGACTCCTGCGAGTATACGATATCCGGAGATTGACGTCAGGAATAAGGAGACCCTTCTGAGGGGCTAAGTCCGGGCAGAGGATGGCGGCGTAGGAGGTCGGGCCTGCTCTCGAAGAGGAGGGGAGCTGAGTCCCTCCGGATGCGATCGAGGGAGGAGGGGTTGGCGCAGGAGCGGGGATAATAGGGACGGAAGTGGCAGATGAACCACCACCTTGGGGCAAGGGTGAGAGAACGCCAGCGATGGTGGGGGCATCGGACGGACTCCGGCCGCTGCAATGAAGGAGGGCGCGTGGGGGCTGCCGAAAGAGAGCTAGGGGCGTCTGCGCTGGTCAGGGTCGCTGGGGGCGTTGGGGTTGAGGATCCGGAGGCAGGTGGCAGGGGAGGCACCGAGGGCGGCAGTGAGGAGGGGGTTACTGAGCATGTAGGCGGGTCGACGGGGGATGCCACCGGGGGCAGTTCGGAAGAAGGGGTGGAGGGAGGTGGGAGAGAGACTCCAGCCTGGGAGGATGTGGGGTGGTGGGGAGTGAGATCCCGAGGACAAGGAGGGAGGATCGCCTCCTGTGGACAGCGCAGGAGAGGGGGGAGGGTCCCACCCTGTGATGCCGGCACGCAAGGAGAGGAGGAAGATCTTCCAAGTTCCGTCGCTGGCGGTGGCAGCAGCGGAAGGGATCCACCGTACCCTCCTGCAAACCGCGCACCGAATCCGCAGCCAAGTTGCGCAGGGAGGGGGCCACCAGGCTGCACGGAAGGGTCATGCCAGCTGGCAAAAGGCCAACACGAGCTGGATTGCACAAGCGGAAGGGGTCCAGCAAGGGTGGGGGCAGCGCCAACAGAGCCCGTCCAATCCGCAAAAATGAGGGGCTCGACAAATTGTGCAGCAGTGCCTGGGGAGTGTGGAGGGATCCGAGGGAGTAATGTGATGTGACGAAAAAGGAGGGGGATGGATTGCGCGGTGAGTGTAACTCCATAAGCCTGCGCGTTCCATCAGAAGCAAGTAGGTCAATGCCTCGGGAGTAGCACTTCTGTAACCTGAGCCAAAGAAACTGGCGTGGGGATAAGTGAGACCGCCCAGCTGGCAGGAGCCATCGAGGAGTGAGCAGAGGGATTCAAACTATGACGATCGACTACTCGGGAACCCGCAGAGGCGCTCCCGTCCCGCCTGGACAGGCGGAAGAGGCGGACGGCCAGTACGCGGAGTGGGAGGCGGGGAGGCCGGCGGGGGAGACCAGTACGCGGGGGAGGGGTAGGCGGGGAAGCCGGCGCCGGACGTCCAGTGCACGGGGGATGGGGAGGCGGAGAGACCTGTGGAGGGCCCGAAAAAGCCGGTCGGGGGGGCGGACGTCCAGTACTCGGAGGAAGGGAGGACGGTGAGATCGACGGCCATCCAGGAGCGGGGGAAGGAGTGGCGGAGATCCCGGAGATGCCGGTTGGGGGGCGAAGGATCCAAAAGAGAACAGAAGTGGGTTGGGCGCAGATGAGGGAGAAGCGAGGGAGGCGGTCGGGGGATCTGAAGAGGACGGTGGTAGTCCGACCAGGGCTAAGCAGCGGCCGGCCAGGGGGGGAAGGGCGGAGCCATCGCCGGAGTCGGGGGAGAGAGGAGGTGCCCTAGGGGGCCCAATCCGGAGCAGCCAAGAGAGAACGCAGTTCTCCGCTCATTCCAGAATATATATATATATTATATATATATATATATATTTTTTTATATATATATATATATATATATATATATATATATATATATATATATATATAAAATATATATATATAATATATAATTATATATATAAATTATATATATATAGATATATATATATATTTTTATATTATATATATATTATATATATATATATATATATTTTTATTTTATATATATATATATATATATATATATAAATAAAAAAAAAATATATATATAAAATAAAATATATATATATATATATATATATATTATATATATATATATATATATATATATATATATATTATATATATATATATATATATATATATATTTGCGTGATCTTGCTGCTAACATTTTAATTAGCTAAATTTCCTACCTACTATTCACACCCCACTAGAGTATTGCGCTTTATAATTCGTTCCTACAAGGCCTAGACCCGCAAGTCGCTATGTACCGTCTCAACATCTTATCCAACGCTAAGCCGGTCGAACAACAACATCGTCATTTCTGCCCCAACATTATGGATGCTATTAAGAAAGAAGTTGACAAACTCATAGAGAGTGGCTTCATTCGCGAAGAGCAAGACCCGGACTGGGTCGCCAATATTATTCCAGTCACGAAGAAGAATGAGAAAATTCGGGTCTGCATAATCTTCAGGGATCTCAACTCGGCCTGTCCAAAAGACGACTTTCCCCTCCCGATCATCGATGTGATGATCGACAACACATATGGCTTCGAGTGCACGTCCTTCATGGATGGTTTCTCAGGCTATAACCAGATCAAATGTTCACCGAAGACAGGAAGCATACTTCATTCCGAACTCCAAAAGGGGTATACTGTTACACAGTGATGCCCTTCTGGTTGAAGAATGTGGGTGCAACATACCAGCAGGCTATGAGAACCATATTTCACAAGAACCTCTGAAAGATGGTAGAATGTTATGTCAATGATATTGCCGTCAAGGGCAAAAAGTAGTCCAGTCATTTGGGACCTAAGGACGGTATACTTAATACAGACATATCGAAAAGATGAACCCGACTAAGTCTTTCCTAGGGGTTTCCAGTGGAAAGTTCCTGGGCTTTATTGTCACAGCCAAGGGTATTCATATTGGCCCTGAAAAGACTACGACAATCTTGGACTTGGCTCCCCCGAAGAATCTCCATGAGCTTCGAGGCCTACAAGGACGCCTGGCATACATCAGAAGATTCATAGCAAATCTCTCTGGTCGATGTCAATCCGTCACCAAACTGATAAAAAAAGGGTTTATTTGTATGGACCGAAGAATGCCAGCGCACGTTCGACGACATCAAGAAGTAACTCACTAGTCCTCCAGTACTAATAGCACCGGTTGTGGGGAGACCCTTCCTGCTATACGTCCGAGCTATGGACCATTCTCTCAGTGCTTTGCTATCCCAGAAAAGTAATGAAGGCCACAAACAGGGGATCTACTATATAGGCAGGACCATGATGGGGTCGAGCATTACTATAATCCTGTAGAGAAGGAGTCTTGCTCTCCTCTTTATCATCCAAAAGACACGACATTATGGGACTTGAGACAACAATATCTCTCCAGTCAACCACCTCAGGGTCCTCATGACCAAGCCCGGGGCCTTGGCCACATAAGCAATACTTTGACTCCTTATGACATGGTATTTGTCCCACAAAAGGCAGTCAAGGGCCAAGCATTGGCCGACTTTTTGGCGGCACATCCTGTGCTAGAGACATCAAAGCTCTATGAGCGACATTCCCAATAAAGTCTTAGAGTCTAATGCTATCTCAGATAACTTGGTTGGCACTGTTCTTTGACGGTGCTTCAAGAATAAGACCAAAAGATGAGATTATCGTAGGGTCGGAGTCGTTCTCATCATTTCCGATGGCCTGGTCATGTACCAAACGTTGCTGAGTATAACGCTCTCATCATTGGACTCCATCTCGCTAAACAGTTGCGGGTTGACTGCATCGAGGCCTATGACGACTCAAATCTGATCATTAACTAGGTTCGAGGACAATACGAGGTTCGTCATAAAGATCTGATTCCTTACCACCAGGCAGCAATCGATATCATTTCTACCTTTACAGGGTTCTTTATAGAAAATGTACCTCGGTTGTAAAACTTAAGGCCGACGTACTCGCTAGCCTCGCAGCTTCCTTGGCAGCTCTTGTTGGAACCTAATATACCATCACGGTAATGGGGCGAGAGCTAGTTTGCCCAAGAACAATCTTACGTATTGACGTTCGGGACTAGCGATTTCATTTATAGACTACGCAATCTATGGAATCCTACCAGAAGACCTGAAAGAAGCTACTTCTGTTAAGAGACGCTCTCGGTTCTTCTTACGACATAGCACAAATGCTATGTCGTTGTTCATACGACGAGCTTCTACTGCGATGTTTACCCAAGACAGAAACGCAAGAGGTACTCCGGGAGGTGCATGATGGAACCTATGGAGCCCATCAGCCTGGTTCACAGTTACAGGATCGATTGCATCGTATGGGTTACTACTGGCCCACTATGATGGCAGAGGCCATTAATTTTACAAAAAAAAGTTCCAGATATATCAGTTGCATGCTGATTTTATCCACCAGCCGTCTAAATTTCTAACACAATGGCCTCCTGGCCATTTGAAGCATGGGGAATGGATATTATCGGGCCGATCTGTCCACCATCCTTTAAAGGACACCGGTTCATACTCGCTATCACCGACTACTTTTCTTAGTAGGCCGAAGCAGTACCTCTGGCCGAGGTAAAATCTTGAATGTGATCATTTTTGTTAAGCATCACATCATATATCGTTCGGGGTTCCTAGAAGGATTATCCACGACAATGGTCCTCAGTTCGTTACCACATATTCCATCGAATCTGTGACAAGAATAGAATACAGAATGTGGCGTCGACGACTTACAATCTTGCAACAAATGGACTAGCTGAAGCATTCAACAAGACTATTGTCAAGCTGCTCAAGAAAGTCATATTTTCTAATAAGTGCGATTGGGATGAGATGTTGTGAATGTTTGTGGGCTTGTCGCACGACTGTTCGGACATCACAGGCACACACCATTTTCCTTGTCTATGGGAGCGAGGTGATGCTTCCTTAGGAGATCCAGATCCCATCTCTACGAGTAGCCATCACCAACCAGCTGACTCATGAAGACATCAACGCCGGCTGCTATAGGAGTTAGAGGCGTTGGATGAAAAATGTCTGCCAGATCAACAACGAATCAAGCTTTACCAAGCTCAAATTTTTGGGGCCTTCAACAAAAAGGTTCCGAAAAGTACATTCCAAGTGGATGACCTCGTCTTATCAGTTTGAAGACCGATGGTGATGACTCACAAGACAGCTGAAAAGTTCAAACCCAAATGGGAAGGACCGTTCGTCATCGAGACGGTCTACTCCAATGGAACCTATCCCTGCGGGTGTCAGTGAATTTTATTACCGAGTTTACCTTTTTAATCCCCAGTAGAAAACATTTCACGTTAATGTTACTTCTGAATTGTTATTCTATACCCTAATGAAGTTCCTGTCTACCACGTACAGTTACTCTGAGTAGTCGTCCCTTCCATGATAACCTTGTGTTGTCAAACTATCTAGAAGACCTTTCACGTCCATACTAGCTCTGAATTGTTATTCTACACCCTAGCGAAGATTGTGCCTACATGTCCTAACACCTCTGAGTAGACATCTCTTCCATGACAATACCCTGATTGTTATAATTATCCATAGAATATTTCACGTCTATACTACCTCTGAATCGTTCTATACACCAGTAGAGTCTGTCCTTGCCATGTCCATATTACCTCTGAGTAAGAAAGATCCTACAAAAAAAGTTTGCATTTACCATTTCCATATTATCTCTGAGTAAAACACCCTATCCCCAGCAGAGTTATCTCTGTTCCCTCATGTCGTACTACCTCTGAGGGAATTCTCACTCTTGTACAAGAAAAGCTCACAGCAAAAATACAAGCAAAATAAATTTTATTTATCGGATGAAAGGGTTTTCTTTTTTGCTTACAAATATAGTTTCTCACACCAAACCGAGAGACAAAAAGACAAAAAGAAGGTCAAAACTAAGAAGACCGATGCATAAGTCCTTCTAATCGACTCCTTAAAAGAATAATCTGGGGGCAACCGATGCTTGGCTTGACGCTCAGCCTCCTGATGGCGGGCGAATTCATCTTCAACCGGAGACAGGTTTTGGCGTGTATAAAGCATGGAAAATACTAGAGAAAGACCCATGCGGCTCAGAAAACGCATGCGGCTCAGGGAGTCATGCGGCATAAGGAGCTATGCGGCCGGAGGCATTCCATGCAGCTCAGAAGACATGTGGCGTGACAGTGCTCCCCTCCGATCCATGCTGCATTAATTGCTTTGACGGCTGACCCCTCTGAAAAGTTGACAGACCTGACACCAAAGCAGGTAATTATGACTCTGTCATGATGAATCTCTAGGGAAGAGAAAGAAATCTCTGACACGATCCCCCGAGAGCAACAAAATGCCACGTGGCCCTGCCACGTGGGTGTGCTTATGCGGCTCGAAGTGAAGACTTCCATGCGGTTCAGAGTGAAGCTGTCCCATGCGGCTCGAGTGGAATCATCCCTATGCGGCTCAAGAAGATCATGCCCATGCGGCTCAAGCAGCACACCATTATGCGGTTCATGCGGTCATCATATGGTTCAGAAGTCTGAAGGAGGGGGCCACTGCCCAGACAGCCCTAACACGTATCCCAAGTCTTATGCGGCCCAAAATTCATGCGGCCCAAATCTCATGCGGCCCAATCTACATGCGGTTCCAGTCTCACCATTGGCTCTCAGGACGCGTGTCCTCACCGATCAATCTCCAGATTTATGGCAATCCAAGATCGGGTCGAATCCCAATGATCTGGGGCACGTGGCAGGAGAATAAATTTGATTTATTCGCAGATATTGAGAATCATAAGGAAGATTTATGCCAATCAGCATTAATTGCTAATGGGGATTTGGTGTAATCTACCCTTAATGGTTCTGATTCGTCACAATCAGAAATGAACGGCCTGGATTGATCAATCCCCAGGCCGCCGCCATCCGCCAAGAGCTCATGGCAACCCAGTGATCACCCACTAAATAGCAAGGTGCATTCCCTTGTAAATATAGAGAGATATAAAAAAAAAAAAACCCAGAGAGAAGACGTATACACAGAGGGACCCCCATAGTCAGAGAGAAATACAAGAGAGAGAGAGCCAGGAGAAGCAAGAGAGAGAGATCAGAGAAGAAGGCATTTCTTCGTCAACGACCAAGCAGATCTCCCCGAGTCAAGGCTGCGTACCGATCGTCCAAGGAGTAAGGCAGAGCGACCGTCGCTTTCCGAGCCTCTATCGTCCCTCCAGAATCTAAAAAACAATCGTACTTAGACTGCTGTACCTAGGTTTTCGTCCCTAGGCTTTCTTGTACGAGCGAGTTTGTATTGTGAGTCTAAGTTCAGTCCTCCGATAATTGTTCTGTACTTTTACAATCAATGGCAAACACGATGGCGACTCTGCTGGGGAGTAACTTCTCCACGGCTGAGGAGTTTGTGACGCAATCGGATGCAGCCAAACTTGGCTCTACACAACAGAAGATGGTCGTACGCTCCGACCAACAGGCGTTCGAAGAGATGCTCTCTGAAAGTAGCACTGGCCCGGTCCAGAAGCGTACCTACACCATAAAGGCTCGTAAGAGTGGAGGCCAAAATCATTTGC
>JANAVB010020473.1:0-50693 GCA_029216955.1 Iris pallida
ATGGTCCGATTGTCTAGGGTGTAAGATGCCACAATCACAAGGAACATATGAAGGGTGATTAGTTGTAGTAAGAGTTTCTAATCTAAGATAAACATTTGGTAAGGTATTTCTTAATATAAAGGCATGTATATATTTATCCCGAAAACCATTCATAAATTATTACGATATTTTGAAAACGATATTTATTTGCTAAAATACTTAGATACATATTCTACGAAAATACTTTAAAGGTAAACCCGAATTTATAATAGGCAATAATATAACAATATACTTATGTTAAGAGAATATTTATACCTTTATAGAGATTATAAAATCCATTAATTCTATTTTAGATAATTATTTGGAAATTCAGGAATAGTTTTAAGTCAAAAATCTAAATTTTGATTAAACTATGTATAAAACAATATAGCAATTGCTTAGTGCTTCAAGACCCTGTTGGAAGCTTAATTATAATATTTATTACAACTAATAGTAGAAATTACTATTTAGATATCTTAAAATTAACTATAACAATACCAATGAATTGAACAATAATACTAAGTATTTACTCATTAACCTACTTATTCTATACGAAATTAATATATCCATCAACTCTCTGTCTCTTATTAAAGTAAGTACTCAAGTATTCTCTCTCTCTTTTCCTCATTAAAGTTGGTACCCAGGTCGTCTCTCTCTCTCTCTCTCTCTCTCTCTCTCTTTCTCAGTACAGTATGTTCTCATCAGAAAGAGAAAGAGAGATAAGAGGCCATGTGGGAGTGAACTTGAGGGAGAACGAGCAAGAGAAGAAGATGATGGCGATTTACGAAGAAGTGAAAAAGGAAAACGAGACTCACCTTCTCGACGCTTGGTGCACCGGGAAAGAGGACACGCTCGCTGAACTGACGCCGAGGAGAGGGCTCCGACGGCTATCTAGGTGGCGCGGCCGGGTACTTCCCACTAAGGGACGTTGGCAAAGCGCGGCTCCCCGGTAGACGAAGGAAGAGGGGTCAAGAGATGCGGTCGCTCGGTTTCTAAGGACGCTAGGCTATAGCGCCGGGGACGGGGACGGGATCTGTCGATGTCGACGGAGACAATCATGGACGCGGCAAGACGGACGTCGGCACGCGAGGCGCGGCTCTCAGCCCTCGCGGCGACAGCCAGGAGGTATGGGGGTGGCTCGGCTTAGTGTCCATCCAGTGGACTGGCATCACGTGTGTAGCTCCACGTCGGCCACTCGATGCCGCACGACCGGACTGCGTTGGCGGTCTTTGGCGAGCCCATGCCAAAGCGACGAGCATGGTCGGCGAGGATCCCGACATTGTCGAGGGTGGCAGCGTGGCCAGTGCCACTGTCGACGAACGCAGTAGCCTGGTGCCTCGTCGTATGCAGGGCTGGCGAGTCCATTGCACCGGCGGTTTTGGGGGCTCGGTCTGTGAGAGGGCGGTGGTGAATGGGTTTGCTCGTCGTCGTTGTGGGTGGCTCGACCACGAGGAGACGGTGGTCGAAGACTGGAGGGAAAGGAGGCACTTGCGGCTAGGGTTTTCTTTCAACTGAGATTCTCTTCTCGATATATAATATCGCACAACGGGTCGGGTTCCGCATGGGTTTGAGTTCTGCTTGGCCTCGGGAGCTCGGTTAGGCCGAGCAGCTTATTGTTTTGCTGAGGCTGTTGAATGCCACCTGGGTGAAAGATGAGCCCACGTGGGCCGGTTTAGGGGGTTTGCTTTAATTCCTATAGCAGCAGTAGCAATTCGAGTCTATAAAGTATTATTGTCTCCAAAGTATCAATGTGTAATATATTAAACAAAACCTAGCTATTGCTTAACCCCCTCATTTCAATAGAAAGTACTAGGAAGTACTTTAACAAATTAAGATATTACACAAAAACTTAATGGTCAATTTGCAAACCCCATCATTTCAATACTTGTAGCCTAACAAATTAAGATAGATTACACACTGAACATTTCCACATCGATATCACAACGTATTATATCACAAGCAAATTCCTCATCATATTATATATATATTTACACAAATGTATCTGTCCCCATATATTCCTATATATAATTCAATATATATATACGAATATATCTATAACCTATATATGTATCTATTTGTAACTTCTCAATGAACTTAATGAATTCATAATTTCTAAAGTAGGTCCTTCACCTAAAATTGTGTACACGAAAATAATATTTATTAATCGCCACAAATAATAAAGTAATAAACTAATTAGTTATTTATAAATCTGATAATCATCATTTAAAAAATTAATAAATAATAGAAATATATTAAAAATTTGGGAAGGGGAGCTACAAGTGCGCCATGACAGACCACTATCATGTAAGCAAAAAAAGACATGTACAAGAGTGCACCACGACGGGTCACTATCTAGTAAGCAAAGAAGACATGTAAGAAGAGTGCGCCACGACGGGCCACTATCATGTAAGCAAAGAAGACATGTAACAATTATCATAGCTTGTAAGAAAGAATCTATCAAAAGATATATCATGGCATGTGGGAAACAATAATTAAAGCTAAGTACATTTCATAGAAAATGATTGAACATATGCTAGTGTCAAGTGTATATAGGGTGTACAATCATTCTCTAGGTACACAAGGTCATCTAATCATGTTAAGAATTCATTACAATCAAAGAAAATATCAAAAACGGACAAAAACGGGCAGAAACGGGCAAAAACAGACAAAAACAAGCCTAACCGGATCATCCGGCGGATTACTGTGAAATACCGACGGATTTTTCGAAGTGTCACAGCAAGTTTAGTAATGCAAGTTCGGATTTTCCGACGAATTTCTGCGGATTTCCGACGGATTTTCCGAACCGTCACAGAAAGTTGATTTTTGAAAACTCAAAACTTGGTTCGGCCATAAAAACTTCGTTTTAAATCGAAATTCGGATTTTCAAAAGTCAAAATCGCATGAAATTTAATTCTCTACAACATGGGAGTATTAGTTTTCACAAATTCAAAGATTTGATAGATCAATACCTCAAAATACTCCAAAAATAGGTTTTTGGAAAACCGAAACGGGTTCTGATTTCCACCAAACTCAAAATCTATGTATACAAGTTTGGTGAGGACCTCATATATGAATATGTGACAAAGATCCATGATGGTAACACCAGTATCACTCTTGATACCGAGTTTTCTACTAAGTCAATATTGGGTTTTAACAGAAAATCAAAACCTTGTTTAAACCAATTTTAGAAACATGCATATAGATGAGAATCATAAGGAAAACATATTTTACAAAATGAGTTTAGAACAATTCTAAGTATTTACTACCAAGGAAAATAAAATGACAACAAAAACATTTTTGTTCAAGATTTGGCAAGATGTACTTGCCTAGGTTAAGCTCCAAGCCTAATCTTCTACTCCTCCTCCTGGGGGGATTAGACGGCACACCCAAGGCCTCAAGGCCAAGCTCTTGGCAAGCTCCAAGGGGGAGAGAAGGGAAGAAGAAATGAAGAGAGAGTGAAGAGAATGAAAAGAGAAATGAGAGAGAAAGTGAAATGGTATATATAGAAGGGGAATTAATCTTAGCCGTTGGATGGTGATCCATGTGAAGATCTAAGTCAATCATGGCCATCCAAACAAAACCAAATATCCAATGGGTAATAGGGTGCATCTACACTATTCACGAAAATATCTAAACACTATTCATCAAAATATCCAAAACACTATTCCCGAAAATATCGGAAATACTATTCAGAAAAATATCTGAAATCGAAAATATCTAAAATGTAGAAAATCTGTCTGGACGGTATGCCGTCGGTATACACTGGTATATTGGCGGTACGCCGGCCAAGGAGAAAATCTATAAGTTAGGAAAATTTTTAAAGCATTACGAAAACCAAGAAAATACGAAATATACTACAAAATACGTATCCGTATATAAATACTGATACTGTGAGACGAGTCTCACAGAAAGTAATAGAATCTTTTGAGATGGGGGACTAAAATGTCAAATCAAATTGGAATGGGGTACCAGGGTTCGTGACTCAGGAAAAATAAAAAGTTGTATGATGGTAGAATAGCAAAGATAATCAGAATAATATAACTATGATAGGAATGTAATCGAGTAAGATTTTTCCACTGAGGGCCAAGTGATGATCAAAGGAAATAGAAAGAATATCGTTTCACTATTTCAACGGTCAAAAGATAAGATATGCAGGAAAAAGACTTACAAGATAACTATCTTATTAATACCATGCAAAACCAATCCCTAACTAGCTGAACTTTCGGTATCTACATAAAACTAAGATATTTGTCAAGGTATTAAAACTAAATATATATATGGAATCATAAATCACCTAAATCAATTTTTCATCCATCGTTGCATGCCAATGGTCTTATCTCAATTCCTCTCTGCTTATTCCTTCCATGGCTATATCCGTCCCTTCTAGATATAGTAGTCATCTAACCATAAAAGTTGATCCTCGTCAAGTGTTTCTTTACTTGATCATTATATTCACATGTTTATATATATTATCCAAATGCACTTCCTCCATGGGAGAACATTACCAAATCCTATACTTTCTTCGCTAACTCCACCTACGTCTTCCTTTATCTTCAATAACTCTTCCTTTAAGCATAAAATTCAAAATCGTCAAATACCATCATTTTTAATGAGGTTTAGACGCTAGCGAGCACTACTAACGATTCTATTCCAAATAAGTCACAAGCTAGGTATACCACTCTCTCAAGGCTAGCTTACTCAAGGTATTCTTCTACCCTTTAGCTATCTAAGATTAATTCCAAGGATCCCTTACCAGGAATGAGATAAGTAAAAATCTAGGTTTCCCCCGCATATAGCTATCAACTATATACCTATGGTCATCCACAAGATGTATATCAACTATTTAATGTATAAAGCTAACCACAACTATCTACAGCTTCCAAAATATGTAACTAAAAATATAATAATAATAATAAATAAATAAATATAAAAATATATATATGCAATGTACTAAGGTTGAAACAGGAAAGAGATTGAGCCAATAGAGATTGATATGGTCCTAATAAGTTTTAGGAAAAATCAAGTATAATTTTATAGAAAATCTATCCTTTCTAGCTGTGATAAGAGATTTCTGAAAATGGAAAGCCACTAGAAATACAAATCCTCTAATCGGACAACAGTCAGAATAATTTGATGGTGCAGAAAATACAACCATATTATGGATATAGTCTTAATAATATCCGAAAACCCAAATTTATCCGAAGTCACTTTGCCTCAAATCCATGCCTCGCCAGAGTGCACCTGATTGCAGTGATATTTTGGCTCCATAACTTGAATAGTAATAGATTTTCGAATAGTCTATCAACTTTATCCATTTTCTGGTTGAACAACATAGGAGACAAATTTGATGCATTTAGGATGTAGTCTCAATAATATCCAAAAACCTATCAACACCTGAATCACTTCAACTTAGAGTCTATGCCCCGCCAGTGCGCAACTGGCTGCAGTATACTCGCATTTCTATAATTCAAATAGGTGGTTGTGACGCATATGTGCGAAGCCATATTAGGTCACTGAATATTTTTTTAACTTTGTCCATGGGAATTTCAAAGGGATAATTCAACAATTCAAAAAGTTTTTCAATGACTAAAGGTAATTCAATATTAGGATGGAATCAATTCTCTGACCATTTGTGCTTCATGATACTCAAGCATTGAGTTTAAAAGCTTTCTAGGCCATGAATTGATCAAGAAGTTGCCTAGGGAGAGTAAGGTTTCGAGTTGAGTGGAGGAAATCAACAAATAAAAATATTTTCGGTACTTGGAATAACATAGGAAATTTCAATCCATATTGGAATTATTTTTCGGAAAATAGTTCCTATTGGGAGATATGTGAACCAGCTAAGTTGAACCAATTCTTTGGTAACAATTAACCTTGGGACTTTATGGTTCTAAAAGAATTCGGTTCGAAATTGGTTCTGAGAAAGTCAATTGGAAATAAGGTCAAGAGAAATGGTTGGATACAATAGTCGTAGAAATAATTTAGGTAAATAAGAGTTTATTAGGTTTGCTATAGAAGAATTTGAAACTCTAAATAGTGATAGGATGTAGATTCCAAATAAAGATAGAGGAGTAAGATTTGATCAACAAATGGAGAAGTTGGAAATAGGTTTGTAAAAGAAGGAGATTGAAAAAAAAATCTAATCTTAATCCAAAAATGGTGAAAGAGTATGGATCCTAAAGTATGCTAGAATCAGATAAAGATATGGAAGAAAATAATCCCGAAAGAAATGGGACACTAAAATATACCAAAAATCTAGAAAATAAAATAGGCAGTAAAACATACCATCATACAATCGGCCTAATCTAGATAAGGTTTAGGTACAAACGTAAGCAAGGTAACCTATAAAACTATAAGCAAGCCAAAATAAATATTTTAAAATAAATAATTACGGCCCTATATTGTAACATGGTGAATATAGTACTCTCTGTTCACCATGTATATTATGTATATATATATAATATCTAGGTATTCCAAAATTCTATTCTTCTAATTCTTAATCACCAATATATCCTTGATAAATACCGCCTTACATACATTCTCATTAAGATTACGATTTTCAAAAATTGCATCGTAGGGGAGACATGACTTTGGAAAAGATATTGGCCAGAAAAAGTGTAATCAAGGGTAATACGTTATGCTTCGGTAGGGTATCATCTAGTGCTAATCAATAATTCTAGGTATCATTAGCTCTTCTGGTCCTGGTCTGGTTCGAGCAGCCTCCCGCTGCTCAATCTACTACTACGATTCTCTTGTTATATTTTCTTGCGTCATGCATAGAAAACAAGATCTTGCTAGTACCGACTGATAGGCATAGGTCAGGTTGTCTTCATAGTCTGGCAAGTTTAGGGGCAAGTATAAACAAGGTAACCTACCATTCTATAAGCAAGCAAAAATAGTTACTTATATATAGATAATTCGGTCCTTTGTTGTGACAAATCAATATTCTAGTGTTTTCATTGTTTCTAGATATGTTTACCTAAGTTGTTGTTTTGGACCAGTATGGGCCACCACTAAAAATATGTCACGACCCGATCCCAAATTATTGGGTCGAATCGGATCATGCCCAGCCTGAACCGTTGTGAGACGGCGGCAGTAAGCTATTCTATATGCAGGTATTTACAACAATATTATACATTTGTCACAACTCGAATATACGGATATTTAAAAAACCTTTTTATTCAACCATTAAAAAGTACAAACTGAAACTGAAAGTACTGAAATAAAATACTGAAACCAAAATCTACAACTCCAACACAAATAAACTAGATAACGAGGAAAACAAACTAGCTAAACGGTCGGTTCATCAGCCTCTGGTTCTGCGTCCTCCAAGGGGGACTCTGGTAACACCGCAGGATAAAGCACCGGGTCATAGTAGCTATTGTACAATAGCTCAGCATCCTCAATGTCACCTAAAAATGTTGGTCTCCAGTCCGGAGGGAGCAAGTACGAATATGTACCTCACATTTCAATTAATAACGAAAAAGTACAAGCTAAACAGTTGAAACAATATTTCTCCAGCAATTTAACAATTCAATACTTGAAACAATATGATTTGAATATGTAACGTCTATGACCGGCTTGGGTTGTACAATAGAATCCTAGCGACGCGATACGGCTTATCCCCGTGTGTAAGAGGGGTAAGCTCGCACAATAACAATATACAATATGAGGGGTATTGGTCATTAACGCTACACTATTCCCCCAATATCCCCGCAATCAATATCAATCAATGTTTGAACCATAGGAGAGGATTCCGTGTAGCAATATGGTTTAAACATGCAACTTGACAATTACTAATTAAAATATAAGATAGCATAACCGTAACTTGCCTCTGTTGATTGACTGGATCGGGTATGTCGGTACCGAGAAGGAAGTCAAGTACGTCTCCGAGATCCTACAGTTGAGAACCTTGACTTAGAACCATAATAAAACTATTCTAAGTGTGCTAGTTACAATCTCTAGAAGCAGACCCTAGTCAGGTTTTAAGTTTATTTAATTAACTACCGAAACGCCTAACGTCGCAAGCTACGTTGGTTATCGTTTACTTGGTTAAACCGATTAATTCAGTTAATTGGAAAAAATAGCGATTTATAGATTAACTTGTCAAAACTTTCTATTTTATAATATATATAAAACTAGACTTTTCTTTAAATGAGAAAAAAATGTGAATTGCTAAATTACCAGATTATTTATTGTGAGAAAACTTATTAATTTTCTTTATAAAAAATATATATATCCATTTTATATTCTACGCATTTAACGGCGAATTAACATTCCAAAAAAATAAGGGAAGAGCTACGCTACACAATACATGGTCACAGAGAAATAAAGAAAAAACTGGACTTATGCCCTTACAAAAATTTTACATAAATTAATTAAATATTAAAAGTTGCTGGCGAGCTCTGAATGCCAGGAAGCGGTCTATTCAGGAGGCCGAGGCCCTGCACTCGAAATATGAAAAATACCCAGTAACGAGTTCTAAATAAATTTATACAATATAAAATATAGGTAAGTTTCAGACTTGGTCATTAAGTATCACATTGTTGGCAAACATCTCAACGTACAGAAAGGTCCTGTAGCGTTTGCGTTTCGCCAAGGCTCATTCCACCGATACGGTCGTCGCCTAACCGGAGATACGTAAAATCTCGAAAAGCCGCAAACCAACCAACAACCAATTTGGAAATCCTTTTACAAAGACCGAGTTCGAAAGTAGATTTTGTTTTATGAAATTAATTTAAATACCAGTGTTTCGAAAAGGGTTTTACTGAAAATTTGGGCAACACCTCCTCTGTAACTGAACAATCCAGCCACATAGGCGATACAATTCCCTGCACCAAAAGAAAGTCCCAAACCAGGGAATACACCAAACCAATCCACAATAATATTCCAACCCAGAGTAATAATCCACAACCAACACATATAGATGAAAGCCAACATATAGATAAAGTCGAACCGCAAACCGTAAATAACGAATCGAAAAAACATACGCATCCCGCGTAAATAATCCGAACCACAGAAATACAACGCCGCGACGTAAAACATCGTGCGTATCCCCTAAACGCAATGGACTCAAATTATGATCCCCGAAATGGGTCGAGACCGCGTCATCATCGACATGAAAACCCAAAGGGACACAAGGATACAAAAATATACCTCGGGTGCTCGGCTAGAGCTCTCAGATGTAAATATTAGAAGAAAAAATTTTGCGGACAGCGGGAATCGGCTCGGAACAGAGTGCTGCGGACTCGGGGCAGCGCTGGAGCGGAGCCGACATGGCTCGGGGTCGACCGAAAGCTCGGGACACGCCGGAAAGGTGCTGGCCGGACGGGCACGATGGGACAGGGGGTCACCGGGGAGGTGCTGGCCGACGGGCGACCACAGGGGCAGCGCGCGGGCGGCGCTCGGGTCGGTGGCGGCGTCGAAAGGTCGCGGACGGGCTGGGCTCGGGTCGAAGACGAGGCTCCGGGGGTGGCTAGGGCACGGCGGGGAACTCTAGTCGGGGAGCTCGAAAAGGGGTCGGCCAAGGAGATGGGAGAGGGGAGGCCGGCCGGTTAGGGCGGCGTCAGCGGCTATGCCACGTGTTGGTGGGCTCGGTGCTGGCCGAGGGCGGCATGGGCTGCAGGAAGGCGTGGAGGTCGGGGGTCGCGCCGGCGAGAGGGCTACGGACGTCAGGGCTGGCCGCGCGGGGATGCTGTAATGCCTGTGGTTCGTATTACGTATCTTGGTATACGTATACGTAATTTGACCCGTATTACATATCTCCCTGCTTAATTTATTCTAGCATTTCATTAGTTGGTTTATTCTTGGGTTGGTTCATCTGGCTTGGTTTACTTGGTTCATCATGAGCCAAGGTGAACCCTCATACCTACCACCACCCTTCTTATTTAATCCATTCCCCTCATTCTCTCTCTTCATTTTACTTCTTCTTCTCCACCATTACTTCTTCAACCACCAGGAGAGTGAGAGAGAGAGAGAGAGAGAGCTTAGGCAAGTGCATCTTGCTTCATGGATGGGTACCCACTTACTCAGCCGCATAGATGGGTACCCACTTACTCAGCCGCATAGATGGGTACCCACTTACCCAAACGCATGAGATTCATTCACTCAGCCGCATAGATGGGCACCCACTTACTCAGCCGCATAGATGGGTACCTACTTACCCAGCCGCATGAGATTCATTCACTCAGCCGCATAGATGGGTACCCACTTACTCAGCCGCATAGATGGGTACCCACTTACTCAGCCGCATAGATGGGTACCCATCTACTCAGCCGCATAGATGAGTACCCATCTACTGCCGTATGAGCCCCCAATTCACCCTTGGCCGCATAGTGTCTAATTGGGTTGTTTTCTTGTCCTATTTGGCTGATTTATGGCCAGAATTTCTTCCAACTCCCAACATGAAAGTTGTATATCTTTTCCTTGGCTTCTAGAATATGTTATTAACTATTTATGCAAGTTTTCTCATTTATGATGATGTAAGGATAAAACACGATAGTGGCCCGTCGTGGCACAATCTTGATAAGTAACCCTGACATGATGTAATGCCCCGTTCCGCACGAGGCATTTGGTTGGCTTATTGGATGGGATCAGAATATTGGAACGTGGCTCGCTGGTGGAGCTACGCTTAGTAGAATTTTGGGTGAGTGGAACTGTCCTTCCTCCTCCTTACTCCTTCATGCTTAATAGATGAAGTATTGAATTGCTATGAACTGCCCCTAAATGTCCCTTATGTTAGTTGCTGATTAATAGAGATGCTTTTGTTGAGAATTATTGAAATGTACAACATAATGAACTGTTAATGTGATTCGCTGCCTGAGAAATAAATTGATAACATTGCCCCTTATGCTTAACACTGCTGGAACAAGTAGACACTTGAATAATGAGATGCCTTATGAATGATAGAATAAGAAATGAACTGGCTATGCTATCGAACCAATGAACTGAATGAAACACTAGAATCATGTACTCTCTATACAACTGTTGCAAGAATATGAAATGTTGCCTGTCCCTTATAAGGAATGAATGAATGAATAAATGTTCCTATGAAATGAATGAATGCTAAGTTCCCCTTAAGAAAGGAATGATATGAGATACGTTGCAATGAAGCAATGAATGAGAAATGATAAAGCTGGGATCGTTGAGATCACCAAATGAAATGATGGTAATGATGAAATGAATAAGTCATTGAATATGACTAATGATGCACTGTTGCCTTTACTTTCCTTAATACATTTTACCATGTGATTTTGTTCACAATCGAGTCGGACACGCATTCGCATGGTCATGGACAACTTGTATACAAGGTTTGAGTAATAATTTCCTCGAACGGTTCCTAGGGCCCTGGGGACCGATTCGGCCTAGGAGGAAATAATGATGAGTGCTATGGGAGCACGGATAAGGCGGGGTGGCATAGAGGCTCGCCACCTACTATGCTGACCGCATTATCTTAAAATGAAATGAAATGAGAAGAGTCCATATGGTTTAACAACACCAGTGACCATGTAGTCAGGATGCATGCTAATGAATGTTTTGTGCAGGCAGAGTAAGTATATCAGATAACCTGTAATTGATACAGGTACGAGGAGTCGGCTATCGGTAAGAAATCACATAATTGTGATATTGTATAAGTTGGTTTAACTTGCCTGCTTAACATGTTCCATTTAGTATGCTAGAAAGATGCCTTGCTCTAATCATTGCTCAAACACAACAGACATGCTAAGTGATGCTTGAAGTGAGAACTGTTATATTATGCTTAAAATGTTAATGTTAACGATGCCTCAATGATGCCTTTTCATGATAACACCTAGTATGCCTCAATGATGCCTTTGCATGATAATACCAAGAATGATAAATGATATGTCCACATGAATGCTACTAAGAATATGTTTACATGCTTCACTCTGATTGTTGCCCATGAACTGTAAACTGATGCTAGGCCCCAAATAGAAAGATCACTCTAATAAATGCATGCTTAAATGATCATTTAAATGTTGGGTTATGCGAGTGGGTTGGATTCTGCTCGCCAGTACATAGATGATGTGCTGACCCACGTTTTGTGGGCAGGTGCTTGTGCTTGGAATGTTCTACACACGAAGTTTAGCTGGATTGGTCCCGCGGCATCGAAGATTTGTTGGGCATACAGAAGCTCTCCTTGCACAAGATGATGTCTTCTGTTTATAAAGGGCATAATGTATGGAACATTGTAATCAGTTGTACCAGTGAGATTGTAAGCCAAGTCGGTATATCGAGTTGTAATCCATTGTATCCAAATATCAAATGTAAGCTGTATAGCCTTGTTCAGTTGGTTTCCAATGTAAAGAGAGATGTACTGTAATCATTGTACTTCAATACAAGTCTTGTACTTTTCTTCGATTATCAATAAAGAGAATAAAGTTCTATATATCTCTGTGTGGCTTTAAGTTACTCTTTTTTCTCCGCTGCTATAAAGAAGTGATGTACTTCTATTCAATGAGAAAGATTGTCCTCACTAAATTCAATTTATCTGCTTCTGCCGCTGCGATGTGTTCCTATTTGAAGAATAATCGAGTATGTACCATCTTTGCCTTGTACAAGTGCAATACCAGACTTGTACGGCATCACGCCCAAGCGAGGACGATCGATTCCAAGAGATAAAATATGTGAATAAATGACTCTATGAATCGGGGCGTGACAAATTGGTATCAGAGCACGGCTTTACGTCCTTGGTCTCTTCTTTGGTTCGTTTCAAGTCAAAGTTGCATCGATGATTGACCAAAGTTGCTTCCGCGATCACTCAACGTTGCTTCCGCGATTAAATCAAAAGATTGCTTCCGCGATTATATTGTTGTTGTTCTGTAATCATCCTATGTTGTTCGTGTCTGAAAGATCATTGAACCTCTTGGCTGCTCACTGGATGTTCCATACAATAAGTCTATATACATTGTGATGCCCCTGAAAGAATGATTGTTGTTGGTTTGGACACAAATAACCCAACAATGACTCGATGCCATAGTATGCTATATTGTGAATGCTGTTGGAAATGTGGGAATATAGAAAAGTGACTGGGTATGCTGTAACAAGTTGAGAATTGCATGTGATGCAGAAAGAATTGGGAATGAAATAATTAATGGATGAGTTCAACAGAATTGGTGAATTGACTCATGCGTGTTGGCTACTGCTTTCTAGACCGTAAGAATGTTGGCTTATGATATTGAGACCACGAGATGTTGGTTAAGTATTGTGATCATTATAGATCATGAATGTCCGGAATAGATTGAGTTGGTATTGTTTAAGGATGGCTTCGTTTCTGAGTGGTATATTGCCTCTACCACCTCAGAACGAGATGTATGTTGACCCTTTCCATAGAATAGTAATGAGACTATCTGTGAGTACTGGGTAGTGCCGAGACTTAGCTGGGAGTCATGCATTGTGGTTAGATGACTCGAGTGTCCCTTGACGGTGATGTTATATTGGGTAGCGAGATTGTCGGAAATTATAACTGGTGGCTTGGTTAGAAATTGTTTAGTCGAGTGATGACTCAGACTAGTAAGACCGTTAGTATGCTATGGGTAAATAGACTTGGATAGAGAATATTATGGCTTAGAACATCTGAATGTTGACTTCGATTGGTTGAATGTAAATCAAATGTGGCTAATACAAAGTTGGTTGCCAAGCTGAAAGTTTGAAAATATTGTCGGTGAATCAAAGGAATATTAGAAATCTGTGCCTTGACCCTAAGGTGTAATAGATGTCAATCCATCTTGATCACCAAAGGATAGTCATTGCATAGATGCATGATGCTGAAGAATTGAATTGTACTAGAAAAAAAAATATAACAAGTAGTGACTCAGAATACTGTTGTTGCCTAGAGGATGGTTAAGTGATACATAAATTGTCGGATTGAATGGGATGAACTACTTGACCATTACTGCATGAGATTAAGAATGCCGTAAGATAGTTGATGATTGAGAAACAAATGGAAACGAGAAATTTCAAACGTGTTGGATAATGTCGGTATAGATGATTGTTGGTTGGGATATAGATTGTTGGCTTATGACTTAGTGGTGTGACTTCGTCATACCGACCGAATAGTATGATTCTATAGTCCTGTTGAGACTAACGGAATCGATGACCCTTGAATAGTTAGCCTTGGCTTATGGGTTTGTGTGAGTATAAAGGAATTGGAATAGAAATTGAATCGTTGGAAATTTACTTGATGGATTATTAGAACGATGAAGATCGTATGTCGGATTTGGAATTTACCGTAATGTTGATAGATCGATCTTAGTCGATTGTTGGGTAAGTCTAGAATGAGCCTCTGTGGGAATTATTTCCTTGAGGAAGACCCTGAATAGATAGACTTGACCCTAGCGACCAGTTGATGAATTACCAATTGCTGGCTTAGCCCAATTGGCGATTCATTATTCAGACTGAATTGATACCCATAGGTTTGGGTAGAGTTCCTTAGAACTGCCGGTTGTTTGTTGGCCCTAAGAAACAGAAACTACTATAACCCTAGTAGCCGTCCACTCTAGGGAAGTCACCTGAATGATTAAGTTTAGCTGTCAGTGTAGCTAACCTTAGAGATTGATTGAATAATAGGTGACCATTGGAGACCCATAGAATAACCTTGTGGCATTGAATGAGAGATGGTGCTAATGAGTATTGACCTAAGGGAATGTATGCTTCAACTTAAGCCTTAAGAGATGTTTGACCATTGAGGATTATATGTCGGCCATAAGTGGGAATTGCAATCGTAAGGTAAGGCTTGAGTGTACCTATAGTCGGGTAGCTAAGTTAACCTTGACTGTTGCATAGAATTATACCCTGATTCGGGTAATCGATAGTGGGTGACTTCGGATTGTATCTTTTAGAAAAAGATGAATTGCCTCGGTGAAAAATGTTGTTGGATTTGGGAAGGAAAATGATTGTCGTTGTGAAACCTTGATATGATTGGCTCTAAGTTAGACCCTTGATCGAATGTTAGAAATGTTATGCTTGGATGGAGATTGTCCCTGATGTTAAGTGGTGGCCTGGAAGATAGTGATTGTGGCAAAGTGAATAAAGTAATAAGTCAATTGAAAGGATGCTAAGTTGGATTTAGAAAAGAGAGTTATATTGTGGCTGATCGAATCGCACTAACATGGAAGTTGGCTGAAGTACATATGTTTTGGGGACGCCTAAAATATGTGTATGGATCCAGCAGAAGTGATTGGTTGTGACTGAGATAACATTATGGGAAGAATTTATCGCACTAGCACAAACTTTGGCAGAAATGCATATGTTTTGGGGACGCCTAAAATATGTGTATGGATCCAAACGAAGTGATATGTTGCGACTGAAATAGAAATGTAAGGAAAATGTTGGCGAATCAATGAGAAGTTACAAGTAATTGAAAAAAGAGATAGACAGATCGAATCGTTGATGGATTTAAATAGTACAGTTGGATAGATATTTTGAAATGACCGAGTGGGCTGAAATGAATATTGATTTGAAGCTGAATGAGTAAACTCATGGTGATTAAGTGAATCTTGTAGAAGACTTGTTTCCTTAAGTTTCGAGGACGAAACTTTTTCTGAGTGGTATATTATGTAATGCCCCGTTCCGCACGAGGCATTTGGTTGGCTTATTGGATGGGATCAGAATATTGGAACGTGGCTCGCTGGTGGAGCTACGCTTAGTAGAATTTTGGGTGAGTGGAACTGTCCTTCCTCCTCCTTACTCCTTCATGCTTAATAGATGAAGTATTGAATTGCTATGAACTGCCCCTAAATGTCCCTTATGTTAGTTGCTGATTAATAGAGATGCTTTTGTTGAGAATTATTGAAATGTACAACATAATGAACTGTTAATGTGATTCGCTGCCTGAGAAATGAATTGATAACATTGCCCCTTATGCTTAACACTGCTGGAACAAGTAGACACTTGAATAATGAGATGCCTTATGAATGATAGAATAAGAAATGAACTGGCTATGCTATCGAACCAATGAACTGAATGAAACACTAGAATCATGTACTCTCTATACAACTGTTGCAAGAATATGAAATGTTGCCTGTCCCTTATAAGGAATGAATGAATGAATAAATGTCCCTATGAAATGAATGAATGCTAAGTTCCCCTTAAGAAAGGAATGATATGAGATACGTTGCAATGAAGCAATGAATGAGAAATGATAAAGCTGGGATCGTTGAGATCACCAAATGAAATGATGGTAATGATGAAATGAATAAGTCATTGAATATGACTAATGATGCACTGTTGCCTTTACTTTCCTTAATACATTTTACCATGTGATTTTGTTCACAATCGAGTCGGACACGCATTCGCATGGTCATGGACAACTTGTATACAAGGTTTGAGTAATAATTTCCTCGAACGGTTCCTAGGGCCCTGGGGACCGATTCGGCCTAGGAGGAAATAATGATGAGTGCTATGGGAGCACGGATAAGGCGGGGTGGCATAGAGGCTCGCCACCTACTATGCTGACCGCATTATCTTAAAATGAAATGAAATGAGAAGAGTCCATATGGTTTAACAACACCAGTGACCATGTAGTCAGGATGCATGCTAATGAATGTTTTGTGCAGGCAGAGTAAGTATATCAGATAACCTGTAATTGATACAGGTACGAGGAGTCGGCTATCGGTAAGAAATCACATAATTGTGATATTGTATAAGTTGGTTTAACTTGCCTGCTTAACATGTTCCATTTAGTATGCTAGAAAGATGCCTTGCTCTAATCATTGCTCAAACACAACAGACATGCTAAGTGATGCTTGAAGTGAGAACTGTTATATTATGCTTAAAATGTTAATGTTAACGATGCCTCAATGATGCCTTTTCATGATAACACCTAGTATGCCTCAATGATGCCTTTGCATGATAATACCAAGAATGATAAATGATATGTCCACATGAATGCTACTAAGAATATGTTTACATGCTTCACTCTGATTGTTGCCCATGAACTGTAAACTGATGCTAGGCCCCAAATAGAAAGATCACTCTAATAAATGCATGCTTAAATGATCATTTAAATGTTGGGTTATGCGAGTGGGTTGGATTCTGCTCGCCAGTACATAGATGATGTGCTGACCCACGTTTTGTGGGCAGGTGCTTGTGCTTGGAATGTTCTACACACGAAGTTTAGCTGGATTGGTCCCGCGGCATCGAAGATTTGTTGGGCATACAGAAGCTCTCCTTGCACAAGATGATGTCTTCTGTTTATAAAGGGCATAATGTATGGAACATTGTAATCAGTTGTACCAGTGAGATTGTAAGCCAAGTCGGTATATCGAGTTGTAATCCATTGTATCCAAATATCAAATGTAAGCTGTATAGCCTTGTTCAGTTGGTTTCCAATGTAAAGAGAGATGTACTGTAATCATTGTACTTCAATACAAGTCTTGTACTTTTCTTCGATTATCAATAAAGAGAATAAAGTTCTATATATCTCTGTGTGGCTTTAAGTTACTCTTTTTTCTCCGCTGCTATAAAGAAGTGATGTACTTCTATTCAATGAGAAAGATTGTCCTCACTAAATTCAATTTATCTGCTTCTGCCGCTGCGATGTGTTCCTATTTGAAGAATAATCGAGTATGTACCATCTTTGCCTTGTACAAGTGCAATACCAGACTTGTACGGCATCACGCCCAAGCGAGGACGATCGATTCCAAGAGATAAAATATGTGAATAAATGACTCTATGAATCGGGGCGTGACACATGATACACCTCGATATGTTGTTGCGACAGCTAGCACGATATGACAAGTATGAAAGACCTGGACACCATGGGCGATTGTGTTTGTACAAATAAACTGTTACTGTCTTGCATCATGTCTAGGATGGGGATCCCTGAGTACCACGGTCAGGGGTGCCTACTGAAATTGACTAAGGCTAATTAACTAGAATGATTCAGTAGTCATGAAGAGATTCCCAGCTACAGGCAATCCCGTTATCTGGGCGCATTCAGTGGACTTGTAGCCTACCGACGAGTAGGGCACATTTCCAGCACATAGTCATGTGGTGCACCCTTCATAAACGGACATTCGACCCGGATAACCGGATGGTCTGCAGAACTTGTGGCTGTTGGGATAATCTTATTGCATCTTGCTAGTAACTAGGCTGTGATAACCCTAGTTAGTTAAAAGTATCAAGCCGTACTCTTGATTGGCCGTGATTGATTGGATGGAGTTAATTCCAGCTTAGTCTTATCCTGATCCCGTGCAAGATTGTGACATGACATGATTATTGATGCTTGCCTTAACAATAACGATCAGGGGTCCAATTCTGTTCAGGCGAAGGGTTACAACCCCGGTCCTTGTTTGGTTTAAGGGTTGTAACCTGGCTCCCGGAGCAGTTCTGTGTTCTCTCTTCGTTTATTGTCTTATTGTACCCCATGCCATGCCCGTCATGTTTCACCTTACTTCAACAAGCATGATTAATTATTTATACCGGCCTTAACAATAAAGATCGGGGGTCCAGTTCTGTTCAGGCGAAGGGTTACAACCTCGGTCTTTGTTGGTTTAAGGGTTGTAACCTGGCTCCCGGAGCAGTTATGTGTCCTCTCTTCGTTTATTGTCTTGTTACCTTATCAATGATTATTTATGCTGGCCTTAGCAATAAGATCAGGGGTCCAGTTCTGTTCAGGCGAAGGGTTACAACCCCGGTCCTTGTTTGGTTTAAGGGTTGTAACCTGGCTCCCGGAGCAGTTCTGTGTCCTCTCTTCGTTTATTGTCTTTACTGTACCAATAGTATTTGAGACGGGTTTCTATTCAGGTAAAGGGTTACAACCCCGTTCCTTGTTTGGTTTAAGGGTTGTGACCTGGCTACTTGAATGGTTTCTTTGTACTCAGTTTACTGTTGTTATCTCTATTATTATCAGTTCTTTATTTATTATCTTTAATATTCTATTGTGATATGCTGGTTTTAGTTCCTAAGTGAAGCCTCCTTTGTGGCACTTGCTCTTTCTGGGATTTGACCCAGCTGGTTTTGTGTGGCCAGATATCGGAGCAGCACCAGAGGATCCACCTGTCTTCCAGCCAGATGGTGACCACCAGGCGTAACCCTAGCAACGAGTGGATTTCTTTTTGTCTTTCCACTTTATTGTAAAATTATTCTTTTGAGGCGTTTAGCCGACGAGCACGTGTTAGCTCGTATTGTACCTTATTTACTGTCTGCCTACGGGCTGTAACATGATTGACGGATCCTAGGGTTGATCATGTATGACTAAACTTTTGCTAGTCCTGACATTTTGTAACGACTAGCTTCATGATCAGCTGAATATGTAATGTTTGGGACGCCTTACCATTGTATATTTGGTGATCTTACATCTTGTAACACTTACTTACTTGCTTGTGATTGAGACAATAGGCTTGTTCATGACCATAGGAGACTGTTGGCTTGTAGTTAAACCCTCATGTATCTAGAACAGCCGTGACCGTATAACGAGGTGAGTTGCACTTCAATATACGTAGCTGGCTATGTACGCCCCCGCTCTCCAGTATTCTGGTTCTGGGGCGTTACATGGTTTAAGTGATGGCCCATGCAGGTCTTGTAAATTAAGATATATGAGGGTTTACCGAATAGATGTTTCAATCAGTACTCGCCTTTGATCTCTGCTCGTATCTTCTGAATCCCTGTAATCTTGATCTGATCACATGCTTGTATCGTTGATCTGTCCTGGTCCTTCCTTATTGTTCCCTATGTCATCTTCTTCAGCGGCATTGTTCCTGGACCTGCCGATCAGCAAGATGGAGCACCTCCTGCGGACCAGCAGCAACCTGGAGATCAGGCCTAGCATTCAGGAGTAGCCTCCAGAGTCATGCCTACCGGAGGAGAGCCACCAATTCAGCCCGTCCAGCCTGCAGAGCCTGATGATGGCACTTTGGTGGGTCTCATCAGGTCCCTATTAGCTTCCCAGGATCGTCGCGGAGATGCCTTGCACCAGGCGGTGGCAGATGCTTTGACCAGAGGAGGTCATCAGGGTAATAGTACGGCCAACAGCTTCAAGCGCTTGAACCCTCCATTCTTCGACGACAGTAAAGATGCGATCGCCACAGATGCTTGGCTTTAGGACACAGAGGTGATTCTAGAAGCAGCCAGGACTCCAGAGAACGAGAAGGTGGCCGTGGTGCGCCTGCAGTTACTAGATCTTGCCCGCAGCTAGTGGGCAGCGCAGGCCGATGGATTAGTAGCCCCTATTTTATGGGCAATATTCAGGAGAGATTCTAGACCAAGTATTTTGATGCTGTAGCTCGGTATGATCTACAGACGAGGTTCACCAATCTGAAGCAGATGGGCAGGACGGTCAATGGATATGCGGCCGAGTTCTCCAGGCTTAGTCGGTTTGCTTCCACCTTGGTAGCGACCGAGTTCGATAGAGCCCAGCGGTTCCAGCAGGGGCTCCACCTAGAGATTTTATTGGCATTAGAGCAGTTTGAGCATCAGACTTTTGATGTAGTATTGAGAGCAACTAAGAGGCATGAGTATACCTCCCAGAGGATCGTGGATAGGACCGGAAGTCGGAAGCGATCCTACGGTCAGATAAATCAGTCTTCGGCACCAGCCCCGGCGGCCAAGGCTTTGACTATTGGAGCTCCGAGGCGGGCGGCCTCAGTAACGTCGGTTCAGCATTCAACCCCGACGCACCCTCAGCAGCAGAAGCAGAAGCAGTCTTTCGCAGTGGGATGTTCACACTGCGGGAAGCCAGGGCATGTGGTATCAGAGTGTCGTAGAGCACAGGGTTTGTGCTTGGTTAGTGGTGCCCCGGACCACAGGGTTGGGAACTGCCCGAACAGAGGGAGTTCATCGGCCTTCTCTAGTCCTTCAGTTAGAGGACCAGCACCAGTCCAGCAGCAGCAGCTGCAGTACCCGTTTCCGAGACCGTTGCTGACGCAGGCCCAGACATTCCAGCAGCAGAGACCGCAACAGTATGCCCAAGCCCAAGCCCTGATCCAGAGCAGACAGAGGAATTTTCAGCAGAGGGGACTCACACCTAGAGGACATGGTCAAGTGCTGGCCTTGACCATGGGAGAAGAAAGTATAACACCAGGTGAGGTAGTGGCAGGTACTATTCTCGTTAACACCTTTCCAGCTTCAGTATTATTTGATTCTGGTGCCTCGCATTCATTTATGTCTACACGATTCGCGACACGGGTAGGACTGGAGCCCGAGTCATTATCAGTGAGGCTCAATATACTTACTGGTAACGGACTTGTGGGAGTAGATAGGGTATTTTCCTCGTATCGGATCGCAGTTAGCGGTAGAGAATTCCCCGCTAGATTGATAGAGTTTTCAATGGCCGATTATGATGTGGTCTTAGGGATGGATTGGTTGAGGGACCAGTATGCTAGGATAGACTACCACATTGGCAGGGTTATTTTTAGCATTCCAGGCGAGCCGGAGTTTTCCTTCCCCCGAGGCGAAGTTGAACCTTCTCCTCCAGTGTTGCGGATGACAGTAGCAGCAATGCAGTTACCCCGGATAGTTGAAGAGTTTTTAGATATTTTCCCAGAAGACCTTCCAGAGATGCCGCCAGAGCGAGAGATCGAGTTTACCATTGACTTGATTCCTGGGACAGCCCCAGTGTCAGAGAGAGTCTACAGGATGGCGCCATCAGAGCTAGAGATATTGTACAAGATGATTGAAGAACTCAGAACCAAGGGATTCATTCGTGCTAGTGGATCGCCTTGGGGAGCCCCGATGCTTCTTGTGAAAAAGAAGGATGGTACGTCCAGGTTATGTATAGATTATCGTACCTTGAACTCTGTAACAATCAAGAACAGATACCCTCTCCCGAGGATAGATGACTTGTTTGATCAACTCCAAGGGGCAGCAGTGTTTTCGAAGATCGACTTGCGATCAGGATACCATCAGATCAGAGTCAGAGAGCAGGACATTTCGAAGACAGCTTTCAGATCTAGGTATGGGCATTGGGAGTTCCTTGTGATGCCATTTGGAGCAACGAATGCGCTGGCTGTATTCATGGACCTCATGAATCACATCTTCATCCTCATTTGGATCAGTTCGTGATTGTGTTCCTAGACGACATCCTGGTCTACAGCAAGAGTGAAGCAGAGCATGAGCAGCATCTCCGAGTTGTCCTCCAGATTCTCAGAGAGCACAAGTTGTATGCCAAGTTTAGTAAATGCGAGTTCTGGCTCGATCGCATTTCGTACTTGGGTCATATCATCACCCAAGGAGGAGTGGAGGTAGATCCCCAGAAGATCGTGGCTATTGAGTCATGGCCAGTGCCCAGTACAGTCGCAGAAGTTCTCAGTTTTCTTGGATTGGCCGGCTACTACCGGCGATTTATTTCGGACTTTGCTCGGATTTCAGCGCCATTGACCCAGTTGACCCGCAAGGATATGCAGTTTGCTTGGACAGCAGAATGTCAGGATTCTTTTGAGAAGTTGAAGCGAGGCTTGATGACGGCACCCATTCTCACACTTCCAGATGGGACCGGAGGATTCTCAGTATATTGTGATGCTTCAGGCCAAGGTTTAGGATGCGTTTTGATGCAACATAGGAAGGTAATAGCTTATGCGTCACGACAACTTCGTGATCATGAGAGGAATTACCCAACCCATGACTTGGAGCTGGAGCAGTAGTGTTTGCACTTAAGTTGTGGAGACACTACTTGTATGGAGATAGGGTGGAGATTTTCACCGACCACAAGAGCCTGAAGTATGTTTTCACCCAGAAGGACCTTAATATGCGTTAGAGAAGGTGGCTAGAGCTACTTGTGGATTATGATGTCAACCTGCAGTATCATCCTGGGAAGGCCAACGTTGTTGCAGATGCATTGAGCAGGAGAGCCGGAGTTTATTTCTTAACAGCACAACCAGAGCTGTTAGCCGATCTTCAGAAGATGGGTATAGAAGTTGTCCTTCCTACCAGTGTGGCATTGATGGCCAGCATGCAAGTTCAGTCCACTATCGTCGAGAGGATCCGGATGGCGCAGTCAGCAGATTCCAAGCTTCAGCGACTCAGAGCAGAGTGTGAGGCAGGACGAAGACCAGAGTTGCGTATTCATGAAGACGGTACACTTCGACATGGTAAGCGTCGTTGTATACCCAGTAGAGATATCAGACAGGAGATCATGGCAGAGGCCCACAGTTCGCAGTATTCCATCTATCCCGGCAGTGCTAAGATGTACCGTGATATTCGCCAGCACTTTTGGTGGAATGGCATAAAGAGGGAGATAGCCCGGTTTGTCTCTCGTTGTTTAGTCTGCCAACAAGTTAAGGCTGAACATCAGAGACCAGCTGGACTACTTCGACCATTGCCAATTCCAGAGTGGAAATGGGAGCATATAACCATGGATTTTGTGACTGGATTGCCTAGATCCCCGGCTGGCAGAGACGCTATTTGGGTTGTCATAGACAGGCTCACGAAGGTGGCTCACTTTCTCCCGTTTAGAGTGGATCAGTCGACGGCTCAGCTAGCGAAGATGTATCTTCGGTAGATTGTCAGATTGTACGGTGTACCAGTCAGTATCACCTCGGACAGAGATTCCAGATTTATGTCGCACTTTTGATGCAGCTTGCAAGAGAGTTTGGGAACTCGCCTCCAGTTCAGCTCAGCGTATCACCCACAGACAGATGGCCAGTCGGAACGCACGATCCAGACTCTTGAAGATATGTTGCGGTCATGTACACTCGACTTTGGTGGTTCGTGGAAAGATCACCTGTACCTGGTAGAGTTCTCGTACAATAACAGTTTCCAAGCTAGTATCCAGATGGCACCGTTCGAGGCACTGTATGGTAGGAAGTGCCGATCCCCGCTAGTATGGGACGATGTCGGAGAGAGATGTAGGTCCTAAAAAATTAAGTTGCATCAATCAACAAAGTCAAAGAATCAAGATACACATTATTTTGATGAATTACGCATATAACAGATTGCACAGTAATCCAATTGCGCATACTGGTTTGTGCATGCTCCCAACTACGCAGGCTGACGTGGCTGAAGTCATCATTACCTAAATCAAATCAAATCTTCCTGACAACTGATAGCACGAAGAACGAGGAGACTGCTCGTTTATTGCGCCGCACAGTGCTCGAGGGTGGCTGACAGCTGGCAGCGCAATCCATTCCTGCGCAGTCTAATCCTGCGCAAACCAAAGTCTGCCCAGTTCAGGTTGCGCATTCTATCAACATAACTGACAAAGTACACATGGCATTCAGGCCATCAATTGCTCATTACGTGGCAACTGCCTATGCACGATCATGCGCATTTCAATCAAATGATGTCATGTGTCCAAGACAGTTGGCCCACGATCCAGCAACTGCTTGCGCAGTCCATTGCTGCGCAGTCCATTGCTGCGCAAACCATCCTGTGCAGTCCAGAATAACTAAAAGTTAGTTATTTCTAGAACTCTATAAATAGATTTTCAAGTCTTCATTTCAAGAGGATCAGAAGATCAGATATCAGAGATCAGAAATCAGAGAGTTCAGGAGTTCTTGCCCAAGTGCTGCTGCATTCTTCCGAGGCTTTTGCCTTCAACTTCCGAGGCTTTTGCCTTCAGTTTCCAGAGTTGTTTTCAACTTCAGAGGCTTCGTCTTCAAAGTTTACATCGTCCAAGGAATAAAGCAATCGTCATCTAGATTGGATTCCTATAGTTGTAATTTTCCCAGAATTCTTGTAATCTTTATTACACAGTTTGTATCAATAAAGTTTTATACTTTTGTTTTTGCAAACAAAATGGCGACTCTGCTGGGGACAACTTTTTCCTCCGACGAGGAAGTAGCAACTCAATGTGACGTAGCGTCTATCGGGAAGACACAGAAGACGCTGGTTGTTAAAGTCAACCAGACAGCCTACGAGGCGATGCTCAACTCCAAGACCTCTTCCCGTACTTCAGCCACTTCTGCCAAGAGCAAAGTGCGCTCAGTATGGGTCTCCAAGACTGCTGCACAATCTGGCAGTTTTACCACCAAGGATGCTGCATACTCTGTTGCACAATCTGCTAGCCAGACTGTTGCACAATCTGCTAGCCAGATTGTTGCACAATCTGCTGTGCCAACTCTTGCACAGTCTGTCTCAACAACTGCTGCACAAACTATTTCAGACACTGCTGCGCAATCTGTTACAACTGTTGCACAGGCTACTTCATATGCTGCCTTGTCAAAATTCAAGACTCCTATGACCATGGCGCAGTTAGCAGTAGCTTTTCCTGCGCAAACCAACACTTCAACAACCAAAGTGCATCCCAAGCACTCTAAAGCAAGGACTCCTGATGCGCAAACCACAGCTTCTGTGGTCAGAACCAGTGCACTTTCTGCCAAAGCTTCTAATGCACAAGTGGCCAGCACGCCATTCACCCATGCGCAAACTAAGCATGCGCAATCCAAGAGTAACAGCCCTTTGGCTAAAATCTTCTTTTCTCATAACAAAGGGAAGACCTCTGGTCCTCCTCTTAAACACTCTGCTGTTCCAGCACAATCTACTGGGGGTAGTCCTTTGGCTATTCCTCTTCCTCCTCAAAACAAAGGAAAAGGCATGTTGGTCTTTTCTCAGACTTCCTTGTCTCATGACTTGGAAGACAACAGAGGGAAACGCTCTTTAGCTAACCCTTCTTCTCAAAATAAAGGAAAAGGCCCTTTGGTCTTTTCTCAGTCTTCCTCGGTCTTTACCGAAGAAGATCAAATTGAACGTGTTTCGGCACCTGTCAGTACAAGAACTCCTACAAACAAGGATTCTTCTTTCCTTCATGACAAGGGAACTTGTACTGATCAAAGAGGTATTCTGCCTACCCCAGTAGCAGAATTCCAAGACCTTCCAACTTTCAAAATATTTCGTTCCAAACAGGGAAAACTGTTGGTGTCTCAAACAGAAACCCCTGGGGGTGAATTTGCAGACCTAAGAACATATCTTAACAGGCCAACTTCGGCAAAACGTAAGCAACCTATGCCGAAGGTCAAGCCTCAAAGACAAACCTCCAGGAACAAAAATCCTGATACCTATGCCAATGAGGTGAGCACTTCCTTGTACACACAGGGGACAAAACATTTGAAGAATCGGAACCATGTTCCGAATGTTGTTAAAGAACATATTCCTCGAACCTTTCCTCGTTCTGGCATGGTTTCTGATCTCCTAGAACATCTCAGGCAAAAATGGGATAGTGCCTCAACTCCTTCAGTTCAATCATCTGATCATCATTGCAATCATAAAGTCATCATCCAATGTTGTTGTCAAACAACAAAGCAATCTGTCTTCGATCTTTTGACTTTTGCTAAAACTGAACCAATGTCAGAAGATGAAGATGAAGTCCTATATGCTTCTGTTAACATGACTTCTCGAGACACTGGGGGTAGAAGGTGCTCTAAGCACGGCAAACCTCGCAAACCAAGCCAACGGTATTTAGATTTACTCCAAGAATCCTCTGAAGGAGTATTTCAACATACCCGTTCCCGAAGTCGAGAGAGGAATCTTCTTCAAGATCCTTCGGGTTATCTTCCCACTTCTCAGTCAGGAGACGACTCTTTCTCAGACTATGATGCATATAGCGAAAGTTCTGAACGTACAGTGTCTTCTACTGTACCAAGAGAAGTGACGGCTTATGTTATCAATGAAGATCCAGATGCTTCCACTTCTGTAAATCAAGAACAACGAATTGTTGCACTTGAAGATAAACTGAAGACCATGGCTGAAATGGTCGCCAGTATGCATTCTATCATTATGGCACAACATGCCATACCACCGACTGTACCAGCTGTGAATCCTGAAATCATAGCTTCATCGGTGCCTGTCAACACTGGGCTGGGGGTAGTATCTCCTCAAATGCCTCCTGTACAAGTACAAGTTCAAACTACACCTAGTCAGTCTGGAGCTGGGGGTAGTGCCTATAATGTTGTTCCTCCTCCTACCACTCTGATCCAACCAGCTCCTTCTTCATCATTCGAAGACGCCAATGAAGCTGTAAAACTCTTATGAACTCAGTTCGAAGCTTTCAAGGAGAAGGACAACTTGCAAAGATTGAGGATCAAACAGCCTTACCCAGTTGAATGGAAGGAAGTTCTATTTCCTCCCAAATACAAGATTCCAACAATCTCTTTTTTCGACGGCAGTACCTCACCAAGCCAGTTCATCAATCACTTCGAGGTAATGACTGTTCAACTCCAACCAAATGACACTCTTCTTACCAGAGTGTTCGTCGGTTGTTTAGCCGGCATAGCATACGACTGGTACAGAAGTTTGCCCGATGGTTGTATTACTTCTTTCTCAGGACTTAAGCAGATCTTTCTGGAAAGATTCTATGAGGGATTCAATGACATGACTATGTCTGCCCTCAATAAAATCAAACAAAAACATAATGAAACTGCTGAGAGTTTCATCGAACGGTTCCGTCGAGAAGCCTTGAAGATGCCTCCAGGGACTCCTGCTGCTGTTACCATAGACACTTGCAAGGCAAATCTCTTGCCTATCATCAGTATGTGGACAGGCTCAACTCAGTTCCAAGACTGGCCATCCTTTATCGTCAATGCCAAAGCAGCTGAAGTGAGTGCTGAGAAATTCAAACAGCTGGGGGTACAGATGTCTAACCTAGATCGGGACGAACATCAATCATCAGGTGGTGGTAATCGTCACAACAACCGCAAGAACAAGGAAACTCTGAACATTAACCTGAAAAGCAAAGAGTCCTTGGCTGTCAACGTAGCTCCGCCTACATCTACTTCTACTCCTGCTGCACCTCAACCGAGGGAACCTCGCCCTAAGGTAGAGTATTCGTTTGATGAAAATGACATAGCAAGCATCTTTGAGTGTTTACTCAAAAGCAACAAGATCCAACTTCCAGATCCAAAGAAACCTGATGAAGTCGATAAGACCGATCATCCTAAGTATTGTGTCTACCACCGATTCATTGGACATCCTACTCGAGCATGTTATGTGCTCAAAGGTAAGATTCAAGAGCTTGTCAATGCTGGAGTTGTTACTCTGCAGCAAGATGAGAAGACTGTCACTGCCAACATGGTTTCAGTCCAGTTCGGTAACTTTCCCCCGCAGATGATACAGCATGGTGTCATTCTTATTCCGAAGGCTACTCTCGAGATTGAAAATCTTCCTTCTCCACCAAACGAAGGTCTCGTTCCTTTGTCTCTTGACAATGGCGAGGTTATGTTGATCCATCCCGACCTTACTTCAGAGTTCGAGGATTCTTCTTCTTCTAAGAAGAAAGGTCGCTCCAAAAACAAGACAAAGATCTGCAATATGGTGTCTTTTGACCCCATAGTTGATGAAGAAATTCTGTTGGGCACCAGATCAGGGAAAACTTATCTGAAAGATTACTCTGAATCTCAAGAGAATCCTGTCTCTTCTTCTAAACCTGTCCCAGCACAACCTGCTGCTATTGAAGAAATTCCTTCTACATCTTCACCAGTTGTGGTTCCTATTCCTCCCAAACCAGTGGCTGCTGATAAAGGCAAGCAACAAGTCCGTTTTGATAAACCCTTGAAGAAATCATCCCCTACAGGGCTTGAGAAGCCTTACAACTTCGATATATTGGCTCAACTAGCTAATACCCCAGCAAGGCTATCTATCTTTGAGCTCTTGCGTCTTTTCAGAGAGACGCGAGAAACTTTAAGTGAAGCTCTTATGCAAGCTGAGACTTGTTTAGCCTTTCTCAAGAAGCCGGAAGCAGAACCAGTTTCTTGTCTACATTGTCATAGTGTTCTGGAGTTGATTCCGAACATTACTTTCACACAAGATAACATGCTGATGGAGGACAATAGGCATGATCGTCCTCTCTACTATACAGGATATGTAGATTCGATGAAAGTCGATCGTATCCTGATAGATCCAGGATCTGCTCTCAGTATCATGCCGAAAATAATGCTCGATGCTCTGAAAATTCCTGTGCATAGTCTCTCCACTACAATCACCACCATTCTTGGATTCAATCAGGGAAGGAGTGAACCTTTGGGCAAGATTCGCTTAAAACTCCAAATAGGCAATCTTCACACAAAAGTTACCTTCTATATCATTGACAATCATGGTTGTTCTTATAATGCTCTATTGGGGAGACCATTCTTACATGAGCATAATATTGTTCCATCAACCCTTCATCAATGTTTCAAATATGTTGATGATAAGGGAGAGGTCCATAAGGAAGTTGCGGATCTTTATCCCTTCAAAGGTGTTGAAGCATACTGCAACGACGCTCGGATGTACAAGGATGAATTCATGAAGATTGTGTTAGCCTTAGACACTGAAGAAGAACAAGAAGCAATGCCCAAAGACACTCTTATCATACCTGTCAAAGGGCGAGTTTCACATCCTCAGTCTTCTAAACCACTGGCTATTCACTTGCCAGTTCAAAAGAAGCCAGTTGATGCTGATCAAGATCAAAGGGAGCTCACCTCTTCTGAGCCACTTGTTATCGACCTACGTCGTAACAAGAACAAAAAGCAGCTCACTCCTTCTGAGCCACTTGTTGTTGATCTCACTCGCAACAAGGAAAAAAAGCAGCTCACTCCTTCTAAGCCACTTGTTATTGATCTCACTCGCAACAAGGAAAAAAAGGAGCTCACCTCCTCTGAGCCACTTGTTATCGACCTCCGTCGTAACAAGCCTCCTCCACGTTCTTCTTCTCCCCCTCTTGTAATTAATCTGACCAAGCCTGCTAAGGCTAAAGGTCCTGTTGTAAATACTGATGTACAAATCAATGAAAAAGCACCTACTTTCCAGTATACTGATGTTATTTATTATACTAAATGCTATTTGGATATGTTAGATAGCTTCCAATCAATTACAATGGGAGTTGTACAATCTCTTCAGACAGAAGTCTCATTTGAAGACCCAGACGATTCTTACCATATTTGCCCTTCTCGAAAGAAAGGTGAAAGTCCAATACTTTTTAGTAAAGGACCAGAAAAACAATTCAGCTATACGGATGATAGCAAACTTAACGATACGGGACATCTTCAATTCCGTCGTTACAGTCAACAATCAAAAGACATCGTCCGAAAGATGGGTTACGACTTCAAAAGTGGCCTCAACTACGGTAAGGGAAGAAAGACTCCTCTCCGTACCGCTGTTCCACAAGGAAAGTCAGAGATGTATTACAGTAGAACCAAAAGAGGTCTCGGATATGCTTCTCCTCCGATGTTATCCCCAACAGTCTCTGACTCTGATAGTGAAGAACGCTCTAATTCATCTGATTCTAGATCTTGGGATTCTGATACTAGCATTGGTGAAGTTCACAGGCTGATCGTATCATCTAACATGGTCTCCGCTGAACTACCAGAAGGCTATGATGAAGACGTTGAAGAAAATCCTGAAACAGATCCTTGGGCTCAACATATGGATAACCAATGGGTACTTCGTTTTGAACAACGTGAACCTCCTACTGAAGATTAATTAGTTCAAATTGATGTAGGAGAAAGCGAGTCGCCTCGTCCTATCTTTATTAGCAAGAATCTTCCAGAAGCAGATAAGCAAGAGTTGATTCTTCTTATTAAAGAATATATTGATGTCTTTGCTTGGAGTTACGAGGATATGCCAGGTTTAGATCCTAAGATTGCTACTCACAAACTGAACATTCTTCCCAATGCTAAACCAGTCAAACAGCAGCAAAGGCGATTTAAACCTAAAATGATGGACGCAATTGATGATGAAGTCAAGAAGCTTATCGCTTGTGGCTTTATTAGAGAAGAACAATATCCTGATTGGGTAGCCAATGTTGTTTCAGTCCTGAAGAAAACCGGCAAAGTTCGAGTCTGCATTGACTTCCGGGATCTTAATGAAGAATGTCCGAAAGATGAATTTCCCCTCCCTATTACGGACGTCATGATTGACAACACTTGTGGGTTCGAGCGAATATCTTTTATGGATGGATTCTCTGGATACAATCAGATCAAGATGAATCCCGAAGATGAAAAACACACATCTTTCCGCACTCCTCGGGGAGTTTATTGCTACACAGTAATGCCATTTGGTCTCAAGAACGCTGGTGCAACCTACCAACGGGCTATGAGTACCATCTTCAGAGAACATCTTCGCAAGACAGTCGAATGCTATGTTGACGATATCACCGTCAAAAGTCGTCTAAAAGAAGATCACATTCAAGATTTGAGAACAATCTTTAATCTCATGCGTCAACATCAACTCAAGATGAATCCCACCAAGTCATTCTTGGGTGTCTCTAGTGGCAAGTTTCTCGGCTTCGTCATTACCTCTAAGGGTATACACGTGGATCCTGAGAAGATCAAAGCCATTCAAGAGATGCGTCCTCCACGCAACCTAAAAGAGCTACGAAGATTTCAAGGCAGACTTGCGTACATCAGGCGATTCATTTCGAACTTGTCTGGACGCTGCAGACCATTCACTCAGCTAATGAAGAAGGGTGTATCTTTTATTTGGACTGAAGAATGTCAACAAGCATTCGACGACATCAAAAGATATCTTATGAACCCACCAGTTTTGGTGCCACCAATCTCTGGCATTCCATTCTTAATGTATGTCCGTGCTATGGACCATTCATTGGGTGCTTTACTCGCCCAAAAGAACAAAGAAGGTCATGAACAGGCCATCTATTATCTCAGTCGTACTATGATTGGTGCTGAACACCGTTATAGTCCGGTCGAGAAAGAATGCCTAGCTCTTATGTTCGCTGTGCAGAAGACAAGGCATTACATCATTGGGCAAACTATTCATGTCATATCCCGGGTTAATCCTCTTCGGGTTCTCATGAAGAAGCCCAGCACACTTAATTCTCGGCTGGCTACATGGGCAATCCTGCTAGCTCAATATGACATGGTGTATGTTCCTCAAAAGTATGTCAAAGGTCAAGTGCTGGCAGATTTCTTAGCAGCTCATCCTGTACCAGAAACATCTAAGCTATATGATGAAATTCCAGACGAGACATTGGAAGTCAACATGATCTCTGAAGAATTTCCAACTTGGCATCTATTCTTCGATGGTGCATCCAGAATCGGACCCAATGGTGCCATTGTAGCAGGAGTCGGAGTTGTTCTCATTTCTCCAGACGGATCAACTATCCAAAGAGCCTACTCTCTAGATGAATCTTGCTCCAACAATGTAGCAGAGTACAATGCTCTACTCATCGGCCTTCAGTTAGCCAAACAACTGAACGTTGAATATCTCGAAGTCTACGGTGATTCTAAGCTGGTTGTTAATCAGGTTAGAGGAACTTATGAAGTCCGTCATCAAGATCTGGTGCCTTATCACGAAGCAGCAATCAACATGGCTATATCATTCAAAGCTTTCTTCATCGACTATGTTCGAAGAGCTTGCAATACCGAAGCAGATGCTTTGGCCAATCTTGCAGCTGTCTTAGTCATTCCTATCAAAAGACAGCAGGTGGTAGTTATCTCCAACCGAGAACTGTTCTGTATCGAAAACAATCGTAATATTAAATTCAGCAACTTTGCTGAAGTCAATGTTATCGATGAAGATTGGAGAACTCCTTTTATCGACTTCGTGGTTCATGACATACTCCCTGAAGATCCTAAGGAGGCTACGAGTGTTCGTCGACGATCTCTCCGATTCTATTACAATCAAACTACCAAGACCCTCTATCGACGAACTTATGATGGTCTTCTCTTGCGCTGTCTCGCTGGTGATGAAGCCAAACAAGTTTTGTGTGAAGCTCACGATGGTGTCTGTGGAGCACATCAACCTGGTCCTAAACTACAGGATCGCATTAGACGCATGGGTTACTACTGGCCCTCTATGGTATCAGATGCCATTGAATATACAAGGAAATGTCGTGCTTGTCAAATCCATGCAGACTTCATTTATCAACCATCGAAATTCCTTCATCCGACTGCTTCTTCCTGGCCTTTCGAAGCTTGGGGCATGGATGTCATAGGTCCCATCAATCCTTCTTCTTCTAGAGGACATCGGTTCATTTTAGCAATAACGGACTACTTCTCCAAGTGGGCTGAAGCTATACCACTGGCTGAAGTCAAGACCAGTAGCGTCATCAACTTCGTTAAACACCATGTCATCTATAGATTTGGTGTACCCCGAAGAATCATCCATGATAATGGACCTCAATTCATCAGCCAGAAGTTCACCAGATTCTGTGATGATCACCGGATTGACAATGTCGCCTCGACAGCATACAATCCTGCCGCTAATGGTTTAGCTGAAGCCTTTAACAAAACCATCATCAAGCTCCTTAAGAAGTTTGTATCCACTAACAAACGGAATTGGAGTGAGAAACTCAGCAAATGTCTTTGGGCCTACCGAACTACGGTCCGCAATCCTACAGGCTTTACACCTTTCTTTTTAGTGTATGGCTGTGAAGTTGTTCTTCCTTTAGAGCTGCAAATTCCTTCTTTAAGGATTGCCATTGCTAATGAGCTTACTACAGAGAATAACGATCTTCTTCGACTTCAAGAGTTAGAAGCACTTGATGAGAAGCGATTAATGGCTCAATAACATATTGAGTTATACTAAGCCCGCATCTCGAAGACTTTCAACCGCAAAGTTAAAGTTAGAATATTTCAGCAAGGAGAACTTGTTCTGACAGTCAGACGTCCTATGACTATGACTCATATGAGCAAAGGGAAATTCGATGCAAAATGGGAAGGTCCCTATGTCGTAAGCAAAGTCTTCTCAATTGGAGCTTATCAACTTTCAGAACTTGATGGTCGAGTTGCTATGATGCCTATCAATGGCAAGTTCCTTAAAAAGTATTATGTATAAATGTAAATGCTTGTAAATCATCAGACAGAATCAAGTTCATAAATAAAATTTAAATTTTATTTCATTATATGAGAGTACATGATATTAAAGATCACTATCATCTTTCTCTACATTGGGACGCGGGCCACTGCCGTCCTTCTCAAAAATACGATCAGCAAAAGAGCCGAGAACCTCCTTGCTGGAACCCACGAGGAACTTGCAAGCGGCCATCCTCATGGCTTCTTCTTCTTCAGTCCTTCCTGGTTCGAGCAGGAAGTCTAAAATGTCTCGTGGCGGCTGGGGTGCAGACGAACCTTCACCTGCTTCTGTTGCCTTCGGTTGAACTGGATCAGCAGGGCATTCTTCAGTGCCCTTCTGAGCCTTCGGGACGATCTCAGCCTTCTTGGATGCTTCTCCAGACGACATTTTTATGTTGAAGAGTAGAAGTGTTCGTTCTGGTCAGATTTCTGCTATATTTATAGGCAGAAGTTTCTCAAATAACGAAGCGACACATTCATCTGACGGTTCGCCCGTTCATTAATGCCTGACGGTTCGTCCGTTCATTTATTACATTCATCCGACGGTTCATCCGTTCATTTATTATCACCTGACGGTTCATCCGTTCGTTCATCATCACTTGACGGTTCACCCGTTCATTTTATCACCACTTGACGGTTCATCCGTTCATTATCATCCATCATTTGACGGTCTTCCAGTTCATTTATCCCACATACATTGACGATTCATCATCGTTCATTATCCACATCAGCAACTTGTCGTTTTCGATTAAGTTGTCAATTGAAATAATGGTATTCAATATATTCTGCCACGTCCATATTACCTCTGAGCAGATATAATGAATATAATTATTTTCTACAAAATCATCAAGAAATATATTATGTCTTGTACCTCTGAATATATTTTCTATCCCTATTATTTATATCTAAATAAGATATGCAATAAATAATAGAGTTACAACAAAATGTCTTTTATTTATCAAAATACGAGACATTACAAAAAATGCATCTACGGCAACAAACCCAAAGATACAATTAAGAAGGAGGAATGATCAGATTGTCAATTTGCTGCTTCAGTGTCTGCAGCTCTTCTTCGTGAGTAGATGTCACCTTTCTTCTAGCCTCTTCCATTCCTGTTTCTTCATTAAAAACGGGCATGTCTATTGTCCGACGGGTAATCTCTGCACTATGGGTTGCCTCATACTCTTCCCTTTCCTGAATTAAGGCATTGAATTATTCAATCATAAGTTGGTGATTAGCAGTTTCCTCTTCAAATTCTTGCTGGAGGCGAGTAATCTCTGCTTTCAGTTCAGCAAGTCTCTGTCCTCTGCTTTCAGCCATTAAAGTAACTGATTCTATCTTGGAGTTGTATTCAGCTGATTTTGCGGAATGAGCCTCCAAAAGATTTTGAAGGTTCACCCTTTCTATATCAGCTGCTTGAGCCATTCGCTCAAACTCAGCCTGCACTAGGGACTCTATTTCCTTCTTCTTGAGCTCCTTATAGTTCTTTACGGAGACTTCTAATTCATTCAATATGTGTTCAAGAAGAGTGGCCTGAGCTTCGTCTCCTTGCTCCCTTATGGCCCTTATTAAGAGAGAAGTTGGCTTCCTAACCATAAAGAAATCAGCTCCCTCTTTCTCTATCATCTTATGAACAAGAGGTCCCAGCGACTCGAAGAAGCATCTGGTAAATGACTGGACAACTTGTTGATTAATAGCCAGAGTTCCAGGAGTCGCAGCTACTCCTGTTGAAGATGAGGCAGCAGGTTGCTCGATCCTTTGTGGCTGGATAGCAGGTTCTTTAAACAAAGGAGCTAGAGTAGAGCTGGTCGCCCCTCCTGTTTGTTCTTCTGCAAAAGTAAAATTGTTATTTTACCAGTTGTCTGCCAATGACCAAGAGGATCAAATAAAAGCAGTCTTACCTTGGTGCGATTCAGCAATAGGCTTATTTCCCGCAGGAATGGACTCCTGTTGAACAGAAGTAACTTCAATTGCAACAGCCTGACTGCTGCCCACCTCAGAACCACAGGATAGATGATGACTACTACTAACAACCACCGTGGTTATGGGTATTATAGCCAAGTCCGTCGGAGGTTTTGGCAGAGTCTCAAGATCTGCAAGAATTACAAATGAAGAATTTAGCTATCAATCTATTTTAAAAGAAAAGATTGCTAAATCTCGTTTTATACCTTGAGGGTCGGTGGCAGGAGTTTCTTTCAGAACATCTTCATCGGCTGCTTCTTCAGGAGATATTTCTATCTCAACATCATCAGGATTTAGAGTATCAGCAACTTTTTCTGCAGACGCCTCCACTTCAATATCCTTTTTAGGATTTGAAGTATCATCGGCATCATCAGGAGATATATGTTCTTCATTATCCCTTTCGGGATCTTGTATATATTCATCAACATTTCCAGACGAAGAGCTTTCCTCATCTTCTTCTTCTTCTGCTACTGCATTCCCACTGTTAGTTGCAGTCTGATCCTCCTGCAGGCTATAATTGCAATCTTCTAAAGCTGCTATCATTTCACGATCTTCTTCCTCACGAAGAGTTCTGGGAGTAGGAAGAGGTTGAGTTGCCTCCGCAACAGGTGAAAGAGGTCGTACAACATTTTGTTCTTCCTCTGTGATGTTTTTTCTGGGTTTTTCAGCCTCAGTTCTTGGGTCAAGATTTCCCCTCTGTTCAGTCTCTTCAAGGGTTTTGCTCCCAGATTCAGAAACAGGTGTGGGAGATGACATTATAATTCCTGCTGCAGCATCTACTGAAGTCAGGATTTGCCTGGAAGAAGAGTCTGCTAAATTCCTTCTGGTGACTACCTTCTTCTTTCTATGTAGAGGTCTGTCAGGACTTTCTATATTTATTGGTTCTGCTTGTTTCTGCACGGAAGTTGGTGTAGTGGCAGCTTCTTGATTTGTCTCGGCCAATTGTCGAGATTGAGATCTCGTGGTGATCTTCTCCGAAGAATGATCTAATATCAATTTCTTCTTAGATGCCGGAGCAGGAGGCTCCTCTCTTCTCCTTTTCTTTGCGGGAGATCTACCCACTTTCAGAGAGATACGCATCGCTGCGTTTACTTCTTGAGGGAACATAATCTCCCTCGAAGTTTCTAAAGGTGCATCCGCCGGCTCGTGCACCTCATCATTTGTAGGGAGTGACAAAGCGACTCTTCCTTTTCTCAATCTGTTTGAAGATGCAAAACTATCTGCGAGACTAAAATTCTTGGCAAAAGTGTTCGCGGATGTATAGAACACTGAATATGTGAATAGCATCTGAGGACCCTGGGGAGTGATCTTTGCTGGCATTGAGAATACGGCCTTTGTATCACGGGCATTGTAATAGGCTCAAGCTCGGGCCCCGTCGATCAAGAAACCCTTACCTTGGAGGCAGGTAATTGCATTCCCCACGTGGAATTGATCATATCCAAATTGCCGAGCAAACCGGCTGGAGAGATATGGTTCTAAGTAGCATTCCTCTTCGAACCGGTATACCAGATGAGACGGTCGAATTGTCTTCAACCATTCAAAGGCTGCACGGGTTAGAGGTTGTATCTTTGAGTCCACCATATTTGTTGGCATCTGATCATGTCCGGCAGGGAGAGGAGCACAGCAGAAGTTCCATCCTCTATTCAGATTTAAAACATATCTGCACTCGCTCAAAGAAGTGTACTTCTATTTGCCCTGAGAGTACCTTCGCAGGAAGCTGCCATCAACCGGTCCCATGCCGGGATCCATTAAAGTGGGATAGTGAAGAAGCAACCATCTAAAGAGATATGTGTATGGCAGTTCTAGGCGGGAGAATTCTTTCTCTCTCTTTGCTTTCAACGTCGAGTCAGCATATAGACAAAGACTCGCATTCAGCTTACAAGTTATCGCTGATAGCATATCCACTTTGTAGCCAAAGACTAACTTGACAGCGGCAAAAAGAACGCCGCGATGAAAATGGTCCACGGTACTGGATCCTGGGACCACAAACCGTCGGAGCCAGTATGTCAGAAACCCTGCCAATTGGGCTTCTTTTGACATGGGTCTATAACCCATTCTCAAGTAGCTCTCTAGAGTGTCCCCTTTCTTTAAAGGTGGACATTGGTAATCATCTTTCATCTGTTTATCATAATTACCACTCTCCTCCATCAGCTTCATGACTTCTGTATTGCTCAAAGGTTTGAAGAAATCAGGATAATATTTGTCGTTTTCCTTGGTCTTCTTCTCCTCTAAATGGTTAAGGAACAGATACGGCAGCCACTTTGAGGAATAGCAGGTGTTGGCTGTAGCACTCTTGTAGAACAAAGAGCAGATCTTATAATGGCATAGCAGTTCCTCGAATACTGCTACCATTTTTGCATTTTCTCTTCTAAGTTTGTCTAACTCGTCATTGGTTGAGACAAACTCCTCATACGGAGCATCTGCCATGGGCAGGTACGAGATATACTTCATCTCGTAGAGTGCAAACCCCATCTCTCCACCCGGGGTCATGAAGGTCCCTGTTCTATAATTGTACCTTTCAGACAAGGCTAAGAACATATGTGGGTTGGGAGCAAAACCATATACAGTGGCGTGCACTGCTTGATACAGATTGATCTGTTGGAGTCTGTCTTCGAATGACGTCAGAATCCAATTTGCAATGTAGTTCCATCTCTTGTAATCTGGATTCACCAATCCAGTCAGTCTGATGTCTTGTTCGGGGTATTTCCCTTCAGCCTTTGCAAATTCATTGGCGAATATCGGTGTCCTGACAGGCATCAGCAAAGAGGAGTTCTCTGGCGGAATGCAGCCGGGTCTTAAGCCTCTCAACAGGACGCTGTATCTATCAGAGGAGCTGTAAAACATATCTTTCTTGTCTGACCCCTTCTTTACGAAGATTTTCCCTGCACGGGCGTCCTGGAAAAGAGTGATGTTCCACTCCATCTTCCTTGGGTAGCTCGCATGAGCATACCGTGACAAAGGGAGACAGCGGGCAATGTCTGGTATGAAGAATGATCTATCTTCCTGATGAACTATTCTTTCCTCCATCTTCGGCCTAGGCTGAGAGATTTTCTCAAAGGCGTCACCGAACAAGAATAAGGGTTCTTATGAATAACAGCATCTGCTGACTCTAAGGGCTGTCCTTCATCAAACACATTAAAGTCTCATTATCCTGGAAGACCAGAATAGCCTGACGGGAGGTCGGCAAGTCATACTGGGGATAATGAACATGAGACAGATCTTCTTTATATTCAGACTCTGAAAAAGTTCCCACAAAAGTTTCATATTCTGGGTCATCTCTCGTATTCACTGTATCAGACAAAAAAGAGACAAAAATTTAGTACAAGTCAAAATCAAAAAGTTCTGTCATCAAATTGCGCAACATCAGACTGCGCAACATCAGATTGCGCGAATAAACAGTCATCAGTTTGCGCTGACAATCTCGCGCAAATCAGCAGATTGCGCTGACATCTGCCAGCGTAATTCAACCGATTGCGCAGAAAGTCGTTCTTCATAAAAATGAAGAACTTACTGAGTTGTGCAACCAGAACCCTAAAAAGGGTGGCACAGTATGATCACATCTCTAAAAAGAGATGGATTCTGAGGGACAGTGAGATCGAAACCCTAAAAAGGGTTTTTGATCTGAAAAGTTCTCTACCTAACATCGCAGGATGCGCATCTTCATCACGAGAGGCTCGTCGCGCAGTTCTGGTGGAGGATTCGGCCGGGGCCTTGCCCTTAGCGGCGGCGGCGGCGGGTGACGGCGGAGGAACGTCGGGGTGCCATGAAAGTCGTCGAAGAAGGAGAACAGAAAGGGTTCGGGGATTTCTCTCAAAAGCACGAAGGATGCAAAGTAAAGAAATGAAAATAAAGAGATGGCTATTTATAGTCTTCGAATATAAAACGGCTGCCTCGGATTGCGCCTAAAATTGGGGGCTATTCGATTTGCGCAGACAGCTCATCATCATGCGCAACTTGATTTAAATTTCAAAAATTCAAAGTATTTCGAAACTTTGAATAAAATCAACTTTCGAAAACTTTGAAGGGAGTCTTGTAGGTCCTAAAAAATCAAGTTGCATCAATCAACATAGTCAAAGAATCAAGATACACATCATTTTGATGAATTGCGCATACAACAGATTGTGCAGTAATCCAATTGCACATACTGGTTTGCGCATGCTCCCAACTCTACAGGCTGACGTGGCTGAAGTCATCATTACCTAAATCAAATTAAATCTTCCTGACAACTGATAGCACAAAGAACGAGGAGACTGCTCATTTATTGCGCCGTACAGTGCTCGAGGGCGGCTGACAGCTGGCAGCGCAATCCATTCCTGCGCAGTCTAATCCTGCGCAAACCAAAGTCTGCGCAGTTCAGGTTGCGCATTCTATCAACATAACTGACAAAGTACACGTGGCATTCAGGCCATCAATTGCTCATTACGTGGCAACTGTCTATGCACGATCATGCGCATTTTAATCAAATGATACCATGTGTCCAAGACAGTTGGCCCACGATCCAGCAACTGCTTGCGCAGTCCATTGCTGCGCAGTCCATTGCTGCACAAACCATCCTGCGCAGTCCAGAATAACTAAAAGTTAGTTATTTCTAGAACTCTATAAATAGAGTTTCAAGTCTTTTTCAAGAGGATCAGGAGATCAGATATCAGAGATCAGAAATCAGAGAGTTCAGGAGTTCTTGTCCAAGTGCTGCTGCATTCTTTCGAGGCTTTTGCCTTCAACTTTCGAGGCTTTTGCCTTCAGTTTCCAGAGTTGTTTTCAACTTCAGAGGCTTCGTCTTCAAAGTTCACATCGTCCAAGGGATAAAGCAATCGTCATCTAGATTGGATTCCTATAGTTGTAATTTTTCCAGAATTCTTGTAATCTTTATTACACAGTTTGTATCAATAAAGTTTTATACTTTTGTTTTTGCAAACAAGAGACAGATGCTCGGTCCAGAAATGATTGCTCAGACAGTTGAGGTGGTCAGAAGAGTCCGAGATCATCTTCGAGTTGTACAAGATCGCCAGCGTCATTGGGCCGATTCTCATCGGCGACCCCTTAAATTTTCTGTCGGCGACCATGTATTCCTTAGGATCTCGCCTACCTGTGGCATCATTCATTTCGGCGTGCGGGCAAAGCTTAGTCCTAGGTATATAGGACCGTTCGATATTCTGGAGCGAGTAGGAGATGTATCCTATCGTCTCGCTCTTCCACCATCGCTACGTGAGGTGCATGACGTATTCTATGTATCCCAACTGCGACGGTATATTCCGGACCTGAGCCACATCCTGGATCATTCGGAATTGGTGTTGGTACCAACCTTTCGTATGAGGAGAGGCCTGTGTCTATATTGGACCGAAGAGAGAAGACACTCAAGAACAAGACTATCAAGTTAGTCCGAGTTGCTTGGGGTCATCACTCTTTTGGTGAGTCAACGTGAGAGCGTGAGGATGATATCCGATCGCGATATCTCGACCTGTTTGACTCGTGAGGTATAATATCTTCCTTATGCCTCATGTCTTCGATTCCTTGCTTGCATGATTGATTGGTTGATTGATTAATTGCCTAGTATAGCTTGCCTGTGATAGTATAGCTTGTTCTTGTCCCTCTAGTCTCTTAATTAAATTTCGAGGACGGAATTCTTTTAAGGTGGGTAGAGTTGTAATGCCTGTGGTTCGTATTGCGTATCTTGGTATACGTATACGTAATTTGACCCGTATTGCATGTCTCCCTGCTTAATTTATTCTAGCATTTCATTAGCTGGTTTATTCTTGGGTTAGTTCGGCTGGCTTGGTTTACTTGGTTCATCATGAGCCAAGGTGAACCCTCCTACCTACCACCACCCTTCTATTTAATCTATTCCCCTCATTCTCTCTCTTCATTTTACTTCTTCTTCTCCACCATTACTTCTTCAACCACCAGGAGAGTGAGAGAGAGGAGAGCTTAGGCAAGTGCATCTTGCTTCATGGAGGAACACAAATTTTATTGTTCCATTCTCTTCTTCAGAGTATTCTAAAACACTTTAGTACTTGGCATTTTTAATTTCCATGGCTCAATTTGTGTAGATCTAAGTTATAATATTTTGGATTTCTTGGGTTTTGATCTACTTAACATTGTTATTTCCAAGTTTTGATGGTTTCATGTTGTAGAGAATTTCGTTCTACCCCATTTTGATTTATGGAAGTCCAAATTTGGACTTACGGTGAAGATTTTATGGAGCTTGGAAGCTAAGGGTTCCATGGCCATCCTTCTCAGGTTTTCTGAGAAGATGGGTCCCCACTTACTCAGCCGCATAGATGGGTACCAACTTACTTAGCCGCATGAGATTCATTCACCCAGCCGCATGAGATTCATTCACTCAGCCGCATAGATGGGTACCCACTTACTCAGCCGCATAGATGGGTACCCACTTACCCAGCCGCATGAGATTCATTCACTCAGCCGCATCATTCAGCCGCATAAGATTCATTCACTCAGCCGCATAGATGGGTACCCACTTACTCAGCCGCATAGATGGGTACCCACTTACCCAGCCGCATGAGATTCATTCACTCAGCCGCATAGATGGGTACCCACTTACTCAGTCGCATAGATGGGTACCCACTTACTCAGCCGCATAGATGGGTACCCATCTACTCAACCGCATAGATGAGTACCCATCTACTGCCGCATGAGCCCCCAATTTACCCTTGGCTGCATAGTGTCTAATTGGGTTGTTTTTCTTGTCCTATTTGGCTGATTTATAGCCAGAATTTCTTCCAACTCCCAACATAAAAGTTGTAGATCTTTTTCTTGGCTTCCAGAATATGTTATTAACTATTTATATAAGTTTTCTCATTTATGATGATGTAAGGATAAAACACGATAGTGGCCCGTCGTGGCGCACTCTTGATAAGTAACCCTGACATGATACACCTCGATATGCTGTTACGACAGCTAGCACGACATGACAAGTATGAAAGACCTGGACACCGTGGGCGATTGTGTTTGTACAAATAAACTGGTACTGTCATACATCATGTCTAGGATGGGGATCCCTGAGTACCACGGTCGGGGGTACCTACTGAAATTGACTAAGGCTAATTAACTAGAATGATTCAGTAGTCATGAAGAGATTCCCAGCTACAGGCAATCCCATTATCTGGGCGCATTCAGTGGACTTGTAGCCTACCGACGAGTAGGGCACATTTCCAGCACACAGTCATGTGGTGCACCCTTCATAAACGGACATTCGACCCGAATAACCGGATGGTCTGTAGGGCTTGTGGCTGTTGGGATAATCTCATTGCATCTTGCTAGTAACTAGGATGTGATAACCCTAGTTAGTTAAAAGTATCAAGCCGTACTCTTGATTGGCCGTGATTGATTGGATGGAGTTAATTCCAGCTTAGTCTTATCCTGATCCTGTGCAAGATTGTGACATGACATGATTATTGATGCTTGTCTTAACAATAACGATCAGGGGTCCAGTTCTGTTCAGGCGAAGGGTTACAACCCCGGTCCTTGTTTGGTTTAAGGGTTGTAATCTGGCTCCCGGAGCAGTTCTGTGTCCTCTCTTCGTTTATTGTCTTATTGTACCACATGCCATGCCCGTCATGTTTACCTTACTTCAACAAGCATGATTAATTATTTATACCGGCCTTAACAATAAAGATCGGGAGTCCAGTTTTGTTCAGGCGAAGGGTTACAACCTCGGTCCTTGTTGGTTTAAGGGTTGTAACCTGGCTCCCGGAGCAGTTCTGTGTCCTCTCTTCGTTTATTGTCTTGTTACCTTATCAATGATTATTTATGTTGGCCTTAGCAATAAAGATCAGGGGTCCAGTTCTGTTCAGGCGAAGGGTTACAACCCCGGTCCTTGTTTGGTTTAAGGGTTGTAACCTGGCTCCCGGAGCAGTTCTGTGTCCTCTTCGTTTATTGTCTTCACTGTACCAATAGTATTTGAGGCGGGTTTCTATTCAGGTGAAGGGTTACAACCCCGGTCCTTGTTTGGTTTAAGGGTTGTGACCTGGCTACTTGAATGGTTTCTTTGTACTCAGTTTACTGTTGTTATCTCTATTATTATCAGTTCTTTATTTATTATCTTTAATATTCTATTGTGATATGCTGGTTTTAGTTCCTAAGTGAAGCCTCCTTTGTGGCACTTGCTCTTTCTGGGGTTTGACCCAGCTGGTTTTGTGTGGCCAGATATCGGAGCAGCACCAGAGGATCCACCTGTCTTCCAGCCAGATGGTGACCACCAGGCGTAACCTTGGCAACGAGTGGATTTCTTTTTGTCCTTCCACTTTATTGTAAAATTATTCTTTTGAGGCGTTTAGCCGGCGAGCACGTGTTAGCTCGTATTGTACCTTATTTACTGTCTGCCTATGGGCTGTAATATGATTGACGGATCCTAAGGTTGATCATGTATGACTAAACTCTTGCTAGTCCTGACATTTTGTAACGACTAGCTTCATGATCAGCTGAATATGTAATATTTGGGACGCCTTACCATTGTATATTTGGTGATCTTACATCTTGTAACACTTACTTACTTGCTTGTGATTGAGACAATAGGCTTGTTCATGACCATAGGAGACTGTTGGCTTGTAGTTAAACTCTCATATATCTAGAACAGCCGTGACCGTATAGCGAGGTGGGTTGCACTTCAATATACGTAGCTGGCTATGTACGCCCCTGTTAGCCCAATGATTATATCATGTTTTTGAATATGGCTAATCAATTAAGTTTAACATAATGATGTCACTAATATTCATGTAATCACTATCATGTTGCTACTTAAACTTAGCATTGTCCTAATGTTAGCATTGTCCTAATGTTAGCATTGTCCTAAATATTCTATATCATATTGCTATGCTTGTATCATATTGTCTTGTTTGTCTAACATGTTCTTAGACATGCACTAAGCATGATCAAGCTTTGTCAATCCAGGACATATGCAATAGAGTAATATTGATGGGCTAAAGACGGCGTTATACAAGAAGATTTCTCTGAACCGCCTAACGACCTATCCGGGATACGATATACACTGCATCAATGTAAGACGTCATCAAAGGGCTCTTGGTTTTCCTATTTCATCAATGTAATTTTGCATATTTATTGAGTCTAGGATACGATGTACACTGTATCGTACTGGCAAATAGGCTACCCAAGAAACGTTTTCAAAATACCCTTTCGTTTTGAAAACAAGCCCACTTACAAAAGCCCAAACTTCTTCCTAACTGTTTGTGTTTTTCAAAAAGCCCAAAACCAATTTGCAAAAACCCTGACAGAACTCCAACAGAACTCGGACAGAATTTGGCCAGAGTTCAGCCAGAATTCGGCCAGAGTTCGGCCAGAGTTCAGTTAGTGAACGTTGCTTTTTGAACTTGGTCTCCCTGCAGTTACGGATCCCACCGAGATTTTCTCATAGAGTTCTGCCCGAATTCTGCCCGAATTCTGTCAGAATTCTGCCTTTGGAAAAACTATAAATAGAGAAGGATTTCGATCATTTCAACACACCAATTCACTTTCATATCTCTTCTCTATCAGCCTACTACTTCTTCCAAAGTATTCTGAGCTTTCATTTTCAGATCCCAAGCCAGTTACAATCCTCTAGTCGATTTGCCAGTACGGTACGGTCTAGAAGTTTCAGAGTGGTTGTAATCGGAGGCTTGATTGAAGTTACACACTTCACAATTGAAGTTGGTCGAGTACTTCGGATCAAAGCTCGCGTTGTAGAAGTTGCAAGATCTTCGGATGAAAACTTGTGGTGATTTTCCATAGTGGATTCAACTGGAAGCTAGAGTTCTTCCGACTGGACTAGTCCTCAACAGAGGGAAACCAGTATACATCCTTGTGTTTGCGTTTTCTCTCTACTCTCTAATTTTTATTTACATATCTGTGATATATTATCTGTGATCTTGTTACTAACATTTTTTAAATAGTTAATTTCCGCTGCCTACTCTATTCACCCCCCCTCTAGAGTATTGCGCTTTACAACTCGTTCCTACAATCGGTCCTATAGCCCCCGCTCTCCAGTATTCTGGTTCTGGGGCGTTACAGATGCGCTCCGGCGGTTGCGGGAAGTGGGTTATGGAAGGGGAAAACGAGAGAGAGGGAGTGAGGGTGTTATGGTTTAGAGGACAGGAGAGTGTGGATTTTTATGGTGATGGGGTGTTGTGTGTTTTTTTTCTTTTCTTTCTATAGAGATGGGTGATGTGGTGGAGAGGAATTAGAGGGGAATGAACGTGGAGAGCAGAAATAGGGGGGTGAACGGAAATGGTCACGGGTTGAGTGCTAATTGAGGGATGGGTAAGGCTTTGGGTTTATTTATTTTATATATTTTTTAGAAAAACCAATATATATATATTGCATTAAAAGAAGGATTTGAGAATGGGTTCGGGAAACGAGATTTTAGGAAAAATCGGGTTTGGGTCGGGGTCGGATCCCGGGCACGGGATCGGGACAGGCAGCAATCAAAGATCCCATAATTAATTTAAAAAAAAATATTTCCTGACCCGACTATTATAATAATAAAAATAATTATAATAATAAAAATAACCTAATCTAAACTAATAATCCTAATTAATCTAAATATCCAATAATTAATCTAAATCCAGAAAGCGGGTTTCACAGGGTCAGAGCCCCAATAACAAGTACCACAAAGGAAGCCAAACTATGAACTAAAACCAACAATAACTAACATATCAATGGATAGAAACAAAAATTAGTAAATACAGATCGAGACTCGTACACTACCAATGCACTTATCCCGAGAATAGAAAAGACAATAAGCAAAACAACATGAAGCATAAAGTAATTAACATGTGATATAATGTAAAGTATAGACATGTAAAGTAAATGGAAGCATGTGAATACTTAAGACAAACTGGACGTGTGAGCATATGAGATATCTGAACATGTGAGCATGTGAGATAATTGGACTGTGAGTATGAGAGACAACTGGGACATGTGAGCATGTAAGGTAACCGGGCTATGTAAACATGTAGGATAACTGGGACATGTGGGCATGTTAGATAACTAGGGCATGAGAGCATGTGAGAACTATATAGAACGACAAATGATAAGGTGACTTAGAAACTATTCCGAAACCCAAGTTACAACTAGTAAACCAAACAAGGACCGGGGCTGTAACCCTTCTCCTGAACAAAACTTAGTCTCTAATCAATGTACATCATAGGAATCATGTATAGCATGTGAGTACTAAATAGGACGACAAATGACAAGATGACTAAGAAACAATTCTGGAACCCAAGTTACAACCTGTAAACCAAACATGGACCGGGGTTGTAACCCTTCTCCTGAACAAAACTTAGTCTCTAATCATTTATCGGCAAAAGTAAAGCATAAACATTGATGTACTGAAGTAAACAAATTCGGACATTGCCTAGACAAAACTAGACTAGACTGGACTCCATATAACAATCACAGCAAAATAATGAGTACGACTTTATACATTAGCTAACTAGGGTTATCACAATCCTAATTACTAATAAGATACAGTTTTGAGAAATCCAATCCAGCTACCTGCCCTACAGACTACCCGACTTATCCAGGCCAAAAGAAAAAGAAAGTAATGGTGGATACAACGCCCGGGAGACAAATGCATCTAAGATCTAATAGTGGGTACATCGCCAAGCAGACAAATGTATCCTAAGATCTAATAGTGGGTACATCGCCCAGAAGACAAATGTACCCTAAAACATATAAAAGGTACAACACTCGAGGTGCGCTGGAAGTGTGCTCATCATGACAGATAGCTCCAAATCTATTCAGGTTGGGGCCGGGACAAAGGGCTTGCAGGCAACCGAAAATTTTTCCCCTCCCAATGCATCTAGGTAATCAAGCTAGTTATTTAGTCCTTAATATTTTCTTGTTGCATTATGGGTGTGGCATTTCGCAGAATCCATCCTAAACATGATATGCAAGACTGGACAATACAAGAAAGTGCACTATAACAAGCCATAACAAGAAAATATAATAAGCTGGAAGCTAGGAGTGTGCTACGATGAGCCACTATAGAGAAAATAGGGAGTGTGCCATGACAGGCCACTATCACGTAAGCAAGAAAAGACATGTACAAGAGTGCACCATGACGGGTCACTATCTAGTAAGCAAAGAAGACATGTAACATGAGTGCTCCACGATGGGCCACTATCTAGTAAGCAAAGATGACATATAACATGGGTGTGCCATGACGGGCCACTATCAAGTAAGCAAAGAAGACATATAACATGGGTGCGCCATGACGGGCCACTATCTAGATACTTGACCGAATGGTTTTTCCCCTTTTGCTTACTGATACTTGGCCTATTGACTGATACATTGGTTTTCCCCCTTATTCCCTGTTTCATAGTTTGCATCATATAGTAAACCCTCACACAAAAACCCCACCTCTTAATTAAACCTTTCTCAATCATTAAAATAAACATAACTTGGCGTAATAAAAAACTGCAGATGAAAACAGAGATTACCTGACAGAGCTCGAGGCAAATTCAATTTTGGTTCGAAAGGCAACACTACTGCTACGCTCTCGATGGGGAAGGAGTTTAGAGTTATTAGGTTTTGAAGAGGAACAAAATTTGGCTGCCCTCATAATATATATATATATATATATGATCACAGAGAATTAGATAAGGAGTTGGATTTAAAAAAATGGATTGGGAATGTCCTATTAAGGATTTGAAGAAACCCTCCTAACCAAAATCTAAAATTTAAATACAGGCTCTATCCTTATGAGGTCGGTCATAAGAAAATGGATTTGAATTAGATCAAAGGAAGGAACAGATTTGGAAGAACTGGATTCATATCATACTTGGTTTTACTCCTATGGATTTGAGATCTCTCCAGGATTTGAACAGAGGATTTAGGCGGCTCGTAAGGAGTTTGGTCGTTGGGCAGGATTTGAACTTTGAAAGTTTCCACAAAAGCCCTTGGGGGCTTTAGTCTTGCAAGGGCTACAATTACTCCATTTGTTTGGGTGAAAAGTTCCCCACAACCTATAAATCATTTAGTATAATATTAATTAAAATAAAGAGGAAAAAAATGGGTTCAAGGGTTTACAAATCTCTTCCTTAGAAAAATTTTGTTCTCGAAATTTAAATAAATACTAGAAATGAGAGCGAACACCTATATAGTTATGATTTACTAGAATAAATATTCTAAATATTGTTAGTAGAATATTCCAAGTACTCTCAAGCTAATATCTAATATAGGTTAATCAACAATATCACTACTATAACCTACTAGGAATTACCGTCAGCTCCTCCTTGCAGTGTTGGCATCTGCTGTCTGGCCTGCGCAAATCGTATTGTTTGATTGGAAAGCGGTCCTCGTGGATTCCCTCCTGGTGCTATAGGTCGAAGCGTTGGGCAATCTTAAAACTGATGTTGATTCGAACCACAGTTTAAACATTGGCCTAGTCTCCAATGGCAGTCGCTTTGGCTATGTCCCTTCTTTGTGCAATACTGACATGTTGGAAGTTCTCGATTCAGGTATGGGATGGCTCTTGGTTGCTGATGATGCTGATGTGCTGAGGTCTTCACTGAAATGTTGGGACATTTTGTCGATCCCAATTGGGCTACCTCCTCCGTATATATTCGGTCTCTCTTCGGCTTGCGGTTCAGCTCTTCCTCTACTGCTTATGCGACCTTTAAGATCTCCTCGTAGGTAGTGGCTCGAGTAGTGGTGATAGCTAGGCGAATCTTGTAAGATAATCCTTTTCTGAATCATCGGGCCTTGTATTCAGGGGTGCTGACCATATTCTCTGTAAAGTAGCTGAGGCAAGAAAACTTCGGGGTGTACTCGTCGACGGTGAAGTTTTCTTGCTCCAGACTCTCAAACTGACTCATTAACGCCTCTCGAGCTACGTCGAGACAGAACTTCTTCTTGAACAGCTTCTTGAACTCCTCCCAAGTTACGTCTGGTACGAAAAGTCGAGGCTTGTCTCTATACCACATCCGGGCAATATCGTAGAGCTGCGCACTGGCTGACTCGATCTTCAGGTCTTCCGGAACTCGGGCCATCCATAGAAATCGCTCCACGTTCTCTAACCACTCATCAGCGTAGAGAATCCCTTCCGTCCCATAGAATTCCTTGGGCCTGAGATTCATGAAGTCCTTGGAACTTTCTAGGCGTGTTTGGGAAGCATGAAAAGCCTCTCTCAAGGTGTCATGGAAGATGTTAGCCTACGATGTTTGGGAAGCGATGAGCTGCGGGAAGATTCTGAGGAGCGTAACATTGTCCAGTGCAGGTGGAAAAGGCAGAACAGGTGCTGGATACATGGCATGTACTGAATGCGGAACATGTGCTGGATGAAACATGTGCTGGTGGTGGAATAGGTGCTGGGGGTAGAACGGGTGCAGGTAGTGGAGGTCTTGAGAATCCATTTAACTGTAACAAAAGAAAATATTTTAGTCGCTGAATAATTTCAAGCAGGATGCGAGTCAATGATTCAATGAAAATCAAGGATAGAGATCAATAATGAGTCAAGACATATGGATAAGATCCTATCAAGTTTAATCCTTATGCGGGCTCGCTCGGTACAGTAACGTAACCGAAACAATATGCTCTGACCTGTATGGGTCACCAAAAAAACTTGTCACGACCCGCACCCGCTTTTCGGATACAAACCTGTATTCAAGTCCAGTCTATGTCGCAGTGTCGGCGGTAGAATGCTATCTATAAACTCACGGTCACAGAAGTCTAAAACTATCAAGGTAATCTATATCTCATCCACAGAAATCAGAATACAACTAACTCAAATGAGTAACGAATAAATACTGGAGGACAGATAATAAATGATAGTAAAATAAAGTCTCAAGTTATCAAGAATTTAAGTCACGTCCGGTGGACACAAATCCACTATCAGTAGACGGATGTAAAATAGAGACATTGAAATGAAATAACGGGATCCAACTATGCTAAACATCAAATGACATGTAGTGGTACCGTGATACATCTTGTACACCTGCTCGTCTGCACCTGGGTTAACCTCGACTAAACCTGAAGAGATCATCATGTCCTCAGAGGACTAGCAAGATACATAAAACATGC
>JANAVB010020474.1:0-104698 GCA_029216955.1 Iris pallida
CCACCACCATCCCCCTTTATCCCACCTAACTTCTCTCTCTCCTCCACTTTCTCATTAACTTCTTCTTCCTTCTCCATTAAACCCACCACCAACCAAGAACACCCCTTAGACAAGTGCAACTTGCTTCCATAAAAGAGCCCATTTTTATTGTTCCATTAGCTTCTCCTCATGTTTCTAAGAAACATTAGAACTTGTCATTTTCCATTTTAAGGCTTTAAATCTTGTAGATCTAGAAATTTGTTATTTTTGGATTTGGTGGTTTTGATCTATCAAACTTCTTTGTTTTCAAGTTTTGATGGTTCCATGTTGTAGGAAATTTTTTTCTACCCAATTTTGACCTTTGAAAAGTTGGATTTGGACTTGTTTTGACCAAGTTATGAACATTTGAAGCTTGGGTTCAAAACATAAAGTTCTTGCTGGTTGGAGAAGACAGTGAGCAGTGTGCAGAGCTTTTTAGCTTACGCCACTGAGCTGTGCGCGCTCTTTAGCGCAGCGTACGCAGACTTGAGTACGCTGCCTGTTGGCAGCGTGTCTATTTCGTACGTAGACTTAACTGGGTACGCAGACTTGATTTCGTACGCAGACTTGACTGGGTACGCAGACTTGATTTCGTACGCAGACTTGACTGGGTACGCAGACTTGATTTCGTACGCAGACTTGACTGGGTACGCAGACTTGATTTCGTATTCAGACTTGACTGGGTACGCAGGCAGACTTGATTTCGTACGCAGACTTGACTGGGTACGCAGACTTAATTTCGTACGCAGACTTGACTGGGTACGCAGCAGACTTGATTTCGTATGCAGACTTGACTGGGTACGCAGACTTAATTTCGTACGTAGACTTGACTGGGTATGCAGGCAGACTTGATTTCGTACGCAGACTTGACTGGGTACGCAGGCAGACTTGATTTCGTATGTAGACTTGACTGGGTATGCAGACTTGATTTCGTACACAAACTTGACTGGGTACGCAGGCAGACTTGATTTTCGTACGCAGACTTGACTGGGTACGCGTGACCTGAGCGTACGACTACCCCTTGTCCCCTTGGTGTTTTATGTCCCCCATGTTCCCCTTTTATGATCTTGCACCCAATTCTATATCCCTATGCCTTTTGTGGTAGACTCGACATGAACCCGATATGATCTTGACATTATTTATGAATGTAATCTGAACATGGCTTAGTGATGGAATTGCATGACCAGTGACCCGTTATGGTGCACTCACATGAACACGACATGGCTTTATGACCATACAGGATAACTCTTGATAGTGACCCGCCGTGGTGCACTCTTGACAAGTAATTTAACATGATAATTCTTGACGGTGGCCCGTTGTGACGTACCCTTGCCTTGATAAGTAATCTTGATAAGTAACCCGACATGATAGCCGTGATACGCTGTTGCGACTGCCCACCTGACATGCTAAGTGAATTCTTGACACCGTGGGTGATTGTATTGAATATGCCTGTATAAGCAACCAGTCTTGTCTCGCATCATGTCTAGGACATGTATCCCTGGTTACCACGGTCAGGGATTCATACCGAATCTGACTAGGTTAATGACTAGATTGATCAAGTAGAGCATATAGAGAGGTATTTCGGCTACAAGCAATCCCGTTATCTGGGCGCCTTCCTTGATAGACTTGTAGCCTGCCGACGAGTAGGGCACATTTCCAGCTCACTGTTATGTGGGGTACTACATGAAACGATTACTATGCACACCGTCATGTGTTGCATCCAAGTCACCTAGCAAGGCATGATAACTCTAAGCTTGAACCTTGCGTCTGGATAACCTGGATAGTCTGCATGGCTTGTGGCCGTAGGCGTACCTCATTGCATCTTGCTAGTAATTAAGCTTGTGATAACCCTAGTTAGTTAAGTATCAAGCCGTACTCTTTGCTTGGCCGTGAATGATGGATGGAGTCCTATCTTGTCTAGTCTTGTCCAGATCCGGTACATGGATATCTCCGGACATGCTTGTTTATGCCTTACTTTACCGAGAATTGGTTCGAGGATAAGTTCTATTCAGGTGAAGGGTTACAATCCCGGTCCTTGTTTGGTTTACGGGTTGTAACTTGGTTACCGGAATAGTCCATTAGTTATCTTATCGTTTATCATCCTGTTTTCTTTAACTCATGACTTATGTTATTTCATCTATGATTTATGTGCTGACATGCTGGTTTTAGTTCTTAAGTGAAGCCTCCTTTGTGGCACTTGCTCTCTTCTGGGGTCTGACCCAGCTGGTTTTGTATGGCCAGATTTCGGAACAGCTACCGAGGATCTCCCAACTTTTCTGCCAGATGGTGAACACTAGAAGGAATCCTGGCAACGAGTGGGTTTTCATTTTGCTCTCCCACTCTCTTGTAAAAATATTCTTTTGAGGCATTTAGCCGCCGAGCAAGTGTTAGCTTGTTTGCAACTTTACTTACTGTCTGCCTACGGGCTGTAGCATGATTGACGAATCCTAGGGTTGATCATGTTACATGTATGACTTAAACTCTTGCTAGTCTTCGTATTTTGTATGACTAGCTTCATGATCATCTGAATATGTAATAATGGGACGCCTTACTTTGTATGTCTGATGATCTACCATCTTGTTATATCTACTTGTTGCTTGAGATTGAGACACTAGGCTTGTTATTGACCTTAAGAGACTGATGGCTTGTAGTAAACCCTCATGCATCTCGACAGCCGTGACCGTATTGCGATATGAGATTCACTTCAATGTACGTAGCTGGCTGTGTCTGTCCCCCGCTCTCCAGTATTCTGGTTCTGGGGCGTGACAGAACCTCCCCAGGGGTCCAGGTCGCGAGTGTCATCTAGGCAAGCTCCATAGTAAGGGGTGCAGGGTTCCTCATCATCCTCTGTAAAATTTTCAACAAGTCCAGTTAGGACGGGAGCGAGCACAATACATCTCATGCAGATCATAACAGGTTAGAAAATATAAACATGCAAGAGAGTACGATACATGAAGCTGAAAGAATGTATATGGTGTAAATAGAGAGAACTGTAATGGAAATATCTACTATAAGTAGAGAACTATCAGTGACTAGTGATTTAGAGTACAAAGTCGATATGTGAACGGCTAGAATTGCACATAAATATACTTAAAAGGCGCATGGTTATACTACTTTGGAATTGTTCACATGACTATTTATACTCCTCCATACCCCAATCAATACACAAGGATCCAGACAAGTTATGTTACGTACATGATTTTTACATGAAAGCCCATAGATGGGTGTACATGAAGTATATATGAGGGCTCATAATTGAGTGCACATGAATTCCACATGAAGGCCCATGAAGGGTACACATGAAGTATAGGTTATACATAATATACATGAGAAACATGACCGAACATGAAAGCACATGAGAGTACACAAGCATGCATGAACGAGCATAAAGCACATAAGAAACATAAATAACATGAGAGCGAGGAATACATGATGTACATGAAACACACGACATGATGTATCCGATGCTCCCGAGGGGGATAACATCTCATGTAGGGATCCATATAGTACCAATCCGTGATAATATCATGACAGCATCAAATAAGGTAGTCTAGAGCAGGAATATAATCCTAAGCAAGTTATGAAATGATCAGAAAATGTACTCGCTTGGTATCTGAATATCTGTGAGAATATACTGCCCGAGATGAGGTGGCTGACTCCTATTTAGAGCAACACAAGTCAAGACATATACAGGGGGTGATAAATGAAATGTACAATGCATTTGCATGCTGTCTAGGTCAAACTAGGCTAAAGTCAACCTTTGGTCAACTCTAGTCAACTACTCTAGTCAAACTAGGTCAACTAGGTCAAACCTAACCCATCAAGTCTTACTAGGCCTAACCAAGACTATCCTAGCAAGCACACATCAATCCCAAGGCTATACAAGCCAAACACAAGCTATCCATATTAGACAACATTCATATTTAGCTATTTAAACTATCAATCATGAAATTCATGGTATATATATATATATATATATATATATATATATATATATATATATATATATATATATATATATATACATGCATAAATTAGTATACAACACTTAGGCCTATATATAACATGGCATATATATATATTATATATATATATATATATATATATATATATAATAATATATATATATATACATAAAAAATATATATATATATACATGCATAAATTAGTATACAACACTTAGGCCTAATATATAACATGGCATACATATGTGCATTCAATTATTTGCATTACATATCATACATGCTTACTTGCATACATTTATACCCAAAATCAAATCCTAATTAAGCTAAACTCATGAATCCTAATCTAAACCAAATATCAAGGCCAAGTAGATATCCTATATGAAAATCAATATACATTATATTATCACACACATGTATCTATATACATAAAGTTATATAAAGATTACATATATATCCACACAAGATTACATATTTTAAGTGTACATAATCATATAGAGGGATAGGGATATAGTGTCCTATGGGTGAGTGTGAGTGAGTGTCAATACTGTCCCCATATTTCAGAGTGCAACAGTGTGTCAATCTCAATTTTTTTGTGTGTGTGTCCACATGGTGTGATGAGTGTACAGATTACATATACATATGTGGGTTGTTGGCCCATTGGTCATGGTCAAACCTGATTTTAATAATTGATCAAACTCTATCTTGATATAAATACGAGTTAATTCAGATGTTTATCTACGTCGTTTTGGACACTGATCAACGATGGATATCTACTCTGTTCAAGACCGAAGTTGTTTGCCACTCAGAATGTATTTCCTTCAAAGCAATATAATTTTTTATTTATTGAGTCTAGGAATACATTGTACACCTAGTCGTACTGGCAAATAGGCTATCCTAAAATCGTTTTTGAAAACTGACCTATCTTTTTAAAATGACTTATGTTTTTGAAAAACATCTATTTTACAAAAAGCTTCTGAAGGACTAAATTATTTTTCTCAAAATCAACTGACCAAACCCTGATAGAACTCGGCCAGAGTTTGGCCAAGTTGAACGTTATGTGAACGTTTGATTTTGAACTTGGTCTCCCTTCAGTTGCGGTTTGTTACAAAGAGTTCTGTCCGAATTCTGCCCGAATTCTGTCAGAGTTCTGCCTTTGGTGTAGCATCTTCAAAGTCTTGAAGTTCTAACTCGTGAGTGAGTAGCTTACCCATGAGTGTTTCTAGACACATTGTTGAGAGGTCATTCCCTTCAATGATTGTTGTAGCCTTTGGAATCCAGTTCTTTGTTAGAGCTCGTAGAAGTTTGCTGTAGAAGCATGGAAAATACCAGAATAATGGTCCATGCGGCTCCGGGGAAGAAGCCCATGCGGCTCATACAGGAGCTGCCTTATGCGGTTCAAAGAGGACTCTCAGTCTCATACGGCTCGGAAGTGTATGTGGTTCAGCAGGAATATGTGGCTCGATCGACGCCACGTGTCCCCTTGCGATCCTTCCCTACAGCAGGCCATTTGAGTAGTGGCCTCATTTAATGCTCTGACACGATTTGACGACTGTGGCGGCTCTGGCATAAAGTGTCATAATGGCTCTGCCATAATGACAGACTCTTCGGGAAAAGAAGAAGATCTCTGACCCGATCCGTCAGAAATCCTAGGTTGCCACGTGGCAAATCTTATGCGGCTTAAATAGAGAACAGCTTCAAGCGGCTCACTGAGAAGTCACCCTATATGATTAGCAGAAATCAGCCATATGCGGTCCACTGAGAGCTCAGCCCCTGCGGCTCAATACAACGCTAGCTCATGCGGCTCGCAAAGACTATGCATATACGGCTCATTGAGAGTTCGTTCCTTGCGGCTCGATGAAGCATTGTCCTATGCGGCTCACGAAGAGTATCTCCCCGCGGTTCAAGTGTTGCCCATCCTATGCGGCTCTGGCAGGACCCATAATTAAAACACGTGGCATCGGATCAATCAAGGATTTAACCGAATCTCAACAAATATATTTGACATCATCATCATAATTACTGAGATCAAGGCATATCATTTATCATCAAGCCAATGGGACACGTGGCGAGCAATCGGACATTGGCATAATCATGAAGATTTAAAGCAGTTAGCATTAATTGCTCACAAGATACGGTACTATCCGCATTAATGGCCTAGATTTATTATAATCAGGATCAAGGGTTCAGATAGATTGAAGGAGCGTCGACACTCCAAACAAATGATCATTAGCAAACCCTAATGATCACACCCCACTCCTATAAATAGCCAGCATCATTCCCTTGCAAGAACCCCGAGCAACAAAAGAATAAAAAAAAAGAGAGACAGATATACAGAGAGAGTTCTCCTTTTTTCGATAACCACAGAGAGAGAGAAGCCAGGAGAGCAACACGAGGAGAGCAAGAAGAGCATTTCTTCGTCCACGCCAAGCAGATCTTCTACGAGCCAAGGCTGCATACCGATCGTCCAAGGAGTAAGGCAGAGCAGCCGTCGCTTTCCCGAGCCTCTATCGTCACCCCCCAGAATAAAAAATATACAATTGTACTTAGACTGCTGTACCTAGGTTTTCGTCCCTAGGCTTTCTTTGTACAAGCGAGTCTGTAACGTGAAGTAAAAGTCCGGTTCTCCGATAATTGTTCTGTTCTTTTATATTCATGGCAGACACGATGGCGACTCTGCTGGGGACTAACTTCTCCACGGCTGAGGAGTTGGTGACGTAATCGGATACAGCCAAGCTTGGCTCCACGCAACAGAAGATGGTCGCCCGGTTCGACCAACAGGCGTTCGAAGAAATGCTCTTCGACAAGAGCGCTGGCCCGGTCCAGAAGCGAGCCCGCACAAAGAAGGCCCGCAAGGAGTGGAGACCCGATCCTTTGTTCCTACTGAGGCTCTTGCAGAAATACCCTCTGTTGCTCAAGACGGCGAGAAAGACTCTCCAGCGGCCCCACTTCAGACCATAGACAACTCTACTGTCCCCAAGTCCGGCAGAAGAAAATACTATGATGCTGGACTTGCAGGGACAAAGAGGAACTCTATGAGATCCGAGCCGCATAAGGGCATTAGCCGCAGGAAGAAAGCTCATGCGGCTGCAGTTGTCAACCACATGGATGAAACTCATGCGGCTAAGAAAGTCAATCGCTTACAGAAAATCCATGCAGCCACAATTGCCATAAGCATGCGGCCAGCCTGCACGGTCGTGACTCCTAGCCGTATAAAAACAACTCATCCAACGGCAGAAGACAACCGCATGCAGACAGCCTGTACGGCACCCAATTCTAGCCGCATAGCGACCGTTCCACGCTTCTCTCGATCAGTCTTCGACCGTCTCTCGTGCGGTCTTGACTCTGATGGTTCTCTGGATGATAAGCCAGACTCTGTGGTGTTCAAATTGGACTCCTCCTATTACGTACCCGCAAGTGCTAAAAGGAGGAAGTCTAGGGCAGCGTGGGCTCACCAAGCGCAGGCAGCTGTCCCAACCTCTAACTATCGGGACGTCCCGTTGATTATCACACGGGCCTCTGATGGAAAGTTGTATAGAACCGCTCGAGTCCAGCCCCCGACGGCAAAAGGACAAAGTGGTTCCTCTGACCTGCGTGAGGCGATCCTCCACAAGCGCAAGGAAAGAGAAGGAGCCTCGGCGTGCAAAGAGTCCTCGCTTGGACATCACTGCACCCAAATCATCGTCAACTGCTGTTGCAACAGCACGGCCGTAATGGAAGACCGACCGTCCATCTTCCAAAGACTACGGCATCCGAGCTCAGAAGACGCACCTCCTGTTGTCTCCTGCAATTCTACTCAGAAAGTCCCCGCTGAGGGGAGAGGGAAGAAGGCAAGCATTTCCACCCCCAAGATATCAACCACTGCAGCTAAGAAACCGTCGTCTAAACGGCTGTCCTCCACCGGAATATTCCAACACACCCGTTCAAAGACAAAATCTACTGCAATAGGAAATTCATCATCCACATCGCTGGGGTCGTGGGAACTGGGGGTAGCACTCCTCCCAACATCCACAACAATCCGATGTTTCAAAGAGCCGAGCCCGGGGAAACAACTCTTCCATCAGGTACAACAGACGCTGATGTCCTCGAGGACATACATGGCTCTCAAGACGAAGCAAGCTCCGAGGCTGGGGATATCGTTCCCTCCGAGTCCGAGCCAGAAGAGAACATTCCCACCTACCCCGATGACTTCTCGGTGCATGGGTACGACTCGGAGGGCACATCCTCCACCGTTCCTTCCATCACTCCTCATGTAAGGACGATATTCATGACGGACAGCAACCAAGGTGGTTCCAGCGATCGCCAACGCATCGACACTTTGGAGGCTATACTGCAGGCCTTGGTCAAGTCTGTAGATGAAATCAAAGCCGCTCTTCCAACTCTGCAAGGAGGAACGCCTGGCCAAACAAGTACGGGTCTCGCGGTCAATGCAGACTCGAACTCAGCGGTACCAAACTCGGGCAATAATCCTTCCGAAATAACAGCCCCTACCGCGACAGATGAGGCCCGAGAAGTAAGAAGAGAGGTTCAGGAGCTCCGAGCCATGTTCCATGCCCGAGAAAATGCTCAAGACCTCAGAATACGGCAACCATACCCTGCTGAATGGAGGGATGTTCCATTCCTACCAGAATATAAGCCGTTCAATATCACCCGTATGATGGCAAGACCTCAGCAAGTCGGTACATCACTTACTTCGAGGTCACCATCGACCATCTGCCCCATGATGATGCTATCCTCACGCAATTATTTATTGGGGCATTGGAAGGAGTCGCCTTCGATTGGTATCACAATCTGCCAGACAACTGCATCCACTCCTTCGCCGGCTTCAAGCGCCTGTTCTTGGAGAGATTCTACGAAGTATGACAGGACGTCACCATATCCACTCTCATGGACGTCGTCCAAGGGGAGAAGGAATTGACAAGGAACTATATTGAGCGGTTCCGCCAAACCGCCATGAAGCTGCCCTCCGGAAATCCAGATTCCTCTTTAATTGAAATATGCCAAAAGAGACTGCTCCCAACAATTAGTCTCTGGATGGGCGAAAGTCAATTCAAGGACTGGAAGGCTTTTATCATCAGTGCTACAAGTGCCGAAGAACGATTAAGGAAGGCTCGTCAACTGGGTTGTATATCTCGGATGGAGAGAACAAGGGCAAGCGTCCCAGCACCAACACCGACAATGGAGGTAGCCCCTCCAACAATCGGGACAACAGAGGCAAGCAGGCTATGGTGGCCGACGCGGCCCAGAAGCCCGAGTCACAATCAGCAGACAAACAATGGCCTCAGATCACTTACTCTTTCGAAGACGGCCACGTCAAGCCTATCTTGGATATGCTCATACAACGAGATAGAATCCAGCTCCCTCCACCAAGACGGGAGCCTCGGCCGCTGACTTGGAGAACCCAAAGTTCTGCCATTACCACCGCTACGTCCACCATGCTACACACGACTGCTACCAACTAAAACGGTACATCCAAAACCTCATCGATTCGAACGCTCTAGCCATCAATTTCGAGGAGGTAACCGTAGCAGCCAACATGGTATCCGTACAATTCGGCAGCTTTCCTCCAACAGAGACTCAAGACGGTGTTATACATATCCCTTTGGCAACAATGGAAATTGCTAATCTTCCGCCCGCTCGAGATCAAGCTGTCGGTCTAGTACCTCTCACTACATCGCGAGGAGAAATTATGTAGGTCCATCCGGACCTGGTTCACAAGGTGACTCAGTCCACAACGCCTTCCATTCACAAGAAGAGAAGTGGAAAAGTTAGATCATGCCGCACCGCCTCGACAGATGAAGGAGAAGTCGCGGCCGTTGTTACTCGATCTGGAGCACAATCTCAGCCCGTGGCTGAGAACTCAACTGATGATCATCCGCCCACTACCACTGATGCTCCGGGACCGGCTCAGCCTTCGACGACCGACAAGCCTAGGCCGAAGGAGACTCGCTTCGACAAATCCCTCCGAAAGGAGACACCTCAGGGGCTGGAGAGGCCCTACAACTTCGACATCTTGGCCCAATTGGCCAATACCGGCCAAATTGTCCTTATATGAACTCCTAAGGCTCTCAAAGGATGTCCGCACGGCCTTGAGCGATGCACTCCAAAATGCCGACGCATACTTAGCTCAGGCCAACCTCACGGGAGACAATCAGCCCACAAATCTCCAAGACAGCGCGTGTACAGGAGCGATGCCCAATATCGTCTTCACCCCGCAGGATATGCTCATCAAAACCAACTGCACGATCGCCCGCTATACTACACGGGATACATCGGCAACGTGAAGGTGGATCGGATGCACATTGACCCTGGCTCTTCCATAAGCATCATCCCGAAGGGTCTGCTACATCATCTCCGTATCCCAATGCATCGCCTGACGCCTACAAGCACCGCCATCAGCGGTTTCAATTCGGGCAGAAGCTACCATATTGGGAAGATTTGTCTGAAGTGTCAAATTGGCGACCTCCAATCCGAAGTCACCTGCTACGTCATAGATTCAGACACTTCTTACAACATCCTTTAGGGCGCCCTTGGATACACGATTATATGATCGTGCCTTCCACGCTACACCAGTGCTTCAAATACGTCGACAAACACGGCTTCGTAAGACAGAATTTGCTGATATCGATCCCTTCAAAGGGGTCGAATCTTACTACTCTCGGACTCCTGCTTATACGAAAAGTCGAAGAGGCACCTTGATGAAGGAGACGCACAAACTCATACCGAAATAGCCACGGGATCAGAAGGACCCCTGACGATCCACCTCCAAGCTCGCAAGCCGGGCAAGTCTGCACCCCTTACTGCTACTCTGCGGAAGGACGCAATCAGCCTCTCAGCGCAGAAGCAAATGATAATCTGGCTGCCAAGGTCGGCCAAGTGCCGAGACCCACAACTGAGCCACTAACAATCAGGCTACCAAGAGTCAGCCAACCACAAGCAGGGAAGCTCAACCCCTCGGATAGGCCCATGACGATACGCCTCCCCAGGAAGGGTCGTCACCCCGATGCGAGGTCTGACACTTCTAGCGAACCAGCCACTCCTTGCCCCACATCAAATGCCAAACAGGGGGTCGCTAGTCTGCCAACAACTCACGCTCTGCTCTATCAACCGAACCACTGACAATCAAGCTTCCTAGGTCGTCCTCTCAATCTTCGTTCACACAGGGGGTAGCCGAGGAGGAACCAGAGCTAGCCAAGTATGTGGCTGCCCACACTAATGTCCCCTCCACTGATGATGTAATCCCTCTAGAAAAGATACCTTACTTCATCAATAAAGGGTTATCTTTGAACTACACCGAACTCAATAAGCTATGTACAATATATGCTATAGAATACGGTATAGGCGCTCACCTACACACATAGGTGACAAATGTGTACACCGTGATCCAGCTTACGCCAGTAGAAGACGCTTACCGAATATTCGAGGGAGGAGACCATCCGATCATCTTCGGCCGGACGAACAACCCGCATCCCCTCGCCATAGAAGAAGTCGACCTCGGGTCAGATGCTGGGAGGCTGCCTCTGTATCTCTATAGTCCTCAATCCAAATATCTCATGCAGAAACAGGGTATGATCTAGAGATGACGCCAGGATTGAACTACGGCACTGGACGACGATTACCTTTGAAGTCGCCAGCCCCGACGGGCAAACCACAGAACTACTATAACAAAACTCGATACGGGCTAGGGTATGTAACGCCTACTACGACCCCTGAAAGTTCAGACGAAGAATGCGACTGGCAGTCACATTCAACCGGATCACCAACTTCGACTCAGATACCAGCATCGGAGATGTATTCAGACAAGTCATGTCAATCAACATGGCATTCGTCGACGCTTAAGAAGACGAAGACATCCCCGAAATCCTCGAGCTTGAGCCATGGGCCCAATAATTGGACGTACAATGGGAAAAGCGGTTCGAACTGAGAGAACCTCCTACTGAAGATGAGGTCATACAAGTGGATCTCGGCAACGAATCTTCTTCAAAACCGATTTTCATCAGTAAAAGCCTAACTGACGAAGAACGGGAGTCGCTGTTAGAACTTGTCAGAGAGTATATTGATGTCGCCTGGAGCTATGAAGACATGCCAGGGTTAAATCCTGACATCGCTCTCACAAACTCAACATACGGCCGGATGCAAAGCCAGTTAAGCAGCAACAACGACACTTCCGCCCGGGCATCATGGACGCGATCGAAGCCGAGGTCAACAAACTGATAGCCACGGCTTCATTCGCGAAGAGCAACATCCAGACTGGGTCGCCAACATAGTACCCGTCCTCAAGAAAATGGGAAGATTCGAATCTGCATCGACTTCCGCAACCTGAACGAGGCGTGCCCCAAAGATGAATTCCCCTTCCTATCACAGACATCATGATCGACATACTTACGGCTTCGAACGCATGTCATTCATGGATGGCTTCTCGGGGTACAACCAAATCAAAATGTCTCCTGACGACGAAAAGCATACATCATTCCGAACACCGATCGGCACGTACTGCTACACAGTCATGCCTTTCGGCTTAAAGAATGCTGGCGCCACATATCAAAGAGCCATGAGCATCATCTTTAGAGACCACTTACGCAAGACGGTGGAGTGCTACGTTGACGATATAGCCGTTAAAAGCCGTAGCAAGGGAGACCATCTGCAGGATCTAAAGACGGTATTCGATCTAATACGAACGCACAATTTGAAGATGAACCCTACGAAGTCCTTTCTAGGCGTATCCAGCGGGAAGTTCTTAGGCTTCATCATCACTGCCAAGGGTATCCATGTAGATCCCGAGAAAACAAAGCGATCATGGAGATGGCTCCCCCGAGAAATCTTCGCGAACTTAGAGGCCTCCAAGGAAGGCTAGCTTACATCAGAAGGTTCATTTCCAACCTCTTCGGGCGATGCCGACCATTCACGCACCTCATGAAGAAAGGAGTCTCATTCGTATGGGACGAGGAATGCCAGCGTGCTTTCGACAGCATCAAAGAATATTTGTCAAATCCTCCGGTCTTAGTAGCCCCAGTCCTGAAAACCATTCCTGCTCTATGTACGGGCAATGGAACACTCTTTGGTGCTTTGTTGGCACAAAACAACGATGCAGGCATGAGCAAGCTATATATTACCTCAGTCGAATGATGATTGGGCCAGAACACGATACACCGCTGTGGAGAAGGAATGCCTCGCCCTGGTGTTCGCCATTCAAAAGACGCGGCATTACGTCACAGGGCAAACCATACATGTGATCTCCCGAGTCAACCCTCTCAGAGTCCTCATGACTAAACCAGGGGCTCAGCTCTCGCCTCGCTACATGGGCAATATTGCTGTCCCCTATCATATGATCTTCGTCCCGCAGAAGGCTGTCAAGGGTCAAGCCCTGGCAGACTTCTTGGCAGCCCACCCAGGATCGGAGTCATCTAGAATATATGAAGAGATCCCAGATGAGGTCACCGATTCGAATACAGCCACCCACGATAACATATGGCGGATGTTCTTCGATGGCGCGTCAAGAACCGACCCAAGGGAAACATCGTCGTTGGGATCGGAGTGGTATTGATTTCTCCTACTGGGCTGGTGATCAATCGTACCTACTCTCACAGAGCCCTGCTCTAACAATGTGGCCGAGTACAACGCTTTGGTCATTGGCCTCCAACTTGCAAGAGAGCTAGGTAGAATACCTTGAAGCGTACGGCGACTCCCAACTAATCGTCAATCAGATCCGGGGCTCATACGAGGTCCGCCACGAAGACATGATCCCTATCACCAAATAGCGATTGACATCATCTCATCGTTCAGGGATTCTTCATCGAACACGTTCCCAGACTCCGAAATATCGAAGCCGATGCCCTAGCTGGTCTTGCCGCTTCCCTTGCAGTTCCGAATTATGATTGCCAATCAGTGGATATAATAGGCCACAACTGGTCTGTCCCAAGAATAATGTGCAATTCGTGGCGAGTTATTCCGCCCAGATGATCGATGATGCCCCAGATTGGAGACAACCATTCATCGACTTCGTCGTCTACGACATCCTGCCTGAGAACCCAAAGGAAGCCACCTCCATCAGACGGCGTTCTCTCAGATTCTTCTACGATACAGAGACAAGATGCTGTATCGCCGCTCCTATGACATATTATTACTTCGGTGCCCGTCGAACGCAGAAGCCAAAGAAGCCGCGCTCATGACGGTGTCTGCGGGGCCCATCAGCCCGGCCCAAAACTACAAGATCGCCTTCGCCGAATGGGCTACTACTGGCCCACGATGGTGGCAGACACGATAGACTATGCTAGAAAATACAAAGCTTGCCAAGTCCACGCAGACTTCATTCACCAACCATCAGAGTTTTTGCATCCGACAGTGGCATCCTGGCCATTCGAAGCATGGGGAATGATATCATTGGTCCAATCACCCCACCTTCCTCCCGAGGACATCGCTTCATACTTGCGATCACTGATTACTTCTCCAAATGGGCGGAAGCTGTCCCACTCGCAGAAGTTAAGACTTCAAACGTGATCAGCTTCCTTAAGCATCACGTCATCTACCGCTTTGGATTGCCCCGAAGGATCATCCATGACAACGGTCCGCAGTTTGTAAGCCACGCATTCTATCGGTTTTGCATAAGCACCGTATTCAGAATGTCGCTTCGACACCATACAACCCGGCTGCAAATGGGTTAGCAGAGGCATTCAACAAAACAATCATCAAACTCCTCAAGAAGTTTGTCTCCTCCAACAAACGCGACTGGAACGAGAAGCTCGGCGAATGCTTATGGGCTTATCTCACCACAGTCCGAACAGCCACCGAAATACACCATTCTCCCTGGTATACGGGAGTGAGGCAGTCCTCCCCTTGGAGACCTAGATCCCTCACTACGTGTCCCCTCACACATCAATTAACGACAGACGACAACTACCAACGTCGCCTGCAAGAGTTAGAGGCCTTAGATGAAAAGCGCCTCCTAGCTCAGCAAAGGATCGAGCTGTACCAAGCACGCATCTCAGGAGCCTTCAACAAGAAGGTCAAAATCAGAACATTCCAGGTAGGCGATCTCGTTTGGCAGTCCGGAGGCCAATGGTCATGACTCACAAGACCGCCGGCAAATTCCCAAAGTGGGAGGGCCCATTTATTATTGAGACGGTATTCTCCAACGGTGCTTACCGCCTTGCAAAGCAAAACGGAGACTTGCTCATGCTGCCCATCAACGGCAACTTCCTAAGAAATATTATGTCTAAACACATTAGCTACAAAATCTTCGAGTCATGTACCCGCTGGTACCACTGAACTCATACCCACATTTCAGATTATCGAGTCATGTACCCGCTGGTACCACTGAACCCACACCCACAATATCTTAGATTATCGAGTCATGTACCTGGTGCCCCTGAACTCACCCCCACATTCCCTTCAGATTATCGAGTCATATACCTGCTGGTGCTGCTGACTCTCACTTCCTCAATATTCTAAATTACCAGTTATGTACCCGCTGGTGCCTCTGAACTCACATTCCGGTCACTCTTTCAGATAGTAAGTCACGTATGATTATACCTCTGAACTTTCTTCCTGGAAGAGATCCTCCCTCATGATCCAATACCCGCCTCCAGTAGACAAAAAGGGTAATCGATCCACAAATTTCCGAAAACGGACATGTCCTCATTACCTCTGAGTCGTTTTCACTTCCACCAAAAACAAACCGCCCCTCACATAGAACTTCCACGTTCTCCTACCTCTGAGTCGTTCTATGTACCCCCTCTTCATTGAGCCCACTCCTGCCATGTCATCATTACCTCTGAGTGGGAAGGCTCCGTCGAAGAAACCTTCATGCTCGCCATGTCCATATTACCTCTGAGCAAGTATGTCGGTCTCCTTTCGACCTATTATCTGTACCCACAACCGGTGTACGACAAGGATAATAGGTCCACAAATGTCCACTGTTGACCACAATATCTTCCGTGAAACCTCCCCTGCCATGTCCTCATTACCTCTGAGCAGAAGATTCCACGGTAAAACCCTCATGCTTGCCATGTCCTCATAACCTCTGAGCAAATATGTTGGTTTTCCTCTCACCCTATTATCTGTATCCCGAACCAGGGTACGCCAAGGATAATAGGTCCACAAATATTCCTTTGCTAAGCTTCTTAGCATAAATCACCACCCCACCCCCCTGCCCGGGAGCCCAGCTGCTCTACGGCATTCTTTTTTTTCAACACCGAGAACGTCCATGACCACTTTGCCACGGCTGTTCCGGACATCCTGTCCAAACTTGTTATCCGTACCTAAAACCAAGGTACGCCTAGGATAACAGGTCCACAAATAAATCTCCCAGCAAGTCCAATTCTACAGACGCCACAAGTACAAGAAAGATGATGAGTTGAAACATGTCATTTATTCAAAATTCAACGTACTACTTCATTTGGGATCATATCCCTTACAAAAAAAGGAAAACAAAGAAAACAGACAGCTGATCACTGCTCTGGGGCACATAACGCCCTGAGACGGTCCGTCAGCAAAACAACCGACCGCTCGAACCTCTGGAAGGCTCGACGCTCCGCCTCGTGGGTCAGCACCGCCGTCTTCCAAGTGAGCGTGAGCCTGCCAGTTATCCTCAAATTTCTTAAAGGCCCGCTCCAGGTTATCAGAAGATCGGGAAACCTTCTCGGCCTCCCGAACTATTGACGCCTGCTCCGCCTGAGCAGTCTCCAGCTCTGACTCTAAAAGGCTAATTCCCGCTGAAGTCCAAGAATACGCTCCTTTGTCAGCGATTCCACAAGAAGCAGACTCTTCCCGAGCACGGCAAGCCTGACTCCTACGACCCAGCTGGTCATACAAAGCAGAAAACTTATCAAGGTCTCCCCGTACAACTGGCCCAGCCGTATCTCGGGCTAGCTTAATCCTATCCCGAGCAGCAAGAAGGAAGCCCCGCTCCCGCTCGATCGCAGCAGGCAAGCCCGCCTGTCGTATCGCCAGTAGTTGGGTCACAAGCTGGTCAGCCTCTGTCAACTTAGGCTCCAGGAGCGCAGCTAACCCCAGCCAGGAAGGGACTTCAAGGTTGCAATCTGACCCCGGCACACTGGAGAGATAGAGAAAATGGGGTCCTCCGCTCCATGGCAGCGTCTACGCCCCTTTTCAAATGACGATGAAGCTGTCGACCACGTCCTGCGTCACCTCGTCCAGAGTCTACATGGAGGCCGGTGTCAACGGGAGTGTGGCTGGCAGCACCGAAGAAGACGCAACAGAATCCGCCGCTCCTGCCACAAGAAAACCAGCTCCGCACGAAGGACGCTTGAACAGCGGCCAACTCCTCTTCGGCAGCCTGTAAAATTTGAATACTCGGCAGGGTCGAGAGGTCGGTCTCCGGAGCCGTATAATCTGCAGGGAATGAGGCGGAGACCATCGCCAACCCCATTCCCGTCGGCCTGGAGCTGGCAGGAGGCTCCTCGACATGGGACGGCAAAGAAGAGGGAACGCTCCTTTCTCCCATATCACGGCAGGCCGAGCCTTCCCCAAGAATCCACGGTGGGACGTAAAGGGTCAGGACCTGCAGGGCCAAGGCAACCATGAATCGATTTGACCCAGAGAATATGTTGATAGAGTAAATAAGCCCCCTCACTAGTCAATATCTGGCTTATCTTACCAGTGGAGGAGCGTGAAGGCCGAGGTTCGCCTGCAGCCACCACAGCTCCTTCACCAACAACCTCCGAGTCTGGTATAATAGGCTCCTCCGCCCTTGTATCCTCGGGAGGGGGCGCACCGAGATCGGCGTTGCATTGCTGAAGATCAGCGGCTTTGGGGACGGGTCCAGAGAAACCTTCGTCATCCCGGGCCGAGGTTTCAGCAACCCGGGAGCTTCCAGCTTCCGCTGAGAGAGCACCCGCAGAAAGGACTGCGGCACACATGTCGCTAATCAAAACAGCAAGGGCCGGAGCAACTTCAGGGGTGGTAGACGATTCGGGAGAGGACGGCTCATCGGGCACCTACAAAGAAAAGTGACTAAGTCATATCTCTGAGAAAAAAAAAAACTACAACAAAGAGATGACTGCACTTGGTCTTACCCCCGGAGTAGCGTCTGTACCTTCACCCTTCTCGGTGATAAGTAATCCACGAGACCTAACAGCGGCTCTCTTCACGGAAAAGGTCGCTCTACTGTCAGAAGACTCGGGTCTGACCCGTTTACGCGAGGGACCAGACACGGCTGAAGGTTGTTCTTCTCTCACTACTCCCTCTTGCGTAGTAAGCAACAGATCTTCCGTCGGTTCGTCGGGTGTGGGAAGCGGTTGATCCGTTACTTCTTCACCCCCACCAGAGAGGGAGCCTTCACTGTCATTATCATCCTCATCCTCAGCCGACTCGGAAGGTTCTATTCAGGGAGGGGGACCTGGAGCGCTAGTTGCTTTCTAGCCTTAGCCCCTTTGGGCTTCTCCTCTAAACCGGTACCCACGATAAAACTTGTACTCGGATCAAAGTTAACAGGAGGCTTGTTCGCCATAACGTGATACAAAGCAGCCACGTACAAAATTTCCTTCGGCGCCTTAGCATCGGGAACCGAGAAGCTGGCCCGAGTATGATAAGCGTCATAATAATTCCACGCTCGGACGCCGTCAAGAACGCTGCCTTCAAAACCCAAACAAGGGTTAGGACAATCAAGGAACAACTGGCTATAACCAAACTGGCGGAAAAACCTGCTAGGTAGGTAAGGTTCCAAGTACACATTATCTCGGTTGCGATAAACCAGATGCGCGGGGCGGATATTGCGCAACCAAGCAAGCATATCCGGAGACAGAAAATGAGAAGGTCCAGTACCATCAAGGAGTACCTTCCTCACTTCCTCATCAGAAAAAGGAGGAACAGACGCAAAGAGGTCACACCCATCCACTTTCACCAGCACCCTCCGGCAAGCTGGCATAGTATTGTATTCCCAAGACGGTGATGGCATTTGAAGAGGAAAGCATCTTCGGCTGTAGCCTTCCGCTATCCCAGGTCCCAGCAAAGACTTGTAGTGCATCGCCAACCACCCCATCAGGTAGTGGAAGGGCAGTTCTACGTGCTCAAAATCCAAAGTCTTCTTGCGAGCAATAACCTTGGACGAGAATGTTCGCAGACCATGGTGTATGCTGCATACCATAGCAGGAAGGAGGGCCAGCCTAACTCCGAATACTAGTTTAACGGCAGGAAGGATGAAATGACGACCAATCCTCTCGATAGAACCCGCTCCTCCCGAGACTACGCAGTTCCGTAGCCATATCATTAAAAATCCAGCCAGAAGCGTCTTCTCCGACATCTGTATGGTCCCGTAGTGAAAATAACTAAGAGAGTCAGCTTGACTCCCGAATATATCGCTCTTGGATCGCGACTTCTTGACACTTGACATCAGATCCCTTACCTCTGCATGCGTTCGAGGGGCTCGGGGAGTAACTTTGCCAGAAGGATCAACTCTAAAAAGATAATGAATCCAGGATGTGGTATGGGGAGCGGTCCCCTCGAAGCTATCCGTCGTTTTTATAGCCATCTGATGACAAGCACTATGGTGGCACAACAACTCCCGATACACCGCAACAGAACCCGGGAGTTGCCTGTCTAAGGCCTCGAACTCCTCATTCGACGGGGTATACACCTCGAAAGGCTTATTCCCCCATGGAAGTTTAGAGACAGTATACATCTCGTAAGAGCAAGCCCCAGCTCCCCTACTGGTGCAAAGAACGTCCCCGTTCGCCGGCTATACATCTCCAAGAACGCTACGAACAGTGGTTTATTAATGGGAAGCCCGTGACAAGTGCCCCGAATGGCATGGTAAAGCCCCACCTCCCGCAAGAATGTTCCATAGGTCTGCAAAACCCAAGTAGTCAACTGGGCCCACGTAGAAGTGGGGTTTATCCAGTTCGGCAGTGCCAGCCTACCAACAGGATAAGACTTCTTGCGAACAAGCCGATTCAGGAAAGTATCAGCTTGAGTAAGTGTGAAGTTGGGACCGTATACATTCATGAAAGAGCCCGGGGCCAGACCCATCATATACCGGAGGACGGAATCCTTACCCGCATACGCTGACCGCGTATTCGGATTATAATGGATGTTGCCCATCAACATCCCTGATTGAGTGGGAGTTAAGTTACACACATCTTCCTGTCCAGCAACACCATATTGAACCATGACAAAGGATAATGATGTTCCATGAGAGGAATATAGATTGCCACCCCATCCAAAGAAAAATCCCAGTTCTCAAATCTCTAAAACTCGGGGATTCTGATGATTAAAGCATCACCAAAAAGGAACAAAGGCTTCAGGAATTTTCCATCCAGCTTCCAGTATTCATCATGGAACGGAGGTAATGGAGGGTCTGATCCTTAATGGCCTTCAACCTCCGAAGGCTCATCAGTAGGGAATTGATTCAACACACGCTTAATTAAGTCGTCAAGACGCACGCCCAGGGCGAATTGATTCGAACCCACTATAGCTCCCCAGCAGGATTTATGGGCAGATTCACTGGAGAAAGACGAAAGAAACGAGGTTAGGAGATAGTCAAAAAAAAGAAGCATTGGAAAGATCATCTGAGTCTATGCGGCTCGGGTTGTCATAGCCTCATGCGGCTCAGCATTAGATACGTCCATGCGATTCGGTGCATCATAGCCTCATGCGGCTCCGAGTTAGCCGAGTCCATACAACTCAAATTCAGACGAGCTTATAGACCCATGCGGTTCAGGTTAAGCACGCCTACGAAGCTAGACTCATGCGAGCGGATGCGGATGCAAGCAAGCGAGTTTATGCGGTTCAAAAAGTGAGCAACGCTTATGCGGCCCAAATCGAAAACACATATACGGCTCAGATCGAATAACAAGCTCATACGGCCCCATGGGGCGAAGGGCTCATGCGGTCACATCGATAAGCACTGTACATGCGGCTTATGCATAAAGTATGCAGCAGAGCCATGGCAACAGTTAGGGTTTTCAGACGACCCTTACCAGCGATAGGCGGTGAACGTCGGGATGAATAGAACGCACAGCAGCCGGCGGAGGAGTGACCACGTTCGTCGCTGCAGTCGTCGTAGAAGCAACCGCCTTACCCTTCGTGGCCTTCGACGCAGCAGCCTTCTTGGGAGCCATTGTCGGTCGTTGAAGGAAGGAGACGAAGAGCAAAGTCGGCAACAGGGAATCTGAGCAAAGAGAGAGGTAAAGAAACCCCCAAGAGACTAAAAGCCTCTTATTTATAGGCGAAAGAGACCCATGAAACGAACAAACGTCTCGGATTACGCCTCGGATTATGCGCTGCTTCAAAAGATAAAGGCAAAAACGCTTCGGTCAAGGCAAAACCGACCCTTGGGATCCTCTCCCAAAAGACGGCGTTAAATCAAAACGAATCAAGCATTTAATGAAGATTTGCACACGTAGTCAGGACATGTGGCAAAGTGCCTATGCGGCCAGATGAGTTTATGCGATTGAGACACTTATGCGGCATGAACGGGGCCATGCTTCTTATTCAAAGTGTTTCAATTTTGCAAATTGAAAACTTTGAAGGGGGTCCTGTAGAAGCATGGAAAATACCAGAATAATGGTCCATGCGGCTCCGGGGAAGAAGCCCATGCGGCTCATACAGGAGCTGCCTTATGCGGTTCAAAGAGGACTCTCAGTCTCATGCGGCTCGAGAGTGTATGCATTCAGCAGGAATATACGGCTCGATCGACGCCACGTATCCCCTTGCGATCCTTCCCTACAGCTGGCCATTTGAGTAGTGGCCTCATTTAATGCTCTGACACAATTTGACGACAGTGGCAGCTCTGGCATAAAGTGTCATAATGGCTCTGCCATAATGACAGACTCTTCGGGAAAAGAAGAAGATCTCTGACCTGATCCGTCAGAAATCCTAGGTTGTCACGTGGCAAATCTCATGCGGCTTAAATAGAGAACAGCTTCATGCGGCTCACTGAGAAGTCACCCTATATGATTAGCAGAAATCAGCCATATGCGGCCCACTGAGAGCTCAGCCCCTACGGCTCAATATAACGCTAGCTCATACGGCTCACAAAGACTATGCATATGCGGCTCATTGAGAGTTCGTTCCCTGCGGCTCGATGAAGCATTGTCCTATGCGGCTCACGAAAATCTCCCTGCGGTTCAAGTGTTGTCCATACTATGCAGCTCTGGCAGGACCCACAATTAAAACACGTAGCATCGGATCAATCAAGGATTTAACCGAATCTCAACAAATATATTTGACATTATCATCATAATTACTGAGATCAAGGCATATCATTTATCATCAAGCCAATGGGACACATGGCGAGCAATCGGACATTGGCATAATCAATCATGAAGATTTAAAGCAGTTAGCATTAATTGCTCATAAGATACGGTGCTATCCGCATTAATGGCCTAGATTTATTGTAATCAGGATCAAGGGTTCAGATAGATTGAAGGAGCGCCGACATTCCAAACAAATGATCATTAGCAAACCCTAATGATCACACCCCACTCCTATAAATAGCCAGCATCATTCCCTTGCAAGAACCCCGGGCAACAAAAAATAAAAAGAAGAGAGACAGATATACAGAGAGAGTTCCCCTCTTTTCGATAACCACAGAGAGAGAGAAGCCAGGAGAGCAACACGAGGAGAGCAAGAAGAGCATTTCTTCGTCCACGCCAAGCAGATCTTCCACGAGCCAAGGCTGCATACAGATCGTCCAAGGAGTAAGGCAGAGTGGCCGTCGCTTTCCCGAGCCTCTATCGTCACCCCCCAGAATCAAAAATAAACAATTGTACTTAGACTGCTGTACCTAGGTTTTCGTCCCTAGGCTTTCTTTGTACAAGCGAGTCTGTAACGTGAAGTAAAAGTCCGGTTCTCTGATAATTGTTCTGTTCTTTTATATTTCATGGCAGACATTTGCGAATCTTCTCATGGTTATTGTAATCCTTGCCTAGTGAAGACAAATGATTTACAATATTCAAGAATCTTGTAAACATCTGAGTGACTGATTCACTTGGCTTCAGTTTGAACGCCTCGTACTCCTGAGTAAGTCTGCTGATCTTTGACTCCTTGACTTGTGTTGTTCCTTCATGGGTTACTTCGAGAAGTTTCCATACTTCGTTTGATGTTGTGCAGGTAGACACCCTGTTGAATTCAGTTTTGTCTAAAGCACAAAATAGAGCGTTAATAGTACGTGCGTCAAGACTAACCTTTTTTTTTTATCCTCTGTATATTTGTCATGGGGTTTTTCAACTAAAACTCCATCAATATTAATACGAGGGGCCTTTTTATAGCCATCAATAACTACAGACCATAAGTCAAAATTAAGAGATTTCAGAAAAAAACTCATACATGTTTTCCAATAAGTGTAGTTTGTGCCGTCAAATGGAGGTCTGTTTGTGGCTTGGCCTTCACTTGTGAATTTCACAGTTGCCATGTGTAATGCTGTGATCTATATAATAATTGAATATAACTGCAATTTTACCTTGCTTTACCTGTATAACCTGCTCTGATACCAATTATAGGAACGAAATCGTAAAGCAGAATACTCTAGAGGGGGGTGAATAGAGTAGGCAGCAGAATATTGTTAATTAAAAACTCGTTAGCAGTTAGATCACAGAAATAATAATTACAAAATAAATGACAGTAATAAAGAGTGATCAGAAGGCAAGCGTAAACACCGAGATTTATACTGGTTTCCCTCTTGTGAGGACTAGTCCAGTCGGAAGAACTCTAGCTTCCAGTTGAATCCACTATTGGAAAATCCTGTAAGTTTTCATACGAAGTCCTTGTAACTTCTACAGATGCGAGCTTTGATACGAAGAACTCGACCAACTTCAATTGTGAAGAGTTGTATCTTCAATCAAGCCTCTGATTATAATTGCTCTGAAACTTCTAGACCGTACCGTACTGGCAAATCGACTAGAGGATTGTAACTGGCTTGGGATTTAAAAATGGAAGCTTTTTAGAACTCTTTGGAAGAAATGTAAGCTTTAGAAGAGAAGAGATTGAAAGTGAATTGGTGATTTGAAATGATCGAAATCCTTCTCTATTTATAGTTTTTCCAAAGGCAGAACTCTGACAGAATTCGGGCAGAATTCAGACAGAACTCTTTGTAACAAACCGTAACTGAAGGAAGACCAAGTTCAAAATCAAACGTTCACATAACGTTCAACTTGGCCGAACTCTGGCCGAGTTCTGTCAGGATTTGGTCAGTTGATTTTGAGAAAAATAATTTTGGCTTTTTGAAAAGTCCTTCAGAAGCTTTTTGTAAAATAGATATTTTTCAAAAACATAGATCATTTAAAAAGATAGGTCAGTTTTCAAAAACAATTTTAGGATAGCCTATTTGCCAGTACGACTTGGTGTACAATGTATTCCTAGACTCAATAAAATGAAAAATTACATTGCTTTGAAGGAAATACATTCTGAGTGGCAAACAGCTTCGGTCTTGAACATAGTAGATATCCATCGTTGATCAGTGTCCAAAACGTCGTAGGTAGACATCTGAATTGACTCACATTTATATCGAGACAGAGTTTGATCAATTATTAAAATCAGGTTTGACCATGACCAATGGGCCAACAATCTTTCCCATTTTGATAATTGACAAACCTTGTCGATATAACATCTTGGTTTAGATCAATTCAAAAAATATACCTCCGGTTACAGAAAAAAAATAAAATTGTTCATAACCTGTATTCAGAAAAGATGTTAGATCTTATTTCTCCCCCGTTGTCACTTAGCAAAATAATTGCAAAAGTGAAAGCTCCCCCACAATAAATGCATAAGTAACAATCAGTGAAGAAACAAAAAAAAATAAACACAATAAAATAAAAGATAAACAACACAGACATGGTAGTTGTCACAGGCAGTTTATATAGAAGCATAAAGAAAGATAATGCTAGAATAAAGATAAATAAAGTGCTGAATAATAAACTAATGTGAGTCAAATGCCAAACTGAGGCATAAAAACATATGTCTATGACAGTTACAAATCATAACTAAAATAAAGAGTACTGATAATTCTTAGAATGTCGGAGCATTTCCAAGTAAACATAAGACAAAATAGACAGTCTCAAATAGTAACATCTCAGAAATCATCATCCTCATCATCATCATCATCGACTACAGCGCCAGCATGTCCAGATGGACCAGCTCCAGAAGTGCCGGCTCCAGAAGTATGAGGAGTGGCACCAGAAGTACGATATCAATCGTAAGCGTTCCCTGGCTGAAACAGAGAGTGGACCGCCTCATCATCAATACTGTAGCCAGAAACAGAAGGGTCTCGAGGTAGAGAGCTAGCAGAGTGACCTGTCTGTGCAAATCTCAGATCAGCGAAGGAGTTGGTAATAGCGTGGAACCGAGTCACATCACGAAACTCATGTTCCCTGGAAGTGTCAACATAAAATGACTGCAGATCTGATAGATGCTGATGAATGCCCTCAAATGTCATAGGGTAAGACTGAGGAGGACCAGGTGCTGTGGGAGTAGGTACAGGAGGAGCAGGTGCAGTAGGTGGAGGAACAGTGGCAATGCTGCGACGATAGAGTTTGAGGAACTTGGGCTCAGGGTCCAGAGCACAAGTGGATAAGTTAATATCGAATCTCTGAAAGATGCATGGGATGATCATCGCATAAGAGAGGTTGCGGTCTCTTTCGCGACATCTACCCATCATCTGAATGATAGTCTTAGGGGCAGAGAAAGGAATCCTCTTATGAATGTGATATAAAGCAGAAAGCTCAAGTGCAGTGACATCATCTTTTGAAGTGGATTTAGGAAGTATAGTGGAATAGATGATGCAATGTAATTCGTAGTTAAATAAGTTCAAGTTATTGGCCTTGAACTTTCCAGGACGAGCACGTGCGGGCGCACAAAGCTCATTCTTGAAACTAACGAGAGCCGTACCATCGGGGAAATCGAAATCAGTGATGTCATCGAGCGGGGCACCTTCGTTTGGAATATCAAGGATTTCTGCTAGCATTTCATCATTAAACTCGATATCTATCCCTCCGACACGTGTTCTCACGGTAAAAGTGTCTAACACGAAATTACAATAAAATAGTCTAATAGCATTAGTAGCTATAGGGAATTGTAAAGTAGCAAAGTGATGTAATCCTAATGCCTCAAAGTAAGGATGGTGGTCGGGAAAGACAGTCTATTTGATTGGAGATCCGGTACAAATAGTACGCATAATGAAATCGGCATACCAAAGTAGTGCTTGGTCGAGAGTTTTGAATAAAACTCGTCCGATGCACCGTCATCCGATTGGACCAGAGAAAAGAGGGAATCCATATGCGGATCAAAAGACGATGCCTCTTCACTGGCGTGTGTCTTCTTCCTCTTGAAAGGATTGAATCCCTTAGGCATTCTATCCCAAAAACTAGAAACCCTAATAATTGGAAAGTGGAGGAGAGAAGGAATTATACCTTCCGAGAAACAGATATGCTGTAGAAAACAAGATTCTCTGCACAAATCCAAATTTTGGACGAAGATCTCCACGTGGATTGGAAGAAGGAAGGTGGAGAAGAACTAGGGTTTTTGGGGACACGGCTACTGCTGTTTTGATGAGGTTTGGAAGAATGAAGAAGAGGGGGCCTCGGGTTCTGACTGGTACATATATATACCCAGCCGAACTCTGGCCGAATTCGGACCGAACTCGGGCCGAATTTTCTAAGGGTTGCCTGGCTATATATGTATATTTTAAAAAAATTGTGGGGCCACATCTTTTTCATCAATTCGTTTTAAAAGTTTAATTCAGAGTTTAGTAATTTTAAATTTTAAAATAATATAATTAATATTATTTTATAAATTAATATTCTTTACTCGGTATCTGTCTCAGATTAGCTATAGGAGTACTGTCCCAGCTAACGGAGGTTCACCGGGGAACTCTTAAACACCGCTTCGCTTCGACCGTAGTCATGGTGATAGACAGACTCTTTTTAGGTTTGTCTCAAAAATAGTTATTGAGTATTGAATATTAATTAATAAAACACAATTAATTAATATTATTGACATCTAAAATTCCTAATTCTCGACGTAAATAATTGAAACGATCTTCCGCTAGAGGTTTTGTGAGTATGTCAGCTAATTGATTCTGTGTGTCTATGTATACAAGGTCTATATCTCCATTTTGTTGATGATCTCTAAGAAAGTGATGTCTAATCTCGATATGTTTAGTACGAGAGTGACATACTAGATTCTTAGTCAAATTAATAGAACTAGTGTTGTCACAGAAAATGGGTATGTGTACAAAATGCATTCCATAGTCTTCTAAAGTTTGCTTCATCCACAAAATTTGTGCACAATAACGTCCTGCGGCGATATACTCAGCCTCGGTTGTTGATAATGCAACAGAATTTTGCTTCTTACTAAACCAAGAGACTAGAGCTTTTCCTAGGAAATGACATGTGCCGCAAGTACTTTTTTATCTACTTTGTATCCGGCAAAATCAGCATCAGAATAACCGGTTATGTCAAATGACATGGTTTTGGGATACCATAAGCCGACAGAAGAAGTACCTTTAAGGTATCGGAAGATACGCTTAACTACGTACAGATGTGATTCCTTAGGATTAGCTTGAAAACGTGCACATAAGCAAACACTAAACATAATGTCTGGTCGACTAGCAGTTAAATACAGTAAGCTACCGATCATACCTCGATACTTACGTATGTCGACGGGTTTGCCTTGTTCATCAATATCAAGCTTGGTTGAAGTCGCCATTGGAGTGCTAAGTGGCTTGACTGCTTCCAGGTCGAACTTCTTTAATAGATCCTTTGTGTACTTTGCTTGATTTATGAACGTCCTATTGTTGGTTTGTTTGATTTGCAGTCCGAGAAAGAATTTCAGCTCTCCCATCATGCTCATCTCAAACTCATTCTGCATACACTTTAAAAATTTTTGACAAAGAGATTCATTAGTAGATCCAAAAATAATATCATCTACATAGACTTGAATCAAAAGAATGTTGTTATTCAAAGATTTTATAAACAATATAGTGTCAACCTTTCCCTTTGAAAATCCGTTATCAAGTAGAAAAGAGCTTAGACGATCGTACCAAGCACGAGGGGCTTGTTTCAAGCCGTATAAGGCTTTCTTCAACTTGAAAACATATTCAAGAAATTTAAAATCAGTAAAACCGGGAGGTTGAGCTACATAAACTTCTTCTTTTATAAAACCATTTAAAAATGCGCTTTTGATATCCATTTGAAATAACTTAAAATTATGAAAACATACAAATGCACATAACATACGAATGTATTCTAATCTCGCAACTGGGTCATAAGTCTCATCGTAGAGGATACCTTCTTCTTGATTGTATCCTTAAGCTATGAGTCGAGCCTTATTATAAGTCACTAAACCATTCTCGTTTAGTTTGTTTCGGAATACCCATCGGGTGCCAATGACCGGATGATCAATGGGCTTGGGAACAAGTTTCCAAACTTGATTCCGTTCGAATTGGTTTAATTCCTTTTGTACAGCATCTAACCAAAAATTATTACTACATGCTTCTTCAATATTTTTGGGTTCAAACTGCGAAACAAAAGCAACACAAGAAGCTATATCTTTATTAGAGGAACGAGTACTTACACCCTTGGAATCTCACCAATTACCAAGTCCTTTGGATGATCAGCCAAGAATCTCATCTCTTTGGGTGTAGTCTCAGGATTGCTATAGTTCCGGCTTCTTTGCTTGAAGGTTCATCTGATGCTTGATGTGATGGTTCTGCATCTCTGTGTGAAGGTTTTGCAGTAGCTGTACTTGGTGTGATTATGTCTTTATTGTCATTATCGTCTAAGTGTTGATTTAGCTTATCAAACTTGACATTGATTGATTCTTCGATGATCATGGTTCTTTTGTTGAAGACTATGTACCCTTTAATCTTTGCTACATAACCTAAAAATATACCTTCATCGGCCTTTTTATCAAATTTACTCAAATTGTCTTTAGTATTAAGAATAAAATATTTACAACCAAAAATCTTGAAATATGAAACATTTGGTGTTCTATCAAACCATAGTTCATAGGGAGTCTTCTTCGATATAGGTCGAATTAGAATCCTATTGAGAATATAGCATGCTATATTGACAGCTTCAGCCCAAAAGTATCTAGGTAGACTAAACTGGTTTAACATTACTCTAGCCATTTCAGATAGAGTTCTGTTCTTACGTTCCACAACTCCATTTTGTTGCGGAGTCCTAGGGCAAGAGAATTCATGCAAATAACCGTGTGCGTCACAAAATTGCTTGAATTCTGCATTCTCAAATTCGCCGCCATGATCACTACGAATGCGAGTAATCATGAATCCTTTTTCATTCTGTACTTTCTTGCAAAAGGTGACGAATTCTGATAATGCATCGTTCTTGCGTACAAGAAAATAAATCCATGTATATCTAGAGAAATCATCTACAATGACAAATGCATATAACTTTCCACCTAGACTAGCAATTCTACTTGGTCCAAATAAGTCCACATGTAACAGTTGTAAAGGTCTAGTGGTACTTACAGCGTTCTTGGATTTAAATGTGGATTTGGTAGCTTTGTTCTTTTCACATTCACTACATACCGTATCCTTCTTGAAAGAAATGTCCGGTAAGCCGCGTACCAACTTCTTTGTAGATAGTCTTGAAATTGTATCCATGTTTGCATGGCCGTCTCATATGTCATAGTTGACTCTCGATGCTTTTGGCCATCAAACATCTACCTACTTTGTTAGCATCTTCCAACAAATAGAAAACATATATGTTGTCTTCCCTAATACCTTCAAATATAGTACTACCAGTTGAACTATCAACTATAGTACATTTATCTTTGACGAAGTTAATACCATAACCGTGATCAGCTAAATGGCTTATGCTGAGCAGATTATGTTTTAACTCGGTAACTAGACAAACATCTTTAATCACTAGATATGGAGCCTTACCAATGTCACCGATACCGATTATGTACCCTCTTAAATTATTACCGAAGGAGACGTATCCTTCTTTATTTTGACAGTGTTGCGAATAATGAAGCGTCACCGGTCATGTGTCGTGAGCAACCGCTGTCGAGGATCCATTTGCTCCTAGCATGTGAAGGACGTCCCACCTACAAAATAATTTACAGATAAAACTCTTGGTACCCATTTCTTGTAGGGTCCTGACTGGTTAGTTTTTGGTATCCATGCATAAACATTTAAATCTACTAACTTTCTAATTCTACATACAGAAGATATATGACCAATGAGGCCATAATAATAACATTTAGCATGTTGAGTGTTGAAAGTAGTGTGAGGTGCATGATTGGTAGGTTTTGGTTTTCTAGTATAGAAGAATGCATGCCTATTAGTCTTCTTGGGCATAGTCTTGGTATGGTTTGGTCTGACAGTGTTGGGCGTGTTCCGATGATTCGATAATTGACACGTGTTAGAATAGGAAGCAGCAACTTCAGGCCGTTTTCCTAAACTAATTTTCAACTTTTTGGAAGTGTCATATAATCTAGTATAGTCAGATGTGAGTGATTCTAATCTGACCTGTGCACACTGGAGACTCTTTCTCTCCTTAGATAGGTCTTCCTTTAACTAGATGATAGTTTGGTCTTTTTCTTCGGATAGCTTAACAGTCTCGTGTAACAACAACTTAACAGAAGAAAGCTCACCAAACTCATTTAAAGAGTCATTATTTCTAACATGATCTAGTTGGTCGGTAAGTCTTCCTATTTCACCTTTGTACTCTTTGAGTACCTTTTTAGAGGTTTCTTAGAGTATTCTGCGTTACGATTTCGTTCCTACATGGGTGTGTATAAAGAGTGAGTGAGTGGGGGTGGTCTGAACTCAGTGTCAATCCCAGACTTATCAGTTCATGTGTGTGTATCATTAGCTATTAGGGGTGTGGCATGTGCGTGTGTGGAATGTCAAAGTGTAGGGTGTGCTCGAGTGTCCACAAGTGTGTGTGAAGGTGAGGATGAGGGTGTGTGTGAGTGTGAACAACATAGGTTAGAGTGTATCTCAGGTTTTGTGTGATCCTCAGAAATTCAAAACAGTGTGCAACGTGTGTGTGTATAGACATAGGCTAGGGTGTGTGACAGGAAAGAGTGTCAGTAGATAGCAGTGGTGTGTGTGTGTATTTTACATACATTGGTGTCCAAATGTGTGAAGGAGTGTCTCAGAAAATAGGGATTTCCTGCTGTGTGTACCAGTATATGTGAGTGACAAACATGGGTGCAATCTCAGGTTTGAGTATGGACTTGTAATGTGAAAAGAAAACAGTGTAACCAACAGTTTGGGTTCTCAGAAATTTAGATTTGACAGGGCACATAAAATCAGTGTGTATTTGTGTGTGAATGAGAATCATCATAAGTTTCAGGGTTGTGTAATGCATGTGTGTGTGTGATACATATCAATGCACATGATAGTTTGGGAAATCTCAGAAAAAGAAAATAGTGCATTATATAACAGTTGCAATTCTCAGGTTTGACAATAATAATCTCAGTTAACAATGTTTAACTCCAAATCAAATCCAACCTATTTCAACTCAGTTCACATTACATTCTCTGTTGAAACTTCATTCTCAGCTTTTCATAAATCAGTATACATATATGGTTAAACATTAAAACCAATACCAGTTTTCAGTTTTATTCAAAACAGTGCAAACATTCAATCCCCTATTCATTTTCGAACCCAACCCCAAAAAAACACATCACAGTTGGTCCCAGAGGTGTAAACTATTATCCCACATATGCTCACATATTAATAAGAACAAACTAATCATTAATTATCAAATTAAAACTAATTAAACTCAGAATTTACACAGAATCAGTACACTGTATCAGGAATTTCAGGAACATGGGTTTTTGATTTTCAAAAATCGATGAAAACATAAAATTGAATGTACACGAGTGTGTGTCTCATGTCCACACGTCAGGAGGGCATTTGTGTCCAATCAAGTGGACACAAAGGTGTCCAAATCAACAAAACACATAGACACAGTCTGTGCACAGAACTGCCTCGTGCAGCCATGTCGAGCCATATTGGACACGACACGTCGCACGAGAGGCCACATGCTCGTGTCTAGGGTTAGAGAGGATATAGGGCTAGAGGGTTGGTGCCCTGATTCATGTCCAATTTGTGTCTGCACATGTCAATTGATGTGTGTCAGAGAGCAAAAATTCGTACAGGTGCAACAGTGTAAGACTAGTACGTGATGGATTCCGTGTCCGACATGACACGAGAGTCCATGAGACTCGAGGGGGGGTCTGTCAGTGATGGTCCCCACCTCTGTGTCGAAAATGAGGTGTCCATGTGGCGTGTCCATAGAGAAACAGGACACGGTTAGCAGGGCACCCGTGCGCTATGTCGTGCAGCGTATCCACGGCCGTTTCCGACACGGAAATGACATGAATTCGTGTTCAGTCAGTGGGCAGTGGGGTTTCGAAAATACACATCAAGGGCTTCCCAAATATGTAATTTGTTTTAGAAAATACAAAGATTTAATCCATTCAAGCATTTCATCAAACACCTACATAGACACATTGATACGTGTCCGATACTGACATAAAATAGACACGAATTCTACCCAAATTTTAGGGAAAGCTAGGGGACACATAGATCTAGCCTAATATGCAAAGAAATCAGAATATTAGCACAATTTGAGGATTTTTATCTATCGGTGCAAATAGCAAGAAAAAGCTTCAAATGGGAGGTGTTCTCCTTGATAGCCAAATGCTCCAAATTGATCCCAAACTGAAATAGATCTCCACCAACAGTCTATAAACATCATTTAGAACCCAATGCCAAGACTAGGATGAAAAAGGAGGATAAATAAATAAAATAGGAATTTTGAAGAAGGAAATAAACCTTAGTTTTTGCAAAATGGAGAAATGATACAAAAGAGGCAAGAACAATAGGAAGAGAGATTTTATAGGGTTGGGAATCCCTAGGTGGCTGGTCATAAAGGATAAAATTAGGGTTAGGGTTACACTAGTGGGCTATGGGCCTAGTTGCACTAGTCATGGAACCAATTTCTGAGTCTCAAGCCTATGGACCAAATCAACAATCCTCCTATTTCAAACTTGATCCTAAGTGACCTAACTTGAGTTGACTTAAGTTAGACTAGGATCTTACCATGCTAATCAAGTCACCACAACTAAGGTCAACATCTAGGTTAGTCTCTTAAGTCACAACTAGTGAAAGTCAAATTCAACAACCATAAATCCAATAATTAATCAAATAATTCTAATAAGTCGAAATGACCAAATTACTCCTAGGCTAAAAATGATAAATAAATATCCCAATCACATGGTTAGGCTCTAGGGCAGGCAGTCTCTAGGGTTTCACTAGCAGCACATCAAAATCTTAAGTCATGATTTTTAAATAGTTTTAAAATGATTAAAAATCACCAAAAATCATATTATTATTTAAATATCATATTTAAATAATTAAAATCACAAAATTTCAAAATTACCCTTATTTAAAAAACTGGGTGTTACAAGTCTACCCTCTTTAGAAAAATTTTGTCCTCGAAATTTAAGATGGTAGTACTCCTTCTAGGTCAATCACCCTACAATCATAGTCTCAATCACACAGTTCGATAATCATATGCGTCTGTCCAAAATTATGATACTCAGAATCTTCATCATGCCAGAGAGCAAGGCTACGATAATCACAGAGTCCTTGACTAAGGCACATACCTCTAGAATCATGGTATTTAAAATTTTTGCATTGTCGCATGCTTGGCAGCAAAAACCTTAAATTCCCACACTCGAGAAATACGTCCTAAATCCGACTATATGTCCTCACTATGTCACCTAACACGACTATAGAAGATTCTAGATCCCATAACTGAGGTGACCTAGCCCATATGATTTATTTCAGAAGAAAATCAAACATAACACAAGAACAATAGAACAAAATTGATCAATCAACAAGGAACAGAGGGAATCGAATTTTTAAGACAGTTATAAGAGGTAATTGCGAAAATAGAATCGAAAAGAATGGAACCTGCAGCAAGATCTCTAATGGCCTGTGCATCTCCAACTGTCCTGGCGAAAGCTCGCCCCTGCTGGCTTCTTCTGGCCTGCTGTTGATGCGCATGTACCTCTGCTGCTGAGTTAGTAAAGGTAATCCCTTCTGCTGGCCCACCGGAGCCCTAGCTCCTGCTATCTGAACTGTCTGTCCAAATGACTCAGGACACTCTCTCATTCGATGATCGGATCCTCCGCAAAGTAAACATCTGTCCAGCCTCTTCCGACATTCGCCCCAATCGTGCCCTGGTCTCTTACAGAAGGGGCAAATGATTACAAGCTGCTGTCCCGGGGCCTGCTGCTGCCTCTGTGGCTGCTGTACCTGCTGAAAGGGTATACGGTCCTGAAACTGTCGCTGCTGAAAGTAGACCCTCGGCTGCTGATACTACTGCTGAATCTGTAAGTGGGGCCTCTGCTACGAATACTGCTGCTGAACCTGTAAGTGGGGCCTCTTGGTCGGGCCTGTACTGCCACTAGCTTCCTGGGTATCTCGCGTCCTCTTCTCCTTCAGCCCAAGATCGTCCTCCGCTGCCATGGCTCCTACCAGAATCTGCTCGAAAGTGGCGTCGCGGCTGCTCTTGGTATACGACCTGATCTCCCTGATCAAATCCCTGTGGAACCTCCTCGCCTTTCCGGCCTCAGTAAGATCCTAAACGAATCTACCCAAACGGCAGAACTCCCCGACGTATTCCTCAACGGTCTAGTTTCCTTGAACCAAACTCTCGAACTGCGCCTCCAAGGCACCTAGTGCTATATCGGGAAAGAATTTCACCTTGAACAGTTTCTTGAAGGTTGCCCAAGTCTGACCGGCTGTACCAACCCTCGAGTCCGTCTGGTACCAAGTACGGGCCAAGTCCTGCATCTGACTGGCTACTGCCTCGATCTGTAATCCAGCTGGTATCTGCACCAATCTGAATATCTCCTCAATATGCTCTATCCAATCATCAGCATATATGATGCCCTCTGTGCCTTTGAAGTCTCGGGGTCCCATCTTCTTAAAGGATTGGATGTCTGGAGTCCTCGGCTGATACGGCTGCATCTGACCTCCCAGTGGCTGAGCAGCCACTAGCTCTACTGTCGTCCTGACCAACTGGTAAGTATCTTGTATGCTCTGTCAAAAATTAGCAGACTGGTTCTGCTGCATCTGCTGCTGAGTCTCCAGGAATCGCTGGAAAAGGATGAACATCTGAGCCGCATCCACTGTCCCTGAAGGTAACTGCTACTGATACATATCCGGAATGACGGGAGAAGACCTCCGGACAGGTGGAGGTACACTCCTAAAGGCTGCAGACACTCCTATATGAGTAGAAGCAGGAGGTGCTGTGGTCCCAACATCCACAATCGGGCGAGGGGTGGTAGACCTCTCACCAGCGTCTGCTGGGCCAGAGCGATGCGATCGTGTCTCAATCACCATCCTGGAGACAGATCAAACAAGTATCAATACTGAGATAGAAACGATAATTCAAGGCAGGACAGTAATTTCAAGGAAGCAATCTTCAACAGGAATTTAGATGGCAGGAATTCAGTTAAGAGTTTTTTTCTAATGTGATTGAGTACCTCAAGAATAATCCTAACCCTACTGTAGGCTGTAGTGATACTCTAGTTCGAATACCACTACACAAACTCAACCTGCATGGGCCACCACTAAAAACGTGTCACGACTCGCACCCACTGTGAGGGTACGAATATGTAACAGTGTCCAGCCTACGCCGTAGTGTCGGCGGTAGAACGCTGTTCTAGGTCATGAACTATAACTAACATAATATGAAATACTCTCCAAAAGGAGGCCAATCACAGAAGGTACAACTCAATCACAATCTAAAGGTAGAATATATTACGATAGAATAGATAGGGAAATCCTCAACTGAGGTACAACAAAGTAAAATAAACATAAGTCTCAACATCTCCATAAATATACAACTCTGAAATCAAGACAACAACTAACATGAAAAGAAAGAACAGTCTAAGCTATCTATACTATGCATGGGTATCATCCTCAGCATCTGCCTGAACCTCACCAGGGGTCCAGGTCGCGAGTGTCATCTAGGCAAGCTCCATAGTAAGGGATGCAGGGTTCCTCATCATCCTCTGTAAAATTTTCAACAGGTCCAGTCAGGACGGGAGCGAGCATAATACATCTCACGAAGATCATAACAGATTAGAAAATATAAACATGCAAGAGAGTACGATACATGAAGCTGAAAGAATGTACATGGTGTAAATAGAGAGAACTGTAATGAAAATATCTACTATAAGTAGAGAACTATCAGTGACTAGTGATTTAGAGTACAAAGTCGACATGTGAATGGCCGAAATTGCACATGAATATACTAAAGAAGCGCACATGGTTATACTACTTTAGAATTGTTCACATGACTATTTATACTCCCCATACCCCAATCAATACACAAGGATCCAGACAAGTTATGTTACGTACATGATTTTCACATAAAAGCCCATAGATGGGTGTACATGAAGTATACATGAGGGCTCAGAACTGAGTGCATATGAATTCCACATGAAGGCCCATGAAGGGTACACATGAAGTATAGGTTAAACATGATATACATGAGAAACATGACCGAACATGAGAGCACATGAGAGTACACGAGCATGCATGAATGAGCATGAAGCACATGAGAAACATGAATAATATGAGAGCGAGGAACACATGATGTACATGAAACACACGACATGATGTATCCGATGCTCCCGAGGGGGATAACATCTCATGTAGGGATTCATATAGTACCAATCCGTGATAATATCGTGACAACATCAAATAAGGTAGTCTAAAGCAGGAATATAATCCTAAGCAAGTTATGAAATGATCAGAGAATGTACTCGCCTGGTATCTGAATATCTGTGAGAATATACTGCCCGAGATGAGGTGTCTGACTCCTATTTAGAGCAACACAAGTCAAGACATATACAGGGGGTGATAAATGAAATGTATAATGCATCTGCATGCTGTCTAGGTCAAACTAGGCTAAAGTCAACCTTTGGTCAACTCTAGTCAACTACTCTAGTCAAACTAGGTGAACTAGGTCAAACCTAACCCATCAAGTCTTACTAGGCCTAACCAAGACTATCCTAGCAAGCACACATCAATCCCAAGGCTATACAAGCCAAACACAAGCTATCCATATTAGAAAACATTCACATTTAGCTATTTAAACTATCAATAATAAAATTCATGTATATATATATATAAAAAAATATATATATATATATATATATATATATATATATATATATATATATATATATATATATATATATATATATATCTATATATATACATGCATAAATTAGCATACAACACTTAGGCCTATGTATATAACATGGCATACATATGTGCATTCAATTATTTGTATTACATATCAAACATGCTTACTTGCATACATTTATACCCAAAATCAAATCCTAATTAAGCTAAACTCATGAATCCTAATCTAAACCAAATATCAAGGCCAAGTAGATATCCTATATAAAAATCAATACATTATATATTACATTCACACACATGTATCTATATACATAAAGTTATATAAAGATTACATATATATCCACACAAGATTACATATTTTAAGTGTACATAATCATATAGAGGGATAGGGATATAGTGTCCTATGGGTGAGTGTGAGTGAGTGTCAATACTGTCCCCAGATTTCAGAGTGCAACAGTATGTCAATCTCAGTTTTTGTGTGTGTGTCCACATGGTGTGATGAGTGTACAGATTACATATACATGTGTGGGTGTGTATAAAGAGTGAGCGAGAGGGGGTGGTCTGAACTCAGTGTCAATCCCAGACTTATTAGTTCATGTGTGTGTGTCATTAGCTATTAGGGGTGTGGCATGTGTGTGTGTGGGATGTCAAAGTGTAGGGTGTGCTCGAGTATCCACAAGTGTGTGTGAAGGTGAGGGTGAGGGTGTGTGTGAGTGTGAACAACATAGGTTAGAGTGTATCTCAGGTTTTGTGTGATCCTCAAAAATTTAAAACAGTGTACAATGTGTGTGTGTATAGACATAGGCTAGGGTGTGTGACAGCAAAGAGTGTCAGTAGATAGCAGTGGTGTGCGTGTATTTTACATACAGTGGTGTCCTAATGTGTGAAGGAGTGTCTCAGGAAATAAGGGTTTCCTGCTGTGTGTACCAGTGTATGTGAGTGACAAACAAGGGTGCAATCTCAGGTTTGAGTGTGGACTTGTAATGTGAAAAGAAAACAGTGTTACCCAACAGTTTGGGTTCTCAGAAATTCAGATTTAACAGGGCACATAAAATCACTGTGTGTGTGTGAATGGGAATCATCATAAGTTTTAGGGTTGTGTAATGTGTGTGTGTGTGTGATACATATCAATGCACATAACAGTTTGGGAAATCTCAGGAAAAGAAAACAGTGCATTATATAACAGTTACAATTCTCAGGTTTGACAATAATAATCTCAGTTAACAATGTTTAACTCCAAATCAAATCCAACCTATTTCAACTAAGTTCACATTACATTCTCTGTTGAAACTTCATTCTCAGTTTTTCATAAATCCGTATACATATATGGTTAAACATTAAAACCAATACCAGTTTTCAGTTTTATTCAAAATAGTGCAAACATTCAATCCCCTATTCATTTTCGAACCCAACCCCAAAAAAACACATCACAGTTGGTCCCGGAGGTGTAAACTATTATCCCACACATGCTCACATATTAATAACAACAAACTAATCATTAATTATCAAATTAAAACTAATTAAACTCAGAATTTACACTGAATCAGTACACTGTATCAGGAATTTCAGGAACATGGGTTTTTGATTTTCAAAAATTGATGAAAACATAAAATTGAACGTGCACGAGTGTGTGTCTCATGTCCACGTGTCGGGGGGGGTATTTGTGTCCAACCAAGTGGACACAAAGGTGTCCAAATCAACAAAACACATAGACACAGTCTGTGCACAGAACTGCATCGTGCAGCCATGTCGAGCCACATTGGACACGACACGTTGCACGAGAGGCCACGTGCTCGTGTCTATAGTTAGGGGGGATATATGGCTAGAGGGTCGGTACCCTAATTCGTGTCCAAGTCGCGTCTGTACGTGTCAATTGATGCGTGTCAAAGAGCAAAAATCCGCACGGGTGCAGCAGTGTAAGACCAGTGCGTGATGAATTTCGTGTCCGACACGACACGAGAGTCCATGAGACTCGGGAGGGTGTCTGTCAGTGATGGTCCCCACCTCTGTGTCGAAAATGAGGTGTCCACGTGGCGTGTCCACAGAGAAACAGGACACGTGTAGCAGGGCACCCGTGCGCTGTGTCGTACAGCGTGTCCACGGCCGTTTTCGACACAAAAATGACACGAATTCGTGTTCAGTAAACCATGTCACGCCCCAGAACCAGAATACTGGAGAACGGGGGTAGACATAGCCAGCTACGTATATTGAAATAGAATACATCTCAACTATACGGTCACGGCTGTCTAGATATGAGGGTTTACTACAAGCCAACAGTCTCTTAAGGTCAAGCCTATTGTCTCAATCTCAAGCAAGTAATATAATTACAAGATGTTTGACCACCAAATATACAATAAAAGGCGTCCCAAATATTACATATCAGCTGATCATGAAGCTAGTCGTACAAAATACGAGGACTAGCAAGAGTTTAAGTCATACATGATCAACCCTAGGATTTGTTAATCATGTTTACAGCCCGTAGGCAGACAGTAAGTAAAGTGCATCGAGCTAACAGGTGCTCGTCGGCTAAACGCCTCAAAAGAATAGTTTTATAATAGAGTGAGCGAAACAAAAATAGAAAACCCACTCGTAGCCCGGGTTCCTTCTAGTCTCCACCATTGGGCTGGAAGCTTGGTAGATCCTCGGGAGCTGCTCCGAAATCTGGCCACACAAAACCAGCTGGGTCAACCCCAGAAAGAGCAAGTGCCACAAGGGGGCCACAAAATAAGAACAAAAGCCAGCAATTAGCACAAGAAAATTTAATATTAAAACTAGAATTTACAAAAAAACATGGCAGGGTGATATACGACGAGATAACCATGGAACTATTCCGATAGCTAGGTTACAACCCGTAAACCAAACAAGGACCGGGGTTGTAACCCTTCATCTGAACAAAACTTGGTTTCCCACCATTTATCGGCAAGATAATAATGTAAGAAATCAAGACAGAAAGCAAGCTTGTACTGGATCAAGACATGACTAGACTGGTTACACCTCATTCAATCAATCACGGCCAAGCAGATACTACGGCTTACTACTTTAACTAACTAGGGTTATCACAGGCCTAATTACTAACAAGATGTAGTGAGATTGTTCCACAGCCATAAGCCCTGCAGACCATCCAGGCTACCCAGGACGAAAGATTAGGGTTGAATTCAGGTGGGTACATCGCCCGGGAGACAAATATACACTTAGGTAACTTAGAGGGTGCAACACTCGACGGTGCGCTGGAAATGTGCCCTACTCGACGGCAGGCTACAGATCCCAAGAGCGCCCAGGTAACGGGATTGCCTGTAGCTGTGTCATCTCTTCATGACTACTGTGTTATTCTAGTTATTAACCTTAATCCATTTTGGTAGGTACTCCTGACCGTGGTACTCAGGAGTCCCCTCCTAGACATGATGCAAGACAGGACAAGTGGATTTAACAAGCAAGCAAGAAGAACCACCCACGGTGTCAAGGCAGGTCAAGTTAAATTATCAAGATAAATCATGTCAGGGTACTTGTCAGGAGTGTGCCACGACGGGCCACTATCATGTCAGGTTGGTCATGTCAGGAGTGCACCACCATGGGTCACTGTCGTGTTATGCTAGTTCCTTGTCATATCATGCCATGTACAATAGTCATTCCAAACTTATTAAGTAAAATCAAGTTTATGACAAAAAGGCGTAAGGATATAAAATGGGCGTAAAATATCTAATAAAATATTAATATATAGGGCTATAGAAGAGCCAAGCTTAAAGAAATAAGACCAAAACTCCAAGAGCCAATCGGTTAAGCAAGGGGTCAGGGGAGCAGCATACGAAAAAGTCACGCACGCTGAGAGAGCAATGTACGTGAAAAGTCACACATGCTACAGGGAGCAGCGTAGGTGAAAAGTCACGCACGCTGAGAGAGCAGCGTAGGTAAAAAAGTCACGCACGCTGAGAGAGCAATGTACGTGAAAGTTACGCACGCTACAGGGAGCAGCGTAGGTAAAAAGTCACGCACGCTACAGGGAGCAGCGTAGGTGAAAAGTCACGCACGCTGAGAGAGCAATATACGTGAAGGTCACGCACGCTACAGGGAGCAGCGTAGATGAAAAGTCATGCACGCTGAGAGAGCAATGTACGTGAAAGTCACGCACGCTACAGGGAGCAGCGTAGGTGAAAAGTCACGCACGCTGAGAGAGCAATGTATGTGAAAGTCACGCACGCTATAGGGAGCAGCGTAGGTAAAAAGTCACGCATGCTGAGAGAGCACTGTACGTGAAAGTCACGCACGCTACAGGGAGCAGCGTAGGTGAAAAGTCACGCACGCTGAGAGAGCAATGTACGTGAAAGTCACGCACGCTGAGAGAGCAATGTACGTGAAAGTCACGCACGCTACAGGGAGCAGCGTAGGCGAAAAGTCACGCACGCTGAGAGAGCACTGTACGTGAAAGTCACGCACGCTACAGGGAGCAGCGTAGGTGAAAAGTCACGCACGCTGAGAGAGCAATGTACGTGAAAGTCACGCACGCTGAGAGAGACACGCTTCCAATAGGAAGCGTACTCAAGTCTGCGTACGCACGCTAAAGAGCGCGTGCAGCTAAGTGTGCGTAAGCTAAACAGCTCTGCGCACTGCTCACTGTCTTCTCCAACAGCAAGAACACCATGGATGAACCCAAGGCTTCAAAGCATCATAACTTGGCCATCCGAGCTCCAAATCCGGATTTCCAAAGCTCTAACTTGGGTGGAATTAAATGCTCTTCCACATGGAAACACCAAAACCCATGAAAATCCAACTTAAAGAGATCAAACCATGTAAAATCCAAAAATAGAAATAACTTAGATCTAGAGCAAAGGAGACTTCAAATCACAAAACACCAAGTTCTAATGTTGATCACCATGTCCTAATCTAGCAAATGGACAAATAAAAGAGGGTTCTCATGTAGTGGCAAGATGCACTTGCCTAGGGTTAGAAGAGTTGTGTAGAGGAAGGAGAAGAAGAAGAAGGAAATTAATGGTGGAAGTTATGAGGAGAGAGAGAGTGGTAGGTGGAGTTTTAAAGAGGGTGGGATGTGGTGTGTTGAGGGTGGAGTGTAGGTTAAGGTGTTCCAATACCAAATAAACCAAACAAACCAACCCAATCCAATTAAAACCGAGCCATGATAAAACCCAAAATACGAGAAATATCGAAATTCCACAAGTTGAGAAAAAATAAAAATACATGCCAAAATCCAGATACGAGTATAAATACGAAATATAGAAAATACAGAAAATGAGGGTGACAAGTCAGTGGGGTTTCGAAAACACACATCAAGGGCTTCCCAAATATGTAATTTGTTTTAGAAAATACAAAGATTTAATCCATTCAAGCATTTCATCAAACACCTACATAGACACATTGATACGTGTCTGATACGGACACGGAATGGACACGAATTCTACCCAAATTTTAGGGATAGCTAGGGGACACCTAGATCTAGCCTAATATGCAAAGAAATCAGAATATTAGCACAATTTGAGGAGTTTTACCTATAGGTGCAAATAGCAAGAAAAAGCTTCAAATGGGGGGTGTTCTCCTTGATAGCCAAATGCTCCAAATTGATCCCAAACTGAAATAGCTCTCCACCAACAGTCCATAAACATCATTTAGAACCCAATGCAGAAAACTAGGATAAAAAAGGAGGATAAATGAATAAGATAGAAATTTTGAAGAAGGAAACAAACCTTGGTTTTTGCCAAATGGAGAAATGATAAAAAAGAGGCAAGAACAATAGGAAGAGAGATTTTATAGGGTTGGGAATCCCTAGGTGGCTGGTCATAAAGAATAAAATTAGGGTTAGGGTTACACTACTGGGCTATGGGCCTAGTTGCACTAGTCATGGAACCAATTTCTAAGTTTCAAGCCTATGGACCAAATCACCAATCCTCCTATTTCAAACTTGATCCTAAGTGACCTAACTTGAGTTAACTTAAGTTAGACTAGGGTCTCACCATGATAATCAAGTCACCACAACCAGGGTCAACATCTAGGTTAGTCTCTTAAGTCAAAACTAATAAAAGTCAAATTCAACAACCATCAATCTAATAATTAATCAAATAATTCTAATAAGTAAAAATGACCAAATTATCCCTAGTCTAAAAATGATAAATAAATATCCCAATTACATGGTTAGGCTCTAGGGCAGGCAGTCTCTAGGGTTTCACTAGCAGCACATCAAAATCTCAAGTCATGATTTTTAAATAGTTTTAAAATGATTAAAAATCACAAAATGGTGGATAACCAACTAAACATATATATAGATATACTCTACACACTACCCATGGGATAATATCCTATAATCTAGGACACCAACTCTAGCCTATATTCTAATATCCTTTTCACCTATATAATACCCCAATTCTAACCATTATCTACCAAGGTATCCCAATACCTTGGATACTAGGTAATACCCTTACCCTAGTAATATTTACCTTAGGCTTGTAGATAATCCACTAACCAAGGCTAATAGATCCTAAATAAACTTTAAACTAGTCTCTATCCATCTATCCTATTATCCTACCAATACCTTGCTATTACCTTACCCTTACCTTAGGTAATTCCCATTACCTTGAAGGTAAACCCATTACCTTGAAGGTAACTCAATACCTTACCTTGTAATAGGGTAAATCCAATTACCTTGGTAAAGGTAAACTAGTATTCTAAGATATCTCACATTACCTTAATATCCTAAGATACTACTTTGTATCTCAAGATACCAAGTATCTTAACTCTAACATATCTAACTTAAATATCTATATCCTAAGATATCTAACTCTAACATAGATAGACATCTAACTAACAAACTCTAACTATCATATCAAATCATCTATCTAATATATAACACTAACCACACTCTAGACACTAACTTAAGGTATTCTAACATATATCTAACCACGCACACACACATGGACACAATCATCCTACTCTTAGCACTTGATATCTTGATATTATCTATTACATAGTTCTAATACCCAATATCTTAGTATCTTGACCAATACCATATCCTCCCATATACTTATCCAACTAACTCTAATACTAATACTTGATACCAAATAGGATACCTTACTCAAGTCCCAATACTCACTTATCCTTACTCATGATACTTGAATGTTACGATACCAATATCCTCATGGTACCCAAGTATTACACTAGTTTCTTTCCCATAACTTTAATACCTTGACACATAACTTATCTATATTTGGCTTACTTGATAAGCATTTGTATAAATATTAACACACACTAACTAACACATATTACCTAACAATATATATATATATATATATATATATAAAATATATATATATATATATATATATATATATATATATATATATATATATATATATATATATATATATATATATATATATAACCTATGAAAAAAAAAAAAAATATATATATAACCTATGATACCTAACAATAATATATATATATATATATATATATATATATATATATATATATATATATATATATATATATATATATATATTTATATATATATATATATATATATATACTATATTTTATATATATAAAAAAAAAAAAACTATATTTTATATATACTTGACAATCTATGACACCTACATTCACTTAATATCAATACTACATAGTAAGTTTTTTTTACTTAAAATCAATACTTCACCTATTAGACCTATTCACTAAATTCTAGGATTAAAGTATGTCATAGCCCTTCGTATTAGCTTTCCGAAACTTCAAACGGATCGTATTTTCGTGTCCGAAAGCTCCCAAAATCGCAAAAACACCAAAACGCGTTCGTCTTTCGGACAGCTGACACTCAAACAGTTTTACAGAAAGTTCTAGAACGAATTTGGCCTGTATATATATTTGGAAAGCTAACTTCGATACGGTTCTTTTAAAAAAAGGGAGATTAATCGAAGTCTTGAGCTAGGAGTTATGATATTTCTAAGTTGCTATGGCTACTAAAAACGTGGATGAATATTATGACAAATTTGGGTTGTTTTGGACAAATGAAACACATGTATATACCCAAATCTAACCATGTATATCATGAAATACTGTAACACAACACCATGTATCCTATTTAGGACACATACACCCAATTTCGACTCAAAAAGGACACAAAAGTTCCTTTGGAGACACGTATCAAACACTTGGTGGTCACAAATTCGATTTCCCCCAATTTGTATCAAAATAAAATAGAAAAAACCTTCAAATAGGAAGAGGAGAGCCTCAACTCCTTTCTCATGGTACCCTAATGCAAATGGGGTCCTAAATGAATGTAGTTATACTAATGAAATAAAATAGAAGGGTTTAGAGAGCTCATACCAAAAGAGAGATGGATTCTCAATGTAAAATTCCTAGATCTAGATCGCCACCAAGTTTTAAGGCTCCAAAACCTTCCAATTCCTTCTTAGCTAGCCAATAGAGGCTTCTTCTCTCCAAGGGGATGAGAATGAAACGAATTTGGCTCAATTTGGAGAAAATTTGGGTGTAGGAGCAATTTGGGGAAAAATCTCCTAAATTAGGGCTTGAAGTAAAAATGGAAAGAGAAAGAAGATGAAGTGGGGCTTTTATAGGAAGTTGGACTGCCATATGGGAGCCCTAAATGGGTTTGGGAAATGTGTAAGTTGCCCTTATCAAGTCTCCCTTTGGTTAACTAGAAGTATGCAAAGGTTTGGGGTCAAAAGGGTCAAGTTTCTAATCTTTAAATGACTAAACTTGTCATGTGGGTTTAGTCTAAATGCACTAGCCTAATGAGATGAGTTTGTGGGCCATGCCTATCTATCTTTGGGGTCCCGACTATAGTCTAAACTACCCGGGCCACTAACACAAGTCAAAACTAGACGAAACTCCAACCCGACTAAACAAATTCCCAAAATACAATAATAATAAATAAATATTTACAAAAATATAGGAATATGAAAAATGATAAATTTACCCTCATTTTTGAAAACAGGCAGTTACAATTCTACCCCCTTAGAAAAATTTTGTCCTCAAAATTTAAGTTGGTTGTACTTTTCTCTATGTCAAGCCCCTAACAATCAAAGTCTACAAAATTCTATCCAAAGTTATACAACATGCAATTCTATGGACTAGGAACAAACATGCATGGTTTTAGTCTCTACTGTATCATGTTATTGTAGTCTCTATTGGGGTTTTCTATTAATCTAGCATGATCATAACATGCAAGCTAAGGGTACTATGAAAGCAATCAAACAATCAATGGGTGGAAACAAACAGCAAAATAAAAGAACAAGACCTAATCTACTAGTCCCTCACCTGCGGTGTGGGTCTCCTCGATCATCATCGCAAAAGCTCTGCCCTGGCGGGGTGAATCCCGCTGCTGGTGTGGGGCATGATGCTGCGCTACAAGTGGCCTAGCTCCCACTCTCTTCTCCAAAATACCCAAGTAACATCTCCACTGATACCTACTCTATTATACTAGGGTACCCTCTATAGGGTATCTATTCTGTAATCCGATAATCATACCCGTCCACCCAGAATCATGTTATCGGAATCCTCGTCACGCCAGTATGTACGGCTGCAATAAACCATAGGGTCTGCAACTAACATACCTCTAAGATCGTGGTATCTAACATTTTTGCATTACCGTATGCTTGGATGCAAAAATCTTAAATTCCCACAACCCGAGAAATACATCCAAAATCAGACCCTATGTCTTCGACATGCCTGCTAATATGGCTTTGGAAGACTCTAGATTCCATAACCGAGGCAAATTAGTCCAAAGGTTTATCCTAGAAATCAATGAACACCAAGCATCAAATTCAACCACGGACAAGGAAGAACAGACATAAATAGTTGGAATCAAATTTCGAGATAGTTTATTATGAGATTCTCAAGAGTCGTCCCTGGAATCTTTTTAAGAAGTCCTAAATGTGATTGAGTATCCTTAGCCTATAGCCTATATTTCTAAACCTATAGCAGGCTCGTAGCAACACTCTATGTCGAGCACCACTATGACATCGTACTAATTGTGACTTCTGACCTGCATGGGCCACCACAAAAATGTGTCATGACCCGCACCCTGATTAGGGGCACGAACACGTGGGTACGTCCAGCCTACGTCGCAGAATCGGCAGTAGAACGCTGTATAGGTCATCTACAATATACAACATCTAGACACAATATATAAACCTGTCATTTCCGTACGGAGGTATATAAAGTCATAACTCAATCACAAGACATCTAAGAAAGATAGCATAAAATATGATAAGATATGATAGAAAGATAAACTAGAAATATATGCAAGATCACAATACAAGTTTAGAGTTCAAAACATAACACAAGATCCCAAAATATAAAGTATACTACAAGTCACAAGTACTAGCTGGATCGCAGTTCAGTCAAGCCTAACTAGTCTAAGTCTAAGCAGGCAGTATGTCCTCAATGGACACCGGCTCCACAGGGATGTCCATGTAGTACTCACCGTCTATGCCAAACCCATAGAAGGTCGAGAAATTAGCCTCTATATCATGTGTAAATATCAACAGGGTTATCCTATCAGGATATGAGCAAGTACAAATGCTAACAGCAGTTCCATATGAATTGATAAATTCTATAAGAGACATTTATAATAGAATACAAGATGACATATCAAGACTGGAATATAAACAGGATATGTAAAACTGGATATCATATCAGGGTATGAAATACTAGAATGTAGAACAATACGAAAATATCTGATGTATAATATAAACATAAACGGTGCCTTGAGATATTAGAGCATTATGTGATCGGCTTGGGTCAGGATCAGGCTGTTCCATTTGACCGGCTATACACAAGAACAAGCACAGATAAACCTGGAGATCAGGCCGGCCAAAATAGAAAGCTATGCATAAGTAGTATCAGGTCAGGCTACACCCTACGTGTGGTGAGGGTGGAGCTATACACAAGTAGTAACAGGAATACATGAGGGATATTGATCACATAACTACTAATAACTCCCTATCCCCGAGTAGTATAATAGATCCGAACATGACACGTCATGACACAGGATTCAAAAGTAGGGGGCCAGCCCACTCCCAATTTGTGTCTATACAAGTACAGGAAACAAGATCGAACAATGCACCCATATACCAGGAAAGTCCAAAAATAACATCTCATGACAGGATCCGACGTATACTAGTTCGTGTACCATCGTGTCAGGAATCAAGTAAAATGCTACAACTGAATCAGATATAGAAGATATCAAGACAATAAAAACTATCAAACAATATACTCACCTGTGGTCCTGAGCTGTCAATAAGAATCGATGCTAAGAGTGATGTCACAGACCTAAAGATGAGATATACATGAGTTAATTAGGGTTTGACAGTGTATGGCATGATATTCTAGTATCTGCTATGCAAATCTAGGTCAAACTCGGTCATACTAAGTCACACTAGGTCACACTAGGTTATACAAAGTCATACTAATTTATGGTAAGTCAAACAAAGTCAAACAAGGTCAATCTAGGTCAAGGTAAGTCAAATAAAGTCAAACTAGGTCAAGGTAAGTCAAACTAGGTCAAGGTAAGTCAAACAAAGTCAAATAATGTCAATCTAGGTCAAGGGTTGACCTACAGTTGACTTTTGGTCAATTGGTCAACTCTGGTCAACTTCTAGTCCATTCTAAGTCAAATTGGGTCAATGGTTGACTCACAGTTGACTTTTGGTCAACTGGCCAATTCTGATCAACTCCTAGTCCATTATAGGTCCAATATTGACTTGTAGTTGACTTTGAGTCAAAACAGTCAACCTTGGTCAAATAGGGTCAAATCTAAGTCAAACATCCTATTCCTAACCATTACCTACCAAGATACCATATACCTTGGTCCTATTGGTATCCCAATACCAAACCTTGGTTGGAAGTCAAATACCTTAATCTAGGTAAATATACCTTAATACCCAATACCCATACTTAAATATCTAGTAACTATCTATATACCCCCAAGCTATTGGCTAACCAATAACTTAGATATCTAACCTTAGTTACCTAGGTAAACCCAATACCTTGCCTTGAAGGTAAACTATTACCTTAAGGAAAAAGGTAAATCTAAGATATCCCAAGATACTACTTGGGTATCTCAAGATACCACTCTAACCATATCCTAATATCCTACTCTCTTGATACCCTCAAGATTCTATCATACCCACTCTCTAACATCTATTAGCTATCCCAAGTCATCTAACCAAGATACCAACTTACATATGATACTCACTCTAACATAGATACTAACTTCTAGTCTAGGATACATAGGGTATCTAATTATCTATCCAATATACTAACATATCTATCTAGGATACTATCTTAGATATCCTAAGATATTAGCTAACTCATCTAAAGGTACTAACAATCCTAAGATACTCTAATATATACATTATACCCTTCTCCCCCAAAATGGTAGATAACCAACTCAACATATATATAGATATACTCTATACACTACCCACGGGATAATATCCTATAATCTAGGATACCAACTCTAGCCTATATCCTAATATCCTATCCATCTATGTAATACCCCAATTCTAACCATTACCTACCAAGATATCCCAATACCTTGGATACTAGGTAATACCCTTACCCTAGTAATATTTACCTTAGGCTAGTAGATAACCCACTAACCTAGGCTAATAGATCCTAAATAAACCTTAGACTAGTCTCTAACCATCTATCCTAGTATCCTACCAATACCTTGCTATTACCTTACCCTTACCTTAGGTAATTCCCATTACCTTGAAGGTAAACCCATTACCTTGAAGGTAACTCAATACCTTACCTTGTAATTTGGTAAACCCCATTACCTTGGTGAAGGTAAACCAATATCCTAAGATATCTCATATTACCTTAGTATCATAAGATACTACTTTATTTCTCAAGATATCGAGTATCTTAACTCTAACATATCTAACTTAGATATCTATATCCTAAGAAATCTAACTTAGATATCTATATCCTAAGATATCTAACTCTAACATAGGTAGACATCTAACTAACAAACTCTAACTATCATATCAAACCATCTATCTAACATATTACACTAACCACACTCTAGACACTAACTTAAGGTATTCTAACATATATCTAACCACTCACACACACATGGACACAATCATCCTACTCTTAGCACTTTACATCTTGATATGATCTATTACCTAGTTCTAATACCCAATATCTTAGTATCTTGAACAATACCTTATCATCCCATATACTTATCCAACTAACTCTAATAGTAATACTTGATACCAAATAGGATACCTTACTCAAATTCTAATACTCACTTATCCTTACTCATGATACTTGAGTGTCACGATACCAATATCCTCATTGTACCCAAGTAATTACACTAGTACCTTATCCACAACTTTAATACCTTGACACATAACTTATCTATATTTGGCTTACGATAACCATTTGTATCAACATTAACACACACTAAATAACACATATTACCTAATACACACACACACACACACACACACACACACACACACACACACACACACACACACACACACACACACACACACATATATATATATAAATACTATATAATACATATACTTGACAACCTATGATACCTACATTCACTTAATATCCATACTACATAGGCTCATAGGATACAAAAAATGCCTATGTCGTATAGTCAGTTTTCTACTTAAAATCAATACTGCACCTATTAGACCTATTCACTAAATTCTAGAATTAAAGTATGTCATAGCCCTTCGTATTAGCTTTTCGAAACTTCAAACGGATCGCATTTTCGTGTCAGGAAGCTCCCAAAATCGCAAAAACACCGAAATGTGTTCGTCTTTTGGACAGCTAACACTCAAACAGTTTTACAGAAAGTTTTAGAACGAATTTGGCCTGTATATATATATTTGGAAAGCTAACTTCGATACGGTTCTTGTAAAAAAAAAGGGAGATTAATCGGAGTTTTGAGCTAGGAGTTATGACATTTCTAAGTTGCTATGGCTACTAAAACGTGGATGAATATTATGATAAATTTGGGTTGTTTTGGACGAAAGAAATACATGTATATACCCAACCATGTATATCATGAAATACCATAACACAACACCACGTATCCTATTTAGGACACATACACCCAATCTCGACTCAAAAAGGACACGAAAGTTCCTTTGGGGACACGTATCGAACACTTGGTGGTCACAAATTCGATTTCTCTCAATTTGTATCAAAATAAAATGGAAAAAAACCTTCAAATAGGAAAAGGAGAGCCTCAACTCCTCTCTAATGGTACCCTAATGTAAATGGAGTCCTAAATGAATGTAGTTACTTTATAAGCATGGAAAAGAACATAAAATCCTATGCGGCTCAAGACTAGGAGAGTTTCATGCGGCTCAAAAGTTCATTAGAGTTGCATGCAGCTCAGAAGTCCCCAGTGAGCCACGTGGCCTTATACGGTTCAAAAAGTCCTTCATAAACCGGCCGTAATTAATTTATGCTGCTGGCTCATTTAATGCCCTGATGCGAAGCGACAGCTCTGACACGAAGGTTTGACAGCTCTGACATAAAGCTGCAATACTGACTCTGACATAATGGCGTGCTCCTAGGGAAACAAAGAAAATCTCTATAGCTGGCACGATCCACCGAATTCCAAAGCACTTCATTCCATGCGGCTTTGACACGTGGCCATCCTTATGCGGTTCAGTTGGAGGTCACCCCCATGCGGCTGCTACTCCTATACGGCTCGGATCATGGGGGCCACCCCCATGCGACTGCTACCCCTATACGGCTCAGATCATAGGGCCACCCTCATGCGGCTCAAATTAAAAGATTGCCATACGGTTCAGATATGGCCACCCCTATGTGGCTCAGATCATAGGGCCACCCTCATACGGCTCAGATTAAAGGATTGCCATGCGGTTCAGATAAGGCCACCCTTATGCGATTCTGACACGAGGCCACACTCATGCGGCCCATCCATGACAGTCCTCCATGCGGCTCCCAGCAGTAGGGACACGTGGTGGGAGCTGATCGAATCTCAATAATTCATATTTATTGCAGCCAATGAAGGACACGTGGCAGGAGTTGATCAAATCTCAATAACTCAGATTTGCTGCAATCAACATAACCGTCCAGATTTGGTCAAATCCTAAACAAATCAGATTTATTACAATCATTATAATTACCCGGATCAATCCCCAACAAATGATGCAGATTTGTTACAATCAACATAAAAGCAAGATCAGGACAAATCTTAATAAATCCTTGACCGCCCTCTGTTTAAGGTACAATCATTGCAAACCCTAATCATTACACCCCACTCATATAAATAGTAAGGTGCCATTCCCTTGCAAACCCTGGACAAAGAAGTGGAGGCAGAGCACAGAGAGCACAGAGATATACACACAACGCCAGACACAGAGAGGTCCGCACCCGAGCAGGAGCATTTCTTCTCCGAAACCGAGGCTGCGTCCGATCGTCCAAGGAGTAAGGCAGAGCTACCGTCGCTTTCCCGAGCCTCTACCGTCACCCCCCAGAAAAAAAACTAAATAATTGTACTTAGATTGCTGTACCTAGGCTTTCGTCCCTAGGCTTTCTTCGTACGAGCGAGTTTGTGTTATGAAGTAAAAGTCCAGTCCTCCCATAAAACTGTTATGTTCTTTTATAATCAACGGTAAACACGATGGCGACTCTGCTGGCTCCACGGCTGAGGAGTTGATGATGCAATCGGACGCAGCCAAACTTGGCTCCACTCAACAAATGCTGGTTGCCCGGTTCGACTGCAGGCGTTTGAAGAAATGCTCTCCGACGGGAGCGCTGGCCCGGTCCAGCGGCAAGCCCGCACGAAGAAGGCCCGCAGGAAGTGGAGGCCCAAATTATTCGCTCCTTCCCAAGCTCTCGAAGAAGCTCTCTCTGTTGCCCAAGACGGCGGAGAAGTCTCGCAGACGACCCCACTTCAGACCATAGAGGACTCTGCTGTCCCCAAGTCCGGCAGAGAAAAACACTACGATGCTGAACTTGCAGGGGCAAAGGGTGACTCTACTCGGTCCAGGAAGAAGCCACAGAAGGGCGCCAGCCGCATGAAGACTCATACGGCCGCAAAAATCAGCCGCAGACAGAAGGCTCATACGGCCAGAGCTGCCAGCCGTATGGAGGATTGTCATACGGCCACTATGACTTCCAGCCGCATAGGAGAGGCCGACGCGGCCACTACAGTTCCCAGCCGCATGCAATTTGCCAGCCGCATACGGACCGCTTATGCGGCCACAAATGCCAGCCGTATGCAGGCAGGCTATGCGGCTAACAATCTCAGCCGCAGGCCACCTGCTTCATGCGGCTCGGGCTCAGTCTTCGACTGCCTCTCAGGCGATCCTGACCCCAGATGCTCTCATGTGCCAGTCTCTGTGGACTCTTCCTACTATACACTCTCAGGTGCTAGAAGAAAGAAGTCTCGGGCAGCACGGGCTCGTCGAGCTCAGACAGCTGTCCCAACTTCTGACTATCAGGGCGTTCCGTTGACTATTACGCGGGCCCCTGATGGAAAGTTGTAAAAAACTATCCGTATCCAGCCCCCGGCGGCCAACGAACGGGATAGTTATCAAGAATCTCCCAAAAACGATCAGGGGTGAGTACTCTTACTACCCCCACATCAGGGAGCAGGCAGGATGCCAACACACTCATGTGCTCAGAACTTCCGGGCCCACAAAACGGGTGACTTGTGCAACGTGATTCTTCACAAACGCAAGGAAAGAGACAAAGACTTGGTGTGCAGAGAGTCCTTCCATGAACATCACCGCACTCAAGTCATTGTCAACTGCTGCTGCAGCAAGGCGGCCACACAAGAAGACCAACGATCTGTCTTCCAACGACTGCAACACCCAAGCTCAGAAGATGAGGCGCTTCTCGTCACCTCCTGCAATTCTGCTCACAAGATCCCTGGCAGCGGAAGAGGGAAGAAAACAAACGTCTCCAGCCCGAAAATCTCAACCAAAAAACTCTCTTCTAAGCGGTTATCCACGACCGTTACGGGAGGAGTTTTCCAAGGTACTCGCTCCAAGACAAAATCTGCCACACTTAGAGATTCGTCGTCCACATCTCTGGAAGGCGCTGGAGCCGGGGGTAGCACTCCTCCAAACATCTTCGACAATCCGGTGTTCCAAGAAAATAATCCAGGGAAAACGATTCCCCCAACAGATGTGGCAGGTTCCGACGTCCCTGAGGATGTCCACAACTCTCAAGACGAGGCAAGCTCTGAAGCTGCGGGTACCACTCCTTCTGAGTTCGAACCAGAGGAGAACATTTCTACATACCCTGACGATTTCTCTGTACAAGGGTATGACTCAGAGGGCGCGTCCTCCACCGTTCCTTCCATCAGTCCTCATGTAAGGACGGTGTTCATGACGGACAACAACCAAGATGGTCCCAGTGATCGCCAACGCATCGACACTCTGGAGGCCATACTGCATACCTTGGTCAAGTCCGTGGACGAGATCAAAGCGGCCCTTCCAACTCTGTAAGAAAGAACACTTGGCCAAACAAACGTGGGACCCGCGGTCAATGCGGACTCGAACTCAGCCACACCAAACTCGGGTGACAATCCTCCTGAAGTATCGGCTCCCACCGCTGCAGACGAGGCCAGGAAGGTAGGACAAGAGGTCCAGGAGCTCCGGGCCATGTTCTACGCCCGAAAAACCTGCCAGGACCTCAGGATACGACAACCGTATCCTGCTGCATGGAGAGATGTTCCCTTCCCACCAAAATATAAACCATTCCACATCAATCTATATGATGGGAAGACATCTGTAAGCAGGTACATTACCTAGTTCGAAGTCACAACCGACCATCTGCCTCATGATGATGCCATCCTTACGCGGTTGTTTATTGGAACATTGGAAGGGGTCGCCTTCGACTGGTACCATAACTTGCCAGACAACTGCATCCAATCCTTTGCTGGCTTCAAACGTATGTTCCTGGAGAGGTTCTACGAAGTAGGACAAGACGTGACAATGTCCACCCTCATGGACGTTATTCAGGGAGAAAAGGAGCTGACAAGGAACTATATCGAGCGGTTTCGCCAAACCGCGATGAAGTTGCCTTCCGGTAACCCTGATTCCTCTTTAATTAAAATTTGGCAAAAGAGGCTGCTTCCCACAATCAGCCTCTGGATGGGCGAAAGTCAGTTTAAGGATTAGAAGACTTTCATTATCAGCGCCACTAGCACAAAAGACAAATTGAAGAAAGCTCGCCAACTGGGATTGCACATATCGGAAGGAGAGGACAAGGGCAAACGCCCTAACACCAACAACAACAATGGTCGTAACCCCTCTAATAATTGAGATAACAAGGGCAAACAGGCTATGGTGGCCGATACAGCTCTGAAGCCCGAACCGAAGCTGGTAGAGAAGCAGTGGCCTCAGATGACCTATTCCTTCGAGGACGGCCATGTCAAGCCCATCTTGGATATGCTCATACAAGGAGGCCGAATTCAGCTCCCTCTTCCAAGGCATGAACCTTGTCCTGCAGAAATGGAGAGCCCCAAGTACTGCTACTACCATCGCTATGTCCACCATGCTACACAAGACTGCTACCAACTGAAGCGATAGATCCAGCATCTCATCGATTCTAAGGCCCTGGCCATTGATTTCGAAGAGGTGACCGTGGCAGCCAATATGGTGTCAGTATAATTCGGCAGCTTTCCTCCGACAAAGACTCAAGATAGAGTAGTTCCTGTCCCCAGAGCAAAGATGGAGGTCGCTAACCTTCCACCTCCCCGAGACCAGGCTGCTGGTCTAGTGCCCCTTAACACATCACGGAGGAAGATCATGTGGGTCCATCCGAACCTGGTACCTGAAGTGACTCAATCCGCACCACCCTCCACCAGCAAGAAGAAGAGTGGGAAAGTCAAATCATGCCGTACAATCTCAGCAGAGGTCGAGGAAGCTACGGCTGTCGTTACCCGGTCTGGTGCACAATCCCAACCTATACCGGGTAACTTGGCTGAAGATCATCAGTCGACAGCTGCTGATGCTCCAGGACCTTCGCAGCCTTCGACGACCGACAAGCCTAGGCCGAAGGAGACTCGCTTTGACAAGCCGCTCCGAAGAGAGACGCCTCATGGGCTGGAGAGGCCCTACAACTTCGACATCTTGGCATAATTGGCTAACACATCGACCAAATTGTTGCTATACGAACTCCTGACACTCTCCAAAGATGTTCGTGTCATACTGAGCGAGGCACTCCAGAACGCCGACGCATATCTAGCTCAGTCCAATCTCACTGGGGAGAGCTCGCCTGTAGATCTCCAGGACAGCGTTTGCACAGGCACAATGCCCAATATCGTCTTCACTCCACAGGATATGCTTATCAAGACCAATCTACGCCCTCTGTATTATACTGGGTACATTGGCGATATCAAGGGGATCGGATGCATATTGATCCCGGTTCTTCCATAAGCATCATCCCGAAGAGCCTACTACACCATCTGTACATCCCAATGCATCGTCTGACGTCGACAAGCACCGCCATCAGTAGTTTCAATTCAGGCAGAAGCTACCCGATCGGAAAGATTCGCTTAAAGTGCCAAATCGGCGACCTTCAGTCAGAAGTGACCTGTTATGTCATAGATGCGGACACTTCCTACAATATTCTTCTGGGGCGTCCTTGGATACACGATTACATGATCGTACCCTCTACACTGCACTAGTGTTTCAAGTATGTCGACAAGCACAGCTTCGTGAGGACAGAATTTGCCGACATCGATCCCTTTAAAGGTGTCGAATCCTACTACTCCGACTCATGCTTGTACGAGAAGTCAAAAAGATACCTTATCGAAGGAGATATTCAAGCTCAAACTGAGGCGGCAGCTAGATCAGAAGGACCTCTGACAATCCATCTCCAAGCCCACAAACCTGGCAGAACTGCACCCCTTACGGCCACTCTGCGTAAGGATGCAATCAGCCTTTCTACACAAGAGAGGCAGATAATAATCCGACTGCCAAGGTCTGGTCAAGCGTCAAGACCCACGACAGAGCCACTGACAATCAGGCTGCCTAGAGCTAGCCAGCAATAAGTAGAGGAGCTCAATCCCTCTGTCAAGCCGATGATGATTCGTTTTCCCAGAATAAATCGGCAGCCGAGCGCTAAGCCGGGGACTGCTAGCCAGCCAACAACTCCCCGTCCAGTACCGAGCACCAAATTGGGGGTGGCTAGTATGCCAACGACTCCACGTTCTGCTCCATCCATGGATCCTCTGATGATTAAGCTGTCCAAGTCATCCTCTCAGTCTTCATTTACACAGGGGGTGGTTGAAGAAGAGCCAGAGGTGGCCAAGTATATGGCTGCTCACAATGATGTTCCATCCGCAAATGATGTAATCCCACTGGAAAAGATACCTTATTTCATCAATAAAGGGCTATCTTTGAACTACCTCGAGCTTAATAAGCTTTGTACAATGTATGCTATGGAACACGGTATAGGCACCCACTTGCACACACAGGTGACAAATGGCTACACCATAAACCAACTTACTCCAGTAGAAGACGCTTACCGCATAATCGAGGGAGAGGATCATCCAATCATCTTCGGTCGGAAGAATGATCCACAACCCTTCAGGATAGAAGAAGTTGATCTCGAATCCGACACCGGAAGACTGCCCCTTTATCTGTATAGCTCCCGATCCAAGTACCTCATACAAAAATAGGGGTATAATCGGGAAACTACACCAGGTTTGAACTACGACATTGGACGGCGGTTACCCTTACAATTGTCGATCCTGGTTGGGAAACTACGGGATTACTACAACAAGACCAGATGTGGGCTAGGTTACGTTACACCTGCAACGACCCCTGAAAGCTCAGATGAGGAATGCGACTGGCATTCACACTCAACCGGATCACCCACTTCCGATTTGGATATCAGCATCGGAGACGTATTCAGGCAAGTCTTGTCCGTCAATATGGCATTGGCCGACGCCTATGAGGAAGATAAAGACATTTCTGAACTTCTTGAGTTAGAGCCGTGGGTACAACAGCTAGATGCACAATAGGAGAAGCGGTTCGAACAAAGAGAGCCTCCCACCGAAGATGAGGTTGTGCAAGTCGATCTCGATGATGAGTCTTCTCCAAAGCCCATCTTCGTCAGCAAAAGTCTGACAGACGAAGAACGGGAATCACTACTTCAACTCGTCAGAGAATACATCGACGTTTTTGCCTGGAGCTACGAAGACATGCCAGGACTGAACCCCGAGGTTGTACTTCACAAACTCAACATCCGTCCGGACGCAAAATCGGTCAAGCAACAGCAATGAAGATTGCGCTCCGACATCATGAACGCCATTGAAGCAAAGGTCAACAAACTGTTAGCCAGCAGCTTCATCTGTGAGGAACAGCATCCAGACTGGGTCGCCAATATAGTACTAGTCCTCAAGAAGAATGGAAAGATTCGAATCTGCATCGACTTTTGCAATCTGAATGAAGCGTGTCCTAAGGATGAGTTTCCCCTCCCTATCACAGACATCATGATTGACAACACCTGCGGCTTCGAGCGTATGTCGTTCATGGATGGTTTCTCGGGGTACAACCAAATCAAGATGTTCCTTGATGACGAAAAGCATACATCATTCCGAACACCAATTGGCACATATTGCTACAGAGTCATGCCTTTCGGTTTAAAGAATGCTGGCGCCACCTATCAAAGAGCTATGAGTGTCATCTTTAAAGACCACTTGCGCAAGACAGTGGAATGGTACGTCGACGACATCGCCGTCAAGAGCCGCTCTAAGAAAGATCATCTGCATGATCTGAGGACAGTGTTCGACCTGATGCGAGCGCACAACTTGAAAATAAATCCTACCAAATCCTTTTTGGGCGTATCTAGTAGAAAATTCCTGGGTTTTATCATTACTGCCCAGGGAATCCACATAGACCCTGAGAAGATGAAGGCAATCATGGAGATGGGTCCTCCGAGAAATCTTCGCGAACTCAGAGGCCTTCAAGGGAGGCTGGCCTACATCAGGAGGTTTATCTCCAACCTCTCTGGACGATGTCAACCATTCACCCATCTCATGAAGAAGGGTGTTTCATTCGTATGGGATGAAGAATGCCAGCGCGCCTTAGACAGCATCAAAGAATATCTGTCGAACCCTCCAGTCCTGGTAGCCCCGGTTGCTGGAAAACTATTCCTGGTCTATGTGCGAGCAATGGAGCATTCTCTCGGTGCTTTACTAGCGCAAAATAATGATGCAGGTCATGAGCAGGCTATATATTACTTTAGCCGAATGATGATGGGACCTGAGCATCGATACACTGTCGTAGAAAAAGAGTGCCTTGCTCTGGTGTTTTCCATTCAGAAGATGCGACACTACGTCACGGAACAAACCATCCATGTCGTATCAAGAGTTAACACCCTCAGCCTCATGACCAAGCCAGGTGCACTCATCTCTCGCCTCGCTACATGGGCAATATTATTGTCTCCCTACCACATGATCTTCGTCCCGCAGAAGGCTGTTAAAGGTCAAGCTCTGGTAGACTTTTTAGCAGCTCATCCAGGTTCGGAGTCAACCAGAATAGATGAAGGTATTCTCGATGAGGTCGCCAATTCAAATGTGACCTCCCATGATACCGTATGGCAAATGTTCTTCGACGGCGCTTCTAGAACTGGGCCCAAGGGCAACATCGTCGCTGGAGTCGGAGTGGTGTTGATTTCTTCCTCCGGGCTGGTGATCAATCGGGCTTATTCCCTCACGGAGCCCTGTTCAAACAATGTGGCCGAGTATAATGCTTTGGTCATTGGCCTCCGACGTGCAAAGTAGCTGGAGGTAGAGTATCTTGAAGCATACGGCGATTTGCAGTTAATCGTCAATCAGATCCGGGGCTCATACGAAGTGCGTCATGAAGACATGATCCCCTATCACCAAATAACGATCGACATCATCTCATCCTTAGAAGGATTCTTCATAGAACATGTTCTCAGACTCCAGAATATTGAGGCCGATGCCCTAGCAGGCCTGGCCGCTTCCCTAGCGGTACCGAATCATGTTCATCATCTGGTTGACATAATAGGCCGTGAGTTGGTCTGTCTCAGGAATAATATTCAATGTGTTGAGAGTTACTCCGCTCTGACAGTCGATGAAGCACCAGACTGGAGACAACCATTCATCGACTTCGTAGTCTACGACATATTGTCGGAGAATCCAAAGGAAGCCACTTCTATCAGAAGACGTTCCCTCAGATTCTTCTACGATACAGAGACGAAAATGCTATATCGACGATCATACGATGGATTACTGCTTCAATGTCTGTCAAATACAGAAGCCAAAGAAGCCGTGCGTGAAGCTCATGATGGCATCTGTGGGGGCCATCAGCCTAGCCCGAAATTACAAGATCGCCTTCGGCGAATGGGCTATTACTGGCCCACGATGGTTGCCGATGTGATAGAATATGCAAGAAAGTGCAAAACTTGTCAAGTCCACGCAGATTTCATCCACCAGCCATTCGAGTTTCTATATCTGATGGTGGCATCCTGGCCATTCGAAGCATGGGGAATGGACATCATTGGTCCGATCACTCCGCCTTCGTCTCGAGGTCATCGCTTCATACTCGCAATCACGGATTACTTCTCAAAATGGACAGAGGCTATTCCGCTGGCAGAAGTGAAGACTTCAAACGTGATCAGCTTCTTCAAGCATTACGTTATTTATGCTATGGACTGCCTCGAAGGATCATCCACGACAATGGTCCGCAGTTCGCAAGCCACGCCTTCTATCGATTTTACGACAAACACAAAATCCAGAATATTGCTTCAACACCGTATAACCCGACGGCTAATGGTCTGGCTGAAGCATTCAACAAAACAATTATCAAGCTTCTCAAGAAGTTCGTGTCATCAAACAAATATGACTGGAATAAAAAGCTCGGCGAATGCTTATGGGCGTACCGTACTACAGTACGAACTGCCACCGGAAACACACCATTCTCTCTGGTATATGGGAGTGAGGCAGTTCTCCCATTGGAGACTCAAATCCCCTCACTCCGCGTTGCTCTTACCTACCGACTGACGATAGATGGTAATCACCATCGCCGACTACAAGAGTTGGAGGCCCTAGATGAGAAGCGCCTGTTAGCTCAACAACGAATCGAGCTGTACCAAGCGCGTATCTCCGGAGCCTTCAACAAGAAGGTTAAAATCAAAACATTCCAAGTAGGCGATCTCGTTCTGGAAGTTCGAAGGCCGATGGTTATGACTCACAAAACCGCCGGCAAGTTCCAGCCAAAGTGGAAAGGCCCGTTCATCATCGAGGCTGTATTCTCCAATGGGGCTTACCACCTCGTAAAACAAAATGGAGACTTGCTCATGTTGCCCATCAACGACAAGTTCCTGAAGAAGTATTACGTCTGAAATGACATCCTCCAAATATCCCAGGGTATTGAGTTATGTACCCTCTGGTACCGCTGAACTCACATTATGACTCCAAATTTCCCAGAATGACGAGTTATGTACCCTCTGGTACCGCTGAACTTATATTTTGACTCCAAATTTCCCAGAATGACGAGTTATGTACCCTCTAGTACTGCTGAACTTATATTCTGACTCCAAATCTCCCAGATTATCGAGTTATGTACCTACAGGTACCGCTGAACTTATACTCTGGTCACTACAGATGAATCCATATCGCTCTTTTAGGTAGTAAGTCATGTATGATCATACCTCTGAACTTTTCTCCTAAGAAGAGCTCCCTCCTCATGATCCAATACCCGTACTTTCAGTGCACAAAAAGGGTAACAGATCCACAAATTCTCCAAAACAACCACGTCGATGTTACCTCTGAGTTGTTTCCCTTCCATCAAAAACAAACCACCCCTCACATAGAACTTCCACGTCCTCATTACCTCTGAGTTGTTCTATGTACCCTTCATGGAGTCCACTCCTGCCATGTCCTCATTACCTCTGAGTGGGAAGGCTCCATCGAAGAAACCCTCATATTTACCATGTCCTTATTACCTCTGAGTAAGTATGTTGGTTTTTCTCTCGACTTATTATCCATATCCAGAACCAGGATACGCCAAGGATAATAGGTCCACAAAAATTCTCCCATTAGGGCAACTACTACAAGAAAAGAATAGAGCGAATGTATTCTGTTCAATCAATATCAGTTACATTCACATGACTACATCTCATGAGCAAGCCAGAAAAGTTCTCTATCGTTTCATCCAGAAAAGAAGAAAAAAGATTACATTAATGTCCAAAAGAAGTAAAATAGAAGCTACAGCTAAAGACAGACAAGAAATATCAAGACAAAGATGGACATTTATGGGAGCCCACGAATCCTAGTTGTGGGTGCGCATATACCATTCCCTCAACCATTTTTTATATGAAGGATCTATTTGAGTAAGATCCTCGTCCGGAGCAGGAGGGTCAGAACTCCCAATACTACCACCTTCAGACTGGGGCTCCTCCTTTACAGCAACTTCAATGTTGGGAGTGTTTCCCTTCCCTATAGGCACTAGCTCTTCTTTTTGTTCCTCCATTTTTGGTATCACCTCCTCCTTAACGAGCGATGGCTCTTGTTTGATGAAAGGAGGCAACAACTCTTCCTTCACAATGATCTCAGCCTTCGACAGGGATGCTGCAAGAATCAAAGGTAAAAGAAACAAAGTTAGAAGATGGCCAGGGCATTATGCGGCCCAGTCCAGATGAGCTTATGCGGTCCTGTTTGAGGGGGGCTTCATGCGGTTCGATTCAGAGGGACTTATGCGGCTCTGTTCGATGGGTTATTATGCGGTCAGTTTGCGAAGTGTTTATACGGCCACTAGACAACTCCCATATGGCTCGGACATGGGGTATACCCCCCATGCGGCTCGGACAGGGGACGTACATGCGGCCTATACAATTTGAACAGTACGATAAAGACGAAGGACGCATTAAAGGCTTGTGCATAAAACATGCAACAGAGCCATCTTTGTTAGGGTTTTTGAAGCATACGATCCTCCCAAATCCTTACCAGCAATAGTGGGGTGAACGTCGGGATGAACTTCAGGTGCCGCAGTTGACGTAGAAGCCACTCCCTTACCCTTCGCCGCAGCCTTGGAAGTCTTGGGGGCCATCGTTGATCGAAGAAGAAGAAGAAGAAGAAGAAGACGGCAACCTAGGACAAGAGAGGTTCGAATAAAAAAAGAAAGTAAAGAGTTTCTATAAGAAATTACTCTTATTTATAGGCGGACAGGGGCTCATAAACCAACAGATGCTTCGATTCGTGTGCCACCTAAAGAACAAAATCGACACTTCGGTCACCGAGGTAAATCTGACCCTTGGGATCCTGCCCCCAAAAGACGGCTTCAAATCAAGACGAATCAAAGAGCAATTAATGACGCCTACATGGAAGAAAAGATAGTATACGGCCAGAGCAGTCCATGCGACTAGGCAGTCCATGCGGCCAGGTAGTCCATGCGGCTAGGAAGTCTATGCGGCCAGAATATCTTATGCGGCCAGGAGAGCTTACATGGACATAGCCATGCTTCTCATTTAAAGTATTTCAAATTTTCAAATTGAAAACTTTGAAGGGGGTCTTGTAGAAGCATGGAAAAGAACAGAAAATCCTATGCGGCTCAAGACTAGGAGAGTTTCATGCGGCTCAAAAGTTCATTAGAGTTGCATGCGGCTCAGAAGTCCCCAGCGAGCCACATGGCCTTATGCGGTTCAAAAAGTCCTTCACAAACAGGCCGTAATTAATTTATGCAGCTGGCTCATTTAATGCCCTGATACGAAGCGACAGCTCTGACACAAAGGTTTGACAGCTCTGACATAAAGCTGCAATGATGACTCTGACATAATGGCGTGCTCCTATGGAAACAATGAAAATCTCTATAGCTGGCACGATCTACCGAATTCCAAAGCACTTCATTCCATGCGGCTCTGACACGTGGCCATCCTTATACGGTTTAGTTGGAGGTCATCCCCATGCGGCTGCTACTCCTATGCGGCTCGGATCATGGGGGCCACCCCCATGCGGCTGCTACCCCTATGCGGCTCAGATCATAGGGCCACCCTCATGCGGCTCCGATTAAAGGATTGCCATGCGGTTCAGATATGGCCACCCCTATGTGGCTCAGATCATAGGGCCACCCTCATGCGGCATAGATTAAAGGATTGCTATGCGGTTCAGATAAGGCCACCCTTATACGGTTCTGACACGAGGCCACACTCATGCGGCCCATCCATGACAGTCCTCCATGCGGCTCGCAGTAGTAGGGACACGTGGCTGGAGCTGATCGAATCTCAATAATTCATATTTATTGCAGCTAATGAAGAACACATGGCAGGAGTCGATCAAATCTCAATAACTCAAATTTGCTGCAATCAACATAACCGTCCAGATTTGGTCAAATCCCAAACAAATTAGATTTATTACAATCATCATAATTACCTGGATCAATCCCCAACAAATGATGCAGATTTGTTGCAATCAACATAAAAGCAAGATCAAAACAAATCTTAATAAATCCTTGACCGCCCTCTGTTTAAGGTGCAATCATTGCAAACCCTAATCATCACACCCCACTCCTATAAATAGCAAGGTGCCATTCCCTTATAAACCCCGGACAAAAAAGTGGAGACAGAGCACAGAGAGCACAGAGATATACGCACAAGGCCAGACACAGAGAGGTCCGCACCCGAGCAGGAGCATTTCTTCCTCGGAGCCGAGGCTGCGTTCGATCGTCCAAGGAGTAAGGCAGAGCTGCCGTCGCTTTCCCGAGCCTCTACCGTCACCCTCTAGAAAAAACTAAACAATTGTACTTAGATTGCTGTACCTAGGCTTTCGTCCCTAGGCTTTCTTTGTATGTGCGAGTTTGTGTTGTGAAGTAAAAGTCCAGTCCTTCCATAAAACTGTTCTGTTCTTTTATAATCAATGGAAAACAGTTATACTAATAAAATAAAATGGAAGGGTTTAGAGGGCTCATACCAAAAGGGAGATAGATTCTCAATGTAAAATTCCTAGATCTAGATCTCCACCAAGCTTCAAGGCTCCAAATCCTTCCAATCCCTTCTTAGCTTGCCAATAGAGGCTTTTCCTCTCCAAGGGGAAGAGAATGAAACGAATTTGGCTCAATTTGGAGGAAATTTGGGTGTAGGAGCAATTTGGGGAAAAAGCTCCTAAATTAGGGCTTGAAATAAAAATGGAAAGAGAAAGAAGATGAAGTGGGATTTTAATAGGAAGGTGGGCTGCCATATGGGAGTCCTAAATGGGTTTGGAAAATGTCTAAGTTGTCCTCATCAAGTCTTCCTTTGGTTAACTAGGAGTATACAAAGGTTTGGGGTCAAAAGGGTCAAGTTTCCAATCTTTAAATGACTAAACTTGTCATATGGGTTTAGTCTAAATGAACTAGCCTAATGAGATGAGTTTGTGGGCTATGCCTATCGAATTTTTGGGTACCGACTAGAGTCTAAACTATTCGGGCCACTAACACAAGTCAAAGCTAGACGAAACTCCAACCCAACTAAACAAATCCCCAAAATACAATAATAATAAATAAATATTTACAAAAATATAGGTATATAAAAAATGATAAATTTACCTTTATTTTTGAAAATAGACAGTTACAAGTCCTAAACAGGATATTCTAAGCACAGGAAGAAAAGGTTTCTGGGAAAATATGACGATGGAGATCGAGCACTGCAGTGGCTCCTTTACTCCATTGACGATCTGACGATGAATCAACCTTGCTCTGGCTCTCTGGCGCAATAGGCTGTCTAGAGGAGAAGATCCCTTGGAGGGGGTTGTTCTTCTGTTGGTTGGTTGGTGGATTGTTCCTTCTTAGATGAAGGTTGTCGCTCTCTTTTTAAGTTGAAAGAGAATTCCTTCTATTTATAGAGAACCGAGCACATATGCGATGTGCATTAGGGTTTCTGAGATATAAAAGAATCTGCCGTCATTGCACGGTACGGGCTTCTGCGGTGCTGACACGTGGCGAACATCGAGATTTCCTTCAATCGAGATCTCTGGTGGTTATCAAGGTAACCGAAGGAGGTGACACGTGGCGCGTACTGATTTGCTTGCTCAGATATAGCCGAGTAAATCTTGGGATTCCATCCTAGATTTGGAGTCTAATTGATCATTGTCTAAGATTTAAATCAATCTGATATGATATCAATCATGATTTAATCCCAATCTTTTCTGCAAGAGGCGGTTTAAATAAACCAATTAGGGTGGACCCATGCTTCCTGTGCCTCTGGTGAGGACTAAGTACTGCTGTGCTTCTGGAACGACGAGTAGATCGTGCTTCTGGAGACGACGGAGCCTCTGTGCTTTCAGGCAACGAGTGGATTTGGCTTTGAATGACGATGAGACTTCGGTGCATTTAGAGAAATGATGAAGTTGTGTTTCAGAGTAACAGAGTCACTGTGCTGTAGGCGCCGAGTAGGCTTGTGCTTCAGGTTGGCAAGGTTACTGTGCTTTTGGAGCGACAGGCTGACTTGCATTGATTGCAGTGGTAGTTCTCAAGTCTCTTGTAGAGAAGTGACTTAAGCTTCTGGATCAGAGCAGATGACTGTGTAAAAGCTTAAAAATTTTAGCAAATAAAGACTTATGCGCCCAAGCCGATGAGGACATATGCGCCCAGGTCATCCTGTGAAGCTCTATGCGCCCAAGTCATCCTATGAAGCTCTATGCGCCCAAGTCGTCCTGTGAAGCTCTATGCGCCCAAGCCACCCTGTAAAGGAGGGTACATAGCCTGAAACAGGGCTATGCACCCAAGCCTGACTCGGTCAAAGCCATGATCAAAACGTGCACCGAAGCACACGGCCATGTTAGTCTCCACGAGCAGTCGTGCACCGAAGCATACGGCCACGGCAACCCCACGACCAACCCATGATCTCGCAGCCTGTATGTGCCTACACCCTATATGCCCAAGGCAGGACTATGTGCCCACATGAAAACTAGTATGTTTTCCTCATGTGGGCGCATAACATCATTCTAGCTCAGAAACGACTATAAAAAGGTATCTCATCCCTCTTCAAAACACAGAACGGAGAGCATTTTCAAGAGCCAAATTGCTGCACTTCTTGCCAGTGAGTCGAAAGTTAGCAATTTTCTTAGGTTTTCTCCCACTTTTGTAATCAGAGTGTCAAAGGAGTAAAGGAGCAACTGCCGCTCGATCTCCATCGTCCCATTCCCGAGAATTCTTTTTTGTACTCGACGATCCTCAACGCAGGATCTCTCAGACGTACTCGATTTGTGGTGCCTTGCGCCAATAAAGAAAAGACAGTGTTTTTTCTTCTTTTTGTGTGTGTCCACAAAAATGGCGACTCTGCTGGGGACTACATTTTCCTCTGACGAGAAAGTAGTGATGCAATCCGATACCGACAAAGTGGAGAGTACTCAGAAGATGCTGATCGTAAAGTTCGATCAGCAGGCGTTCGAAGTGATGCTCTCAAGGGATGGATCTACTCCCTCAAAATCAGCGAAGCCAAACAAGTCTCACAAGACTTGGCTTCTGAAGGCTCACTGTGCATATCCTGCTAGTGTCATAGCGGATATGCAACTGGAGGACTCTGTCACATTGGCATATGACTCTGCCACAGAAGCTTCCCAAATGGAGAAGGCTCATACCATTCCGGGCTCTACTAGCCCAGTGACTCCTTTCCTGTACAACCAACAGCAGAGTGTTCGACGCTCGAGACTTGGCAAAGGAAAGCACTACGATGCCAAGAATCGGGGTGTTCGACACTCTAGGCAAACCCAGCAAGGCTTACAAACGAAGGAGGCAAAGTTGGGAGAAAATAGCACTGCTCCTCCAAACATACGCCCAAAGCTATGCACCCAAGGGGATGTTTGGGCGTATAACCCCAATCAGAATGCTTCTGTCTTCGACAGATTGGGCATCGAGGGTCATGCGCCCAAGGCTATGTGCCCAGGCTCACTTGATCCATATTATGCGTCTACATTAAGGAGGCTTAGACATGCTGCCAAGAAGTATGTGCCCAAGGCCAATCTCCAAGGCCTATGCGCCCACACCAAAAAGGCAGGCCCCAACGCGTATAGAACGGGGCTGTCTTCAAGGACATCACAGAACTTAGGTGTGGGGGTTGCCCCTGCACGTGAACTAAGTCTGGGTGCGCCTACTCTCCCTACGAACCCGCATGCAAAGCTCGGCGATGCATGCAACATGGGTTGTAAGGCAAAACTCCCTTCCGTTGACTTGTGCGACATGATAAATCATAAACGTAAAGCGAAGGAGGACATAATAATTCATAGTGTACATCCATGCACCAGTATTGTCATCAACTGTTGCTGCTCCAAAGCAACGAGAGTGCCTCAGAGACAGTTTGTGTTCCGACGGCTGCATTTTTCTGACGACGAAAAGCTGCTGTGTGTCTCATCCAACATGACTTCATGGGGTCCCCCTTATGGAAGCCCCAATCAAAGACGGTGGACCACGAACCCAACTTTCTCTCTCAGTTCTGCGAGAAGAAGGAGAAGAAGTCTACCAACAGATGGCCAGCAGGCTGTTACATCTGGAGGAGTCTATATGGATACTCGGTCAAAGGCGAGATTCCGTATGGACGACAAAGACTCCCAAGCTGGGGGTAGTATTCCCTCAGATTTTGAAGCAGATAACCTTCACACTGGGGGTAGCCTTCCAGAGGATGACGATCTCTTCGAGTCTGACGGCGACTATCTACCTCCTCTACCTGAAGATGAGGGACTCGTCAACTCGGAGACAGACAGTATCAACACCAGTTGTACTGTTTCCTCTGTTCATCCTCGTATGTTATCTACATACATGGAAGACGGAGAAAGACCTGAAGAAGCCAGTGATCAGACCAGTAAACAGCTAGAGGGTCTTGAAATAGCATTTGCCAAAATTACTGATATGCTGACCAGTATCATGGCGGTTCAAGCTGCTGGGGCTGTTCCTCCACCTCAACAAAATGTCTCAGCTCATGCTAGTCCAGCTCATAGAAACAACCCTCCTTCACTACAAAAGGAGTAACACTCCGTTGCGCCTCCCCCGAATCTTACAAATACCGGGGGTGGTCCTTCGCCAACGACGCTTGACAATCGTTCAGCAGCCGTTTCCCAACACATGCTCAATCAACAGGATGCAATTGATTCCCTGGTCGCCCGTCTCGACACCATCTCACACAAAGACGAGCTTCAAAAGATAGGGATATCTCAACCTTATCCTCCTGAATGGGAGAACGCTACTTGCCCTCCTAACTACAAGCCGCTGATGCTAAATTCATTTGATAGTTGACTTCTCCTCGGCAACACATGACATACTTCAACACGCAGACTCTATACTTACCCAGGGACGATCCGTTCTTGTCAAGGTTGTTTATTAGCACCTTGCAGGGGGTAGCTTTCGAATGGTTCTGCAGTCTGCCTGACGGTTGTATCAATTCGTTTAAAGACTTGGAGAGGTTGTTCCTCAATAGGTTTTACGAGAGTGGCATGCATGTTAGTATGTCCATCCTCATCGAGACCAAGCAAAGGAAGACTGAGTCTGCCATTGCCTTCATCTAACACTTCAGGCAGCTAGCACTGAAGATGCCCTTCGGCATACCAGACTCAGAACTTACGGATACTTGTCGACATAACTTCTTTCCTATGGTGAAGTTTTGTCTGGGTATACATAAGTATGATACATGGTCCACTTTTATTGGGGCCACTGATGCTGCTGAAAACGATGTTCCTAATATGGAACTACTAGGATTGAAAACACCCAAATCCAAAGACAAGGGTAAGCATCCTCAAACTATCCCTGTCCGTGGAGGTAAAGGGAAAAAAGTCATAAAGGTCGACACATCCAAAGGAGCTTCCAATTCTCAGGGCACCTCCGACAAGCCTAAGGATACCTTCTCCTTTGACGAAGACGATGTCATTACCATCTTTCACACACTGACGAAGGGTAATAAACTGACATTGCCTCCACCACGACATCCTGCAGAGGCGAACCAACTCAACGATCCCAAGTACTGTCTCTATCATTAGTACGTGCATCATTCCACCAAGGACTGCATAGTCCTGAAGAAGAAGATACAACAGCTTATCGACAGCCAAGTGATCAACCTCAAAGCTGAAGACAAGGTCGTAATGGAAGTCGTCAACCTACCGCCAGCTTGCAACTCATCCTTGGTGCCACTCATAACTGAACGTGATGAGATCATGTGGGTCCATTCGGACCTTGTGTAAGAAGAGACGCAGGGGGTGGTACCTCCCAAAGCAAAAAGGGGCAAAAAATACAAGCCATGCCATATGGTGTCTTCTCCTATCTACGAGGTTCTATCTGGCGAGACACGATCGGGGAAGACTTATCTTCGGACGTACGATCCCGCATAGGAAGAAGCAGTACCTTCTCAAGCTCCTGCTACCCCTATAAGCACAAAAGTCGGCTCGTCTAAGCCTTCAACTACCGACAAAGCCAAGCAGAAGGAGACGCGGTTTGACAAGTCTCTGAAGGTGCCATCTCCCGAAGGCATGGATCGACCCTACAACTTTGATATACTGGCACAGCTAGCCAATACACCTGCCAGGTTGTCTCTGTTCGATCTGTTGCGACTCTTCAAAGAAATGTGGAAGGCCTTAAGTGAGGCATTACTATATGCCGAATCTTATCTCGCTGAAGTCAAAGCCCCCGCTGAAGACTCTGTCTCCTATCCTCACTGCCACCGTACTATGGAAGTGGTGCCCAATATCACCTTTTTATAGGAGGACATGCTATTCGAAAACAATCGTCATAATAGACCCCTATACTATACAGGGTATATCGGGGCGATCAAGGTGGACCGCATGCACATCGATCCAGGATCCTCCCTCAGCATCATTCCTAGAAGTTTGCTTCAAATTATGGAAATCCCTCTGCACAAGCTATCTGCAACCAATACAACTATCATGGCTTTCAATGCTGGTCGAAGCCACCCGCTGGGCAAGATCTGTCTCAAGTGCCAGATAGGTGATCTCCGAACGGAGGTTTCCTGCTATGTGATCGATGCCAATGTATCCTACAACGTCTTGTTGGGACGTCCATGGATACACGAGAACATGATCGTTCCTTCCACACTTCACCAGTGCTTCAAGTACGTCAACAACGACGGCGTCGTGAAGATAGAGTTTGCCGATGTCGATCCTTTTAAGGGCATCGAAGCCTACTATGGAGATTCGGTACTTTACCAATCTCAGCCCTCCAAGGATGACAACAACGAAGCTGACAATGAAGCTGAAGCAAGTTCATCCTCCAATGATGGTCCCCTGATTATCTGAGTCAAAGGACGTACTACTCCAAAAAGTACTCCGAAGCCTCTCACAATCTGGATAAAAAAGAAGAATCCTGACAAGGTCAAACCATTGACCATCACTCTTTGTAAGAACCCTGACAAGGTTAAACCTCAGGAGGAACCTGCTGAAGTCCGTCCTCCCAATCCTGAAGAATTACCCTACGTGGTGAACTTGGCCAAGACTGTGGCTTCTCTTCCAGATGATGATCCTCTCAATAAGTATATCAATACTCATAATAATGTACCTTCAGCGGATGATGTTATCCCTGAAGAGGAACTTGCATATTTTCTTAGTAAAGGTTTATCTTTGAATTACTCCGATGTCTATCAATCTGTAAACCACTACATAGATACGATATACGCTCTAGAGCACGGCATAGGACCACACCTTTGTATGCCGGTCAGGACGCCTCACCTACGGGAAAAAGTTTACCCAGAAGATATCCACTACTTCATCGTTCCAGCCAGAAAGAAGGATGAAGAACTAATCATCTTCGGTCGTATAATTGGCGAGAGAAAGTTCGTCCCAAACTCTACTTCTCCCATACATAACACAGAAGCTGACTATGACTCTGAGAAAATGCAACTTTTCCGATATAGTTGGCAGGCCAAGAATATCATCCAGAACATGGGATATGACATCAAAAATGACCAGGGGCCAAATTACGGTCAGGGACGATGGTTGCCAATACGATACTTTGCTCCTCCCGACAAACCCGATAACTACTATCAACGAAACGGTGTTGGTTTGGGTTATGTTACTCCTCCAACAACTCCCGAAAGATTAGATGATGAAGCATATTGTTGTTCTCATTCTTCTGATTCTCCCTCTGGGACTCAGACTCCAGCATTGGCGACATGTTCAAAGCAACTCTGTCTATCAATATGGTTTCTGTTGACCAAATTACGGACGATGTCCAATCAATCGAGCTTGAACAATAAGCTCAAAAAATAGATACTAGGTAGGAGCTGCACTTCGAACAACGTGAATCACCTACCGAAGATGAAGTCATCCAAGTCAATTTAGGAGATGAATCATCTTTTAAACCAATCTTCATCAGCAAAAGTCTATCTGGTGATGAACGCCAATCTCTTATACAGCTCATAAGAGAATACATCGACGTCTTTGCATGGAGCTATAAGGACATGCCAGGCTTTGACCCTAAAGTTGCCATGCACCGCCTGAATATTTTATCTAAAGCTAAGCCAGTGAAGCAGCAACAACGACGATTCCGACCAGATGTCATGGAGGCCATCGAGAATGAAGTCAAGAAGCTCATTACCAGTGGATTCATTCGCGAATAACAACACCCTGACTGGGTTGCCAACATCGTTCCAGTCATAAAAAAGAACGGTAAAGTTTGAGTCTGTATCAACTACCATGATTTGAACTCTACATGCCCGAAGGACGAGTTTCCTCTATCGATCACCGATGTAATGATCGACAATACTTACGGCTTCGAGCGAATGTCCGTTATGGATGGGTTCTCAGGCTACAACCAGATCAAGATGTTCCCCGACAACGAGAAGCACACATCTTTTCGAACACCGTTGGGGGTATACTGCTATACGGTGATGCCCTTCAGATTAAAAAATATAGGGGTGACATACAAACGAGCCATGAAAACAATTTTTTGCGATCATTTGCACAAAACTGTGGAGTACTACATAGACGATATCGCAGTTAAAAGTCGTCTCAAGGGCAACCACCTCCAAGACTTGAGAGCGGTGTTCGAACTAATGCGTGCACACCAACTCAAGATGAATCCAACCAAGTCTTTTCTGGGAGTCTCCAGCGGCAAGTTCCTTGGTTTCGTCATCACTTCAAAGGGTATACATCTTGACCCAGAGAAAGTGAAGGCTATCCTTGATATGCATCCTCCAAGAAACCTTAAAGAGCTACGCGGACTACAAGGAAGGCTAGCCTACATCAGACGATTCATTTCGAACCTTTCTGGAAGATGTTTACCATTTACTCATCTCATGAAGAAAGACGTATCTTTCGTCTGGACTGAACAATATCAACGCGCATTCGACGACATCAAGGCGTATCTCACAAGCCCTCCGATATTGGTAGCTCCAATAATGGAAAAGCCTTTCTTACTATATGTCCATGCTATGGACTATTCTCTTGGTGCCCTATTAGCTCAGAAGAATGAAGGCGGCCATGAACAGGCAATCTACTACCTCAGCCGTACAATGGTGGGTGCCGAACACAGATATACACCAGTAGAGAAGGAATGCCTTGTACTGGTATTTGCCATCCAGAAGATAAGCCACTATGTGTCTGGGCAGATTATCCATATTATATCTAAAGTCAACCCTCTCAGAATACTCATGACTAAACTGGGCTCTCTCAATTCCCGTTTAGCTACATGGGCAATGCTGTTGACTCCATACGATATGCTATTCGTTCCTCAGAAGGCAGTAAAAGGCCAAGCATTAGCTAATTTCCTAGCAGCTCATCCGATGCCAGAATCTTCCAAACTCTACGACGAAATCCCCGATGAAGTAGTGGAGTCTAACACTGCAACTAAAGAAATCCCCATTTGGCGAATGTTCTTTGACGGTGCATCAAGAATAGGACCTGAAGAAAATATTGTGGCCGGAGTTGGCGTCGTGCTCGTGTCACCTGATCATCTGGTTATTCATCGTGCATATTCTCTCATGGAACCATGCACCAACAACATGGCCGAATATAATGGCATATTAGTCGGTCTGCAACTGGCAAAACAACTGGGAGTTGACTATCTAGAAGCTTACGGCGATTCCAAGCTAATAGTTAGTCAGGTCCGAGGGGATTATGAAGTTCGTCACGAAGATCTCATCCCCTATCACAAAGCAACAATCGAGTTGGCGTCTACGTTCGCTGGATTCTTCATCGAGCACGTGCCTCGACTACAGAATATAGAAGCAGATGCTCTAGCCGGTCTCACTGCTTCCTTGACCGTCCCTACCAATACTCAGCAGTCGATCACAGTGTCTGGTCAAGAACTATTCTGTATGAAAAATGCCTTGCATATTCATTACAGCTACACAACAAAAACAAACGTTGATATTAAAGACTGGAGATTTTCCTTCATAGACTACGTCGTCTATGGAATCCTCTCCGAGGACCCGAAGGAAGCAGTGTAAAACCCCTAAATTTCTACTATTTATTTTTATATTAAATTTGGTACTGATTTAAAATTTTGTATTGTACGTCGCGTAGTCGTATTGTACGTCGCGCACAAAATTTTATTTTTCGTAATTGCTCGACGAGTGCGAATATGTGCGAGCTTACATATTTTTAGAAAAACATTTTTTATAGTTTCAAAATAATATATATAATAATTATTTTTAGTTATCGTACCAAAATTTGCAAGTTTACGATTTATTTATGAAAGCCTTTTCGTTTATAACAGTTACTAATAATAAATAATATTCTTCATATTTTTTAAATTATTTATTAGTGTATTTTAAATAATAAATATTATTTTTGAAATTATTATTAATTATATTTTTGGAAAACATATTTTGAAATTTTTGTGGCAATTTAAATCTTGAATTAATTTTATGAATATATTTAAATAGCTAAAATTAGTATCTATGTTTGAAAGTTGATTTATCTTGTTTAATTTAAAATAAAAGATGGAATTTAAATTATATTAAAATTGGATTTTGATTTGAATTTGGAATTTTTGAATTGATTTAAATTAATAGATTGAATTATCTAATTAGGTTTAAACTATTCTAATCCTTATCCAATTGGGAATTCCCACATCCTATAAATAGGCAGGTACTCATCCATATATTTCTGACATCCACAAATTTCTCCACAATAGTGCGTGCATCGTGTCCGTGGTTCCATATCCTTTTACTATTTTACTTTTCTATTACAAATACATCGCATCCTCTCCTCCGTGTCGACAACCCCGACACGGCAAACATCCAGCCCTCTATCCATAAACCTAATCCCAAAACCCTAAATTTTCTACACACACCCCCTAGGCAAACCCAGTCGCCAGCCAAGTTTTTTCCAACAGCCTCCTGCTCTACTCCTCCCACCTCCTAACATTTCTCCCCGAATACTCCGACCACGGCCAACTGGCCGGACTCCGACCGACCTCCCTTCCTGGTCAATTCTCACAAACCACCCTGACCCAGCCGAGCTCCTCGGTCGTTCCCCATAACTACTCATCACCATTGCTGCTGCAACCACCATAAGAGCCGACACCACCAATCACGATTGCCACCACTGTCGCTCGAACAACCGCCTGACACCAGTTCCAAACCCTAAACCTACGGCCAACCTCAACCCCTGTCCGGTCATCACCGACCGAGCCTCCTTTCTCTCGTCGAGCCCCACAGACCTTTCCGTCACCGCAACACACCGCTGCCACCGCCAATCCCTTTCTCCAAGGCCAACCTGACTACCATCGTGGTCATCATCCGAAACACCACCGCCACCACGGCTATCGAAACCACCCAAAAACCCCCCAAAACCTAAACATTCTTACATCGCCGGAGCTGCGCCGCCGCGATCTCCGCTTGAGCGCTGCCTCCGCCGCCTCTTGCCGACCAAGCCCGGCCGAGATCCTCCGTCGTGACCTCCGCGCGTGTCCGTCGTGACTCCCGCGCGCCTCCTCCGACCTCCATCGCGTTCCTCCGCGCCGCAGCCGCCCTCGTCGCCGCACGCGACCGCCACCGCCTCACTCGACCGACAAGCCCGACCGAAACCCCCCTTTCTCTTTGCTTCTCTCTCTTCTCCTCCAGTCGCGTCGCCCTAACCGCCGCGTGCGCCGGCTACCCTCCTCCGCCGAGCATCCGCACAGCGACCCCTCTCTCTCTCTTTCGACCCCTCACTCTCTCGCTCACTCAGTCTCTCCCCTTCCTTTGTAATTTAAGTTTTTCTTTTTATTTTTTTGTTTCCCATCCTTTCTGTTCTCTAAGCAGAACAGCTGCTTCGTAATTTTTTTTATATTAATTTGTTTTATTGTTATTAGTATTCTTTTATCATTATTATTATTATTATTATTATTATTATATTTTTGTGTGGTTAGCTGTGGCTGTTGTTTTTATTATTATTATTGCCTTACTTTATTTTAACTCTCTGTTCCCTTAGTTTGTGAGAAGGGACAGCTATAGTGGTTTAATCATCCTTTATATTTATATTTTATTTTTTTATGTTTTATGCAGTGTTAGGAAGTTAATTACTCTAGTATTTAGTATTACAGTATTACTAATTACAGTATTATTTAATTTATTTTGTTATTTTGTGTGTGTTCTATAATTACATTCTTAGAAAAATCTAATGAATATTTATTTTAATATTAGTATTTAGTAATACCATCAATATTAGTAATATTTTTACTTATTATTTTCTGATTTTGGGTTTATTCAAATATCATATTGAGGAGGGGCTTGGTCCTATATTTAATTTTCAAGGATGGATTTTGAAACCATAAAATTTTTTTTCTATATAAATTTTCTATCTAAATCTAGCCTTAACCTTACAAAATTTAGTTAAGCTTTAAAAACCCTTCTAGATTTTTGGTATTTCCATATTTGACAAAATTTTTGGTTTTGTCCTAAAAAGATTTTTGGTTTCCAATATACTTTTTAGCTTGACAAACTTAAAGAATTTGCAAAAATCAATTTTTGTGTTTTTTTTATATATTTATCTAAAAACTATCTTCTACTAATAATATATAGTTTTCAAGAATTATAGTTATTTAAAATCGTATATATAGTTATACTTCCATGACCAGTCCTATTATTCCTATTCCTTCGCCCAATTCAAGCCCACCTTATGTCCACCCTAACTAATTTGACCCTTCTGAACCCAATGGAACCGTCCGTGACGACATCGGAGGTCACCTTGCATAGTTGTTTTACCGACGTCGCAGTTCATGCCACATTGATTATTGCAGCACCGTCTCGGACGTCAATCAGGCAAGACACCTTGCCATTTGCTGTTTAATTATTTTAGCTCATATTTTATGCATTGTTCATTATTTTTTTATGCAAAATAAACTGTGATACATGGCATAACCTGTTAGAACTTACTGTTCATTTATATTCTTGCTATGTATTATTTTTCCTACACATTAAACCTAGATCTAAGGGACCACCTTGTGTGTTGTATTCATTGGCCTTGACACGTAGTATCACGAAGTTGTGTGTCGCATATAGAACATGGACGTACATGATTGGCTAGCCACCAGTACGTACAAGCCGTGCGATAGGAATAACTGCTAATAGAATTGCATGCTAGTTTGACTTAGCGGTTATAGAGGTTAATGTTGTGGATACAACATAGTAGGCATTGGGCGGGGAGGACAATTCCTTAGCGTATGGGCTTCGATGCACTTTCCCTTTTGTAACCCGTGAGCTCCGCCGGAGACGCGGGTCAGATTATCCATGATTACTGATGGCCACTGACGTTCTGCGGAACGTTATGCTCTTACTGATGGGGCCTCTGGTACCCAAGAGGGGACTATGTCGATCCTATTTAGCCAGGGCCCATGCGTAGGAAGGATTGTTCTTAACTATATTTCACTTAGAATGGTTAGGCACCTTTATCCGTTAGGTACGAGTACTTTTGGTTTGGGTACTTGTATCTGACCGTGGCTTGGAACAATAACTTGTCGCAGATTAGTTCGTCACATCTTGTCCTTGTTTGGTTGTAGGTGTGACTTACTACTTCGATGAGAAGGTATTAAACCTTGTTGGGGTCCGAATACCATATTGGATTCATAGCATGGAAAGATACGTCACCGTGAATTAGTTTACCATCCCCTGTCCTTGTTTGGTTGGGGGGATGGTAAGCTCGTTCAATAGGTGTGTATTGGACCATGTTATAATTCAATTGGCTTATTTATTTGAGCAATATTTATTCAGTTTATATGGCATGATATTATGTGTCTTGTTACGTCCCTCTGAGGACCTGGTTATCTCTCCAGGTGTGTGCTCTTGTCTTTCGCAGGTGCTTTAGCTCTAGCCATGATCATTGCTATTTCCTCGAGGATGATTGTACTTGGATCGTCTTCGCTTCGCTCGCCAAACTCATTTCATTTTCTATGTATTTTTCTCTTACTTGTTGGTAGTAGATTTGTCTCCGCCCAACATATTGTATCAAGACAATTCATTACCATTATATGATATCTTTTATTCATTTATCTTTGTGTGGATGAGATTAGTTATGGTTCTACTGCATTTTATAGCTTATGTGTTCATACAAGGCTTCCATATATTGGAGTATACTTCGTATGAATACATCTGGCATATCTACGTTCCTAGTCCTACGTATTTTGGGACTGGGGCGTTACAAGCAGTGTCTATCCAAAGGCGATCCCTCAGATTTTACTACGACACAGCTACCAAGATGTTGTACCGACGCTCTTACGACGGGCTACTATTACGATGTCTATCAGACACAGAAGCCAAACATGCACTTCGGGAGGCTCACGATGGAGTGTGTGGTACACATCAACCAGGCCCCAAATTACAAGATCGCCTCAAACGAATGGGTTATTATTGGCCTACAATGATAGCAGATGTCGTTGAATATACAAAAAAGTGTAGAGCCTATCAGTTCTACGCCAATTTCATTCATCAACCTTCGGAGTTCCTACACCCGACAGCAACATCTTGGCCATTTGAAGCCTGGGGCATAGACGTCATAGGACCAATCAGCCCGCCATCTTCTAGAGGACATCGGTTCATCCTAGCCATAACCGATTACTTCTCCAAATGGGCGGAAGCTATACCGCTCACCGAAGTGAAGACGTTAACCGTGATCAGTTCATCAAATATCACGTTATCTACCACTTTGGCCTTCCTCGCAGGATCATCCATGATAATGGTCCATAATTCGCAAGCCATATATTCTATCAGTTCTGCGATAGAAACTGAATCCAGAACGTAGCCTCTACTGCCTACAATCCAGCGGCTAACAGGCTAGCAGAAGCCTTCAATAAAACCATCATAAAACTTCTCAAAAAGTTCGTGTCTTCAAATAAGCCAATTGGAATGAGAAGCTCGGCGAATGTCTATGGGCCTATCGTACAACGGTCCAGACTCCAACAGACATCATGCCATTCTCTCTGGTTTATGGGAGTGAAGCAGTTCTTCCTCTAGAAATCCAGATTCCTTCTTTTCGAGTAGCCTTAGCTAGCGAGTTGACTACCGTAGAAAGCTACCGTCTGCGACTCCAAGAGCTCGAAGCGCTAGACGAAAAATGCTTGTTAGCTCAGCAGCGTATTGAGCTATACCAAGCACGCCTTTCCAGAGCCTTCAATAAAAAGGTGAAAGAAAGAATCTTCCAAGTCGGTGATCTAGTCTTAGCAGTGAGAAGACCAATGGTCATGACACACAAAACAAAAGGAAAATTCCAGCCTAAATGGGAAGGTCCTTTCATCATAGAATTAGTGTATTCTAACGGTACGTACCGACTAACCAAACCTGATGGTGACTTACTCATGATGCCTATCAATGGCAAGTTCCTAAAGAGATACTATATATAGCCTCTTTTACATAATGTTCATATATGTTCAGTCATGTAAATGTACAGTGCGATGCTTATATGGTTCAAAAAAATTATCTAACTATTATCCGTATTTCAGGAGTCTTGAATACGCCTTGGATAATAGGTCCTCTAAAATATTTCCCCAGTAGAATCATTCCCGTTTTTGACTTCGTCCAAACTTGGTTTGACGAAAACAACTCACGTCCCTATTACCTCTGAATTGTTTTCCGATAATTATTTTCCCAGTGGAATGATTAAGAAATGTTTTGCCATGTCCATTTAACCTCCGAGCAAAGCATTCATCAAGGATAATCACGTCTATACTACCTCTGAATTATCCACTCCCACCTAACGTTATATATCTTTCCACGTCCATATTACCTCTGGTCAGATATAGAACATCCTCTGCTCTTACGTCCATAGTACCTCTACTAGCATCTTCGTTCAACTTATTATCTATATTAAAAAAAAACTTGAATATAAAACGGATAATAGGTCCACATCAAAATTCCCCAGCAGAATACCCACCAGAAATATCCTTGCTACGTCCACATTACCTCTAGTTCTGATATTTCACAAAAACTACATTCACTTTAAAAGATTCTTTATTCTTTACGTCTATCAAGAGACAGGAAAAAGGTACAAGAGCCATGACGGCTAGAAGAAAAAAAGAGTTACAGAGAATCTAAGGGATACATAGGCAATTGATGTTGTCCCTTAGAGCCGCGATTTCAGCTTCAGACTTCGCGGTAGCTCGACGACGCACCTCTTCTTGGCGAGCAGCTTCATCCTCGAAAAGGATCAGACTCAGATGCTCTCCCTCCAACTTCGCCAGCTGTTCTTCTAAATGGACAGAAGTGGTGACGGTTATGGCAGCCAGAGCCAAATAATCCTCTTGTTCAGATGTTGCCGCCCTTAAGTCAGCTTTCAGTTGGACGATCTTGTTCTGGATCTACGTAATATGATTATACCTCTCAGTGATCTGCACAGCCAGTTTGTTCTTCGAGGCGGCATGCGCCTCGCTTGTAGCGTTGAATTGACCATACTGGTCAGCCAATTCGCCGATCTCTCGAACAAGGGCATCCTTCCTCGCCTGGAAAGTGGCCTTCTCTTTCATAAGAGCCATCATCAAAGCCTCGTCCTCTACATGGAACAGCGACGTCGGGCTCCGCTGCTTGGTATCCCGGAACCTGGCCACCTGACCCTCCAGGTCATTCAGAACTTTCCTCAGAGTATTGGCCCGCTCTTCATAGTCGGCAATGCTCTCGAGGGCCGCCACTTGGCATTCGGCAACAGCCTTCACAGGGCCAAAGGCAGCATTCGATTCAGGGCTCCAGGAAGCTTCACTTTCAGCACAGAGTAGAAAGCTTTAACGACTTCCTGGGCCATCTCGTCATTTTCAGTAGAGGTCGTCGGAAAGGAGGCTTGAAAAGTTTTTTCCGCTCCAGAAAGGGATACCTGACAAGAAGCCGAACCTGACAAAGAAAAAATATATATACATCAGTAACCAAAAAAAGAGGAAGGAAAATGCGAAAGAGTTGTAATTTCGTACCTTCGGCTTGCTCAAACCCAGCCTGGGCTACGCCATCAATCTTGGCTTCAGGGAAACCAAGAGCAGGCCTAGACTGTTCAAGAAGAACAATATCAAGGCCCTGAGCAGCATCAGGCCTGATATCTTCCACAATCTCAGCCGGAACAGGAGCGGATTCAGCAATAGCCCCCTTAGCAGGTTGCTCAACCTCTCATTCTGTAGCCGATACCGGCTCACTAACAGCTCCCCCGTACCAGCAAAATTGGAGGAGCCGGGAATAACTTTTGTCCCTTCCCCAATGGCGGGGACTATCTTCGCGAGGGGTTCCTTCCCCTTGTCTACAAGGGAACATACAGTCGTGGTCAGCCTCACGAGGAGCAAGCAAAATTGAAGTCAAAAAATCTCATCCAGAGAGAGGCAAAAAGATGACGTACCCGCAGGAGGATGAGCCGATTAGACTTGATTCTCGTCCAACTCTTTTATCGTAGCTCCTATTGCAGACATATCTGTAGAACCCTAGAGGGGGGATGAATAGAAAAATAAATATAAACTACAACAATTGATGCAATAAAGACAATTTAAAGTAAAGAGTAGAAAGATCAAACGCAAACGCAAGGATGTATCCTGGTATCCTCTTTTGAGGCAATCCAGTCCCGGAACTCTCTCCGGCTTTAATCCACTATTATCCAAATAGTACACACGAGTTTGGATCTGAAGAACTCGCCAACTTCAACACGAGTTTGGAACCGAAGACTCGCCAACTTCTACACACGAGTTTTCTTATGAAGGCTCGCCAACTTCAAACAAAAGAGAATGAGAACTTGTTGATCTTCTAACACGTGAAGATCGAAATGTACAACTCTTTAATACTCTAGCACTTTGGAAGAGGATGACAATGAAAAACTTTGAAGAGTATTAATGGTGGAGCTCTTGGTTGTTGGAAAATTTATGGAAGAGTTGGTGAAGAAGCTCAAGAGAGAGAGAGAGCTTCCTTTTATAAGAAAACCAAGAGTAGGTGGCATTTAATGCTCTGAAATGCAGGCAGACCGGCATGCCGTCGGTATGCCGCGGCATACCGCCGGTATGTCGGCCAAATAGTAACGGTCATAATTATGACCGTTCAAGAGCATTAAATGCGGCCATTAATGCGTGTCAGACCAAATCGAAAACTAAGTATTCGAAATTCGGTATACCGTCGGTATGCCGGAGCATACCGCCGGTATGCCGATAGAATGTCACAGAAAGTTTAGAGCTGCTAGAAACGGCATGCCGCCGGTATGCCGTAGTATACCGTCGGTATGCCGACAGTTGATCATAGCAACTTTTTGTGTTGCTAAAAACGGTATGCCGCCGGTATGCCGCAGCATGCCGTCGGTATGCCGAAATTTCGAGACAGCAACTTTCTAGAGTCCAAAAACGGTATACCGCCGGTATGCCACTTTTTGTCATAGAACCTTTTCTGGACACGAAAACGGTATACCGCCGGTATGCGCAAGCATACCGCCGGTATGCCGCTCTGAATGACATATTTTTCGATTTGTGCTTTTAGTTATCATCCATCCTTTAGTGTTTACAGATATACCTAGATCAGTACAGACACGAAGACTCTAAGCAGGGAACGCCGGTAACTGCTACAGTCTTCAAGGAAGAAGGAGGAAGCTCTTGAAGTGAAGAACTCCATGTAGTACATCTTCTGAGAATATTTGAATCTGAAGAACAGAAGACTAAACTACGAAGATGCTGTTAATTACTCAAAATAAAATGTGCCAACAAACTCCCCCATTTTGATAATTGACAAAATAGAGAGAGATAGCATCTTCAGGGAGTAGCTCCCCCGTAGGTAGACAGCTCCCCCTCAATACAAGTTCTCCCCCTTTGTCACTTAGTCAAAGATGGGGATAATCAATAGAAACATTGCATAAGAGAAAAGACATGAGTATATAAAGAAAAAGCATGCATGAATATATTAGAGAGAAAGTGAATACATGCTGGACCCATACATTTCATAGTAAGATAAAAGACTCTCCACAACGAGAGCCAGACACAAAAGACAACCATAGATAATGTCCCCGAAGGACAGCAAAGAACTAAAACAACCATAAATCGGTCCCCGAAGGACCACTAAAGACAACAAACAGAAAACACACATAAAAACTAGAGCCACTCAAGAACCGAAGCCACCATCAAAAGGAAGACCATCCCTAATCCTCAGCCGGATCATCATCATCATCACCCTGAGCCTGCTGGAAGGCGCCAAAAGGATCAATGCCGTCAGGGTACATAAACCCATAGGCATTAGGGTCAGAGAAGCGCGGGCCCGTGTACATGGGATCCTAAAGATTAAGATCCAGAAAAGCATCACGGTCTTGAAGAGTGCGCTGAATGAAGTACCCCTGATCGTGGAAACGAGTCTGGATCAGGGCGCCAAGTCCACGAGTGTGGGCCCGCATCTGCTCCTCCGCCTGGGCCATCCGCATATTAAAATGCTGCTGAGGTGAGCGGCATATAACAGCCCGAAGGAGGAGGGGTAGATGTGGGAGCAGCAGGCGTGGATGCCGGTTGCTCTTGGAAAGATGAGGCACGGGAAGTAGAGGCGCCAGCAAGGGTACGGAAGATAGCAAGATATGATGGGACGCCATCCGTGGTGCAGAGAGACAGGTCAACCTGCTTGGCCTCCATAAACAGAGTGATAAAAGAGCCATAGTAGAGATTCTGCTTCCCCGAAGGCATGGTACGTCGGAATTGTAGAAGAAGAGTCTTTGGGAAGGAGAATCGCTTCCGGGCATAGAGATGGTACATGCAGACGAGGGCATCACCAGTGATTACGTCATAGTTCCCGTCCTTCGGAAAGAGAGTGTGGCACACGATCCGATGGAGCTCGTAATAAAATGGCTCCAGCTGGACAGAGAGGGCCGGAATGGCAGGGGGGTTGGGACCCTTGCAGATGATTCGGCAGAATTTGTCGAAAGGGGACGCCGCCGAGGAGTTGAGAGCACCCAAAAGAGGTAACGCATCCCCTTTGTCTGGGATGCCTAAGATGGCCCCTACTTCCCGAGATGTGAGACGAAAGTTGCGATCATTGACCATAGATTGGATGGCGGAAGGGTCGTCGTTATCCCCTCTCATGTTGCAATAGAAAAGGCGGACAGCAGCAGGGTAGACAGGGATTTGGTGCCTTAGAAGAGAGGAGAGACCGGCATCGTCAAACAAAGGGACGTGACCGGGGAAGAGGTTCCAGTTGATCGCCCGTCCTTTGAATACGTTGTGATTGGCGAAGTGCTGGAACCAAAGCTCGGCGGCCAGCGAGTTGGAGAAGACGCGTTGGTCATAGCCGGTAGGTAGCGCCACCGGGACGAAGGGGTTGAACCCGGAGGAATAGGAGGATCGGGGGCGCTTAGGGTTGGCCATGGAGAGGGATTGGTGCTATGGTGTGGAGGAAGAAGAAGTAGAGAGGAGAGGGAGGAAGGAGGGTTTTTAAAGAGAGGAGGAAGATGAAGAGATGATTTTGAAAATAGGTAGGAACGGTTGTAGAGGAAGTTTGAAAGAGAAGGAGTTGAAAAGGTGGAGGAAAGTTGTGATGGTGGAGTAAAAAGAGGAGAGAAAAAGGGGGGAAGTGATGGGTAGTTAATATGAAGAGATAGAGGATAGTTAATGAGAAGGGAGGTGATGGGATGGGAGTTGAAGATTGATGGGATGGATGAAAGAGAATAGAAGAGGGTAAAAAGGAATAAATAAAGGAGTGAAAGAATGTGGGCCCGAATCCAGAAATGAAAGCCTGTCCGCCGCTGCCCGGCATACCGGCGGTATGCCGACGTGTACCGATGGTATGCCGTCGTTCAAAACAGAACCTAATTCTGCCTTGAAAAACGGCATGCCGTTGGTATACCGTAGTATACCGTCGGTGTGCCGGTCGACTGGGACTAAGGATCAAAAGATAAAATGCCTAGTTCACGGCAAAGGAAAGAGATGCGATCTTCCGGGAGAGGCTTAGTGAAAATATCGGCTAATTGATAGGTAGTATCAATAAATTCAAGATGGATATCTCTTTTTTGCTGATGGTCACGAAGAAAATGGTGTCTAATTTCAATGTGCTTCGTGCGTGAGTGACAAATCAGGTTTTTCGTGAGATTGATAGAGCTAGTGTTATCACATTTAATAGGGGTGCAAGAATGAGAAATGCCATAATCTAAAAGTGTTTGTGACATCCAAAGAATTTGTGCACAACAACAACCAGCCGCAATATATTCTGCCTCAGTGGTGGAAAGAGCAATAGAGTTTTGCTTCTTACTAAACCACGATACCAAGGACTTCCCGAGGAATTGACATGTGCCACTAGTTCTTTTTCGGTCAATCTTGCATCCGGCAAAATCCGCATCCGAAAAGCCGTGAAGCTCAAAGGATGAGGATTTCGGATACCAAAGACCCATATTAATGGTGCCTTTGAGATAACGAAAAATACGCTTAACGGCACTCAAATGTGATTCCTTTGGATTGGCTTGATATCGTGCACACAAGCAACACTAAACATGATATCCGGACGGCTAGCCGTTAAATAAAGTAAGCTACTGATCATACCTCTATACTTACGAATGTCGACCGATGTGCCATCTTCATCATTGTCAAGCTTGGTCGTTGTAGCCATAGGGGTTCTCATTGATTTGGATGAGTCAAGGTCGAAACGCTTGAGGAGGTCCTTTGTATATTTTGCTTGATTGATAAAGGTTCCTTTAGGCCCTTGTTTGATTTGTAACCCCAAGAAGAAGGAGAGTTCACCCATCATACTCATTTCAAACTCTTCCTGCATAACTTTGGCAAATTCTACACAAAGTGTGTTGTTAGTAGAACCAAAAATAATATCATCAACATAAATTTGAACCAATAAGAGAGTCCCATCATGTGATTTAATAAAAAGTGTGGTGTCAACTTTTCCCTTTGAAAAATTGTGAGAGACAAGAAAAGAGCTAAGACGCTCATACCAAGCACGTGGAGCTTGTTTGAGGCCATAAAGGGCTTTATGGAGTTTGAAAACGTGGTTAGGAAATTGAATATCTTCAAAACCGGGAGGTTGTTTAACATAAACTTCCTCCTTAATAATACCATTAAGAAAAGCACTCTTAACATCCATTTGAAATAGCTTAAAGTCATTAAAATAAGCAAAGGCACAAAGCATACGAATGGATTCAAGACGTGCAACCGGAGCATAGGTTTCGTCGTAGTCAATGCCTTTCCTCTTGGTTATAGCCGTGAGCAACCAATCGGGCTTTGTTACGAGTCACTAACCTATCTTCATTTAGTTTGTTGCGAAACACCCATTTAGTTCCAATAATGGGATGATTGCTAGGTTTTGGGACAAGTTCCCAAACCTTGCTTCGCTCAAATTGATTGAGCTCCTCTTGCATAGCTATCATCCAAAATTCATCAAGGAAAGCATCATGAACATTTTTAGGCTCTATTTGAGAGATAAAAGCCACATTGGCACAAAGATCACGAGTGGCGGATCTTGTACTAACACTTGAGGAAGGATCCCCAATGACAAGCTCCTTAGGACGATTGGTGACAAATCTCCATTCTCTTGGAAGATCCTTTGGAGGAGGCTCGAGAGGAGGAGACTCTTTTGATGGGGTCACAACTTCATTGTTAGATGAAGAAGGACGATCCTCAATAGAGGAGTTCTCCAACCCAAATGAGATGTCATCAATATCCTCGGAGGAGGAGAATGTAGAAGAGTTGAGTTCGTTAAAAGAGACATTGATTGACTCTTGGACAACAAGACTTCTTTTATTAAAAACACGAAAACCTTTGCTATGAGTAGAGTATCCAAGGAATATCCCTTCATAGGCTTTTTCTTCAAACTTGCCTAGGTTATCCTTGGTATTCAAAATAAAACAATTGCAACAAAAAACCTTGAAATATTCAATAGAAGGAATTTTGTTAAACCAAAGCTCATAAGGAGTCTTCTTAGTAATAGGTCTAATTAAGACTCTATAATAACATGACACGCCGTATTAACGGCTTCCGCCCAAAAATATTGGGGGAGCTTATATTGGTTTAACATGACCCGGCCATATCGCCAAGGGTTCTATTCTTTCTCTCCACAACACTATTTTGTTGAGGAGTACGGGGACAAGCAAAATCATGTCCAAAACCATTCTTTTCACAAAATCTTTGAAATCAACATTATCAAATTCACCTCCATGATCACTCCTTTTGTTAATAGAAAAACCTTTCTCATTTTGAACACGTTTACAAAAAGCAACAAATTCACGAAAGGTATCACTTTTGCAAGCAAGAAAATAACCCAAGTAAATCTCGAAAATCATCAACTAAAACAAAAGCATAAAGTTTGCCACCAAGGCTAGCTACTCTACTAGGCCCAAAGAGATCCATATGAATAAGTGGAGGGTCTAGTGGTACTCACAGAGTTGATGGATTTGAAGGATGACTTGGTCAACTTACTTTTCTCGCATTCTTCCATACCATATCCTTTTTGAAAGGGATACTAGGAAGTCCTGGTACAGCTTATGGAGGCGAGGCGAGAGTGGTATCCATATTGGCGTGTCCAAGCCTCATGTGCCAAAGCCAACTCTCATCGTTCTTTGCAACTAGGCACCTGTCATTGTTAGTACCTTCAACAAGATAAAGAACATAAATATTATTTTCTCTAATGCCTTCATACACAATAGTTCCATTGGAGCTATCGGTAATGTGGCATTTGAGTTTAACAAATTTGATATCATAACCATTATCGGTAAGATGGCTAATACTTAAGAGATTATGCTTGAGATTAGTAACAAGACATACATTATTAATACAAGGATAAGGAGGAGAACCGATATTACCATTTCCAATAATATAACCTTTAAGATTGTTACCGAAGGAGACGTGTCCTTTTCTTCATCGATAGCGTTGTAAAAAGTGAAGCATCACCGGTCATGTGCCGTGAACAACCGCTATCGAGAATCTATTTGCTTCTAGCATGAGAAGGATTTGTCACCTCATCGGTTGCCATGAGACAGACGTTGGCATTGTGTTTGCACTCCTTGTCGTTGTCGGAGTCGCTCGCGTCGCTTTCACACCAAATGATAGTGTTAGCAAACTTTCTAGAGGATGAGCTTCCCTTGCTAGGTTTCTCGTACTTGCTTGAGTCTTTTCGTATCATCGGACAATCCCTCTTGATGTGTCCGGGTCTTCTGCATTGATAGCACGCCGGGTCTTCTTCATTGTCCCGTCTAGAGCGGTTGGCCTTGTTGAACTTTAAGAACTTCCGGAAGTGCTTAGCTGTGAGAGCTATTTCTTCATCGTCATCCGACTCATTATCGTCGGAGCTATCCTTGGAGTAGGACCTTGAAGCTTTGAGAGCGAGAGTCTTTCTTTTTCTTTGGTCTTCTCCTTCCCTTTTTGAATGGAGGATTCCTCTTGATCCTTCATGTCGAGCTCGTGAGTCATTAGCTTACCCATGAGGGTCTCTAGGTTCATGACGGTTAGATCGTTCCCCTCAATGATTGCGGTAGCTTTAGGACTCCAAGCTTTCGTCAATCCTCTAAGAATTTTCCTTATCTTTTCATGAGCGGGATATTCCTTTCCAAGAGAAGAGAGAGGGTTAATAATGTCACCAAAACGAGTAAACATGCTAGCAATAGATTCATCATGCTTCATTTTAAAAGACTCATATTGCGTGAGTCTACTGATCTTGGATTCCTTCACTTGTGAAGTTCCCTCGTGTGTGACTTCAAGTAACTTCCAAATCTCATTGGAAGTCTTGCAAGTAGAGATCCGGTTGAATTCACTACTGTCGAGGGCACAGTAAAGAGCATTCATTGCCTTGGCATCTCGACAAGCAACTTCTTAATGTTTTCGGCAAGTGTTTCCCGAAGGGTGTCAGAAACAATATCCTCAATAGCTCTGGAAGGAGTAGGAAGGCCATTTATCACGCAATCCCATAAATCGAAATCTATGGACTTGAGATAAATGCCTATCCTAATCTTCCAGTAGTTATAGTTGGTACCATCAAATAGAGGAGGCCTATTTGTGGAGTGTCCCTCATTGTGAAACGTGTTGATGCTAGGGTTAGAGGCCATGGATCACTCAAGGGTAAATCCAAATCAAGAGAACGAGGCTTTGATACCAATTGTAGAACCCTAGAGGGGGGGTGAATAGGGAAATAAAATATAAACTACAACAATTGATACAATAAAGACAATTTAAAGTAAAGAGTAGAAAGATCAAACGCAAACGCAAGGATGTATCCTGGTATCCTCTTTTGAGGTAATCCAGTCCCGGAACTCTCTCCGGCTTTAATCCACTATTATCCAAATAGTACACACGAGTTTGGATCCGAAGAACTCGCCAACTTCAACACGAGTTTGGATCCGAAGACTCGCCAACTTCTACACACGAGTTTTCTTACGAAGGCTCGCCAACTTCAAACGAAAGAGAATGAGAACTTGTTGATCTTCTAACACGTGAAGATCTAAATGTACAACTCTTTAATACTCTAGCACTTTGGGAGAGATGACAATGAAAAGCTTTGAAGAGTATTAATGGTGGAGCTCTTGGTTGTTGGAAAATTTATGGAAGAGTTGGTGAAGAAGCTCAAGAGAGAGAGAGCTTCCTTTTATAAGAAAACCAAGAGTAGGTGGCATTTAATGCTCTGAAATGCAGGCAGACCGGCATGCCGTCGGTATGCCGCGGCATACCGCCGGTATGCCGGCCAAATAGTAACGGTCATAATTATGACCGTTCAAGAGCATTAAATGCGGCCATTAATGCGTGTCAGACCAAATCGAAAACTAAGTATTCGAAATTCGGTATACCGCGGTATGCCGGAGAATACCGCCGGTATGCCGATAGAATATCACAGAAAGTTTAGAGCTGCTAGAAACGGCATGCCGCCGGTATGCCGCAGCATACCGTCGGTATGCCGCAGCATACCGTCGGTATGCCGACAGTTGATCACAGCAACTTTTTGTGTTGCTAAAATGGTATGCCGTCGGTATGCCGCAGCATGCCGTCGGTATGCCGAAATTTCGAGACAGCAACTTTCTAGAGTCCAAAAACGGTATACTGCCGGTATGCCGAAGCATACCGTCGGTATGCCGCTTTTTGTCACAGAAACTTTTCTGGACACGAAAACGGTATACCGTCGGTATGCCGAAGCATACCGCCGGTATGCCGCTCTGAATGACATGTTTTTCGATTTGTGCTTTTAGTTATCATCCATCCTTTAGTGTTTACAGATATACCTAGATCAGTACAGACACGAAGACTCTAAGCAGGGAACGCCGGTAACTGCTACAGTCTTCAAGGAAGAAGGAGGAAGCTCTTGAAGTGAAGAACTCCATGTAGTACATCTTCTGAGAATATTTGAATCTGAAGAACAGAAGACTAAACTACGAAGATGCTGTTAATTACTCAAAATAAAATGTGCCAACAATATCCCCCACAGATATGTCGTAGGAGGGACTGATCTTCTGATCGCCGTCATGGTCTGGGCCTTCGCCCTGATCACCCCGTCGCTCAAGTATTACAGCTGAAGAAGCCCGCCCTCATCCATCAGTCGAGGAAGAGGAGGGGACTCTGTCGTCACATCCACCTCCTCAGACGAGGAGGCACCTGCCTCAGCTACAACTTTGGGGTCCTGTGCAAAGAACAAACGTAAAGGTGAGAAAGCCTCTAAGGGCTTGACCAGAACAGCTATAGAGTCTAGGAAGGGATCTACCTCCCGAATAATAACGGCCCGTGACGCCGTTCCTCCTCTTCTAGTTTATCGAGAGGACCTCCTCAAGGGAGGTGAGCCAGCACCCACTTCCTTGGCTCTCTTCAGGACGACAGTTTTCTTCTTCCGTTTTAAAGTTGGCTCTTGGGCCAATTCAGTTGAAGCTTTCCTCTTCTGAGGAGAATTGAGAGGAGAAGAGTCATCATCTTTCGTGTCCTCCTTTAGAGACACTGTTGGCTCCCTAAAGATAGCTTTTGGCCGCGATACTACGGCCGGCTTCACAGTAGGAACAACACTCTCCTTCTTACCGCCCTTCGGTACCTTTTTTATAGGAAGGGGGACAAACCGAGTCCCCAATATCAAGCTCTGTTCACAATCATAACGGAGATGAAAAGTATTGATCTGAACATAAAATTTGGCGGCAATATAGCATAAATGGGTCTCAGGCTTATCCAAGGGCAGAGTAAAGACTGCCCTCGTGCACCTGGCACTGTAATACATCCAAGCACGCTCCCCGTCAATTAAGCTACCTATCGACTCCAAGTGCGGGCTAGTATTCCCCAAGAGGAGCTAGCTGTAGCCAAACTGCCGCATAAAATGGCTCGACAGATATGGCTCCAGATAGACATGATTCCTATTTCAGATCACCAGATGCAATGGTCTAATAGACTGAAGCCAGTGAAGCGCCCCAGCAGTCAAAGTAGTTGCATGAATTCCCTCATCTACTAAAACATCTTCCGTATTACTGCTGCCAGACGGAGGGGATACTATAAAGAACTCATAGTTTTGTAAGAAGCCTAAAGCCTTTCTGCAAGCAGGTACACCGATGATGGCCCAATCCGTATCATAATATCTACGAAGAAAGGCATCTCCCGCCAAAGAGTCCGCCACCGGCCCAGCATTCATCAGGGTAGGACAATACAGTAGTAGCCACCCCATCAGGAAATGATATGGAAGTTCGGTCTGGACGAAGTTGGCCCTGTCGTCAGGAGTCACCGTATTCCTGACAAAGTCCCGCAGACCTCATCCAATGGCACAGACCATCGCGGAAAGCAATACAGACGGTATCCGAATGCCAGCTTCACAGCCGGAAGTATCATACCCTGGCTTATTCTCTCAATGGACCCTGAACCTCCGGGAACTATGCAGTCACGAAGCCAGATCATTAAGAAAGCTGCAAGCACAGCTTTCTCTGACAACGGATATTCAGCTTGACGGAAGTAATATCCGATCGGGGACACAGGATCATCACTGTCCTCAGTATCCTCCGTCTCATAATCCGTCATCCGGGCTTCTATATCGGACTTGGTCATAGGTTTTAAGATGGAAAAGGAGACCGAATCTTCCCCTTCTCCTTGAACGAAGATGTAGCCCATCCAAGCTCTCGTGTGGAGATTGGCCCCCTCAGTCCTTCCTTTCATTAATCCTATGACAGATAAGGAGGTAGCAGAGCAATTCCTTGTACACATCAATCATCTCGGAGATTTTATTCTCCAGATCCCAGAGCTTTTCATCGCAAGGAACGTACTCTTCATATGGCTCCGTGCCCCAGGGAAGCGTTGACACTTCCTATATCTCATGGAAAGCCAATCCTATCTCCCTACCTGGAGTAAAAAAAGGTACAGGTGTGAAGGTTATATAACTCTGCCAAAGAGACAAACATTGGCCAGTTGACCCTTACACCATACTGAGTGGCCCTAATAGTATAGTAAAGGCCAGCAGTCTTCAGGGTGGCTTCATACGTGGAAAGCACCCAGCCAGTGAGATTGCTCCAGAATGAAGATGGATACCTTCAGCCTTCCATCTGCATCTTTCCTGTGGGATACGACACATCTTCCGTCATCATCAAATTGTAAAGCGTGTCAGCGGCATAAGGATGGAGGTTAGTCGGGATATCGTTCACTACAGTACCAGGTTGTAATCTTCTCGTAGAATAAGATGTAGATCCCCGGACACACTTGAACGTGCCTTCTTTCGATCGCCTGAGTCGAACTGTATTCTTCCAGAGATAACCCCGAGGAGCTCAGGAGTCAGCTCCTACTTCATCTGTCTCCGCCCGACAAAGACAGTAAAAGCAGACAAAGGATATTGACGCTCCATTGACGGTAGCCATATCCTCTGATTGTTTGGACAGATCACCATTGGGTTTCTCAAGCGTATGGTCTCGCCAACTTCAAACCCTACACTATCACCAAACAGAAAGTACGGCTTTTTGAAATGACGTGCCTCTCCACGCACAAACTTCTCATCATTAATCATCTGCCTCAAGAAGGTCTTATCCTGTTCAAGTATGGCGAGTGTCCGTTCCGTAGGCTGGTTTTGACTGATCGTGGCTTGAACCATGCTGATCATATTTGTTATGAGACTAGAACCGTGGACTTGATAAGCAGAGCCGAAATGGATTCTGTAAAACCCCTAAAATTTCTACTTATTTTTTTTATTTTGTACTGATTTAAAATTTTGTATTTTACGTCACGTAGTCGTATTGTACGTCGTGTACGAAAATTTTATTTTTGAAATTGCTCGACGAGTGCGAATATGTGCGAGCGTACATATTTTTAGAAAAATATTTTTTCTATTTTATAGTTTCAAAATAATATAGTAATAATTTGTTTTAGCTATCGTACCAAACTTTCAAGCTAATTTTATTTATTTATTGGTACAAAGCCTTTCGTTTATAGCAATTATTGATAAATATTATTGTGCATACATTTCCTAAAAATTTTACTAGCCTATGTTAAATAAAAATATAATTTTCGAGATTTATTTATTAATATTTTATAATTCAAAAAGATTTATTATTTTCAAAATTATTGTTATTGGTATTTTTGAAAAATATATTTGAAAATTTTGGTGACCATTTTAAATCTTGATTTAAATTTATGGATTTATTTAAATAGTTAAGTACTTGAAATTTGATTTATCCTATTCGATTTTAAACTAAAATTTAATTTGATTTAAAATTGGATTTGTATTGGATTTGGATTTGATTTTATTGTTTTAAATTAAATTGCGAATTATCTAAATTTGGTTTTAAATACTCCTAATTCTTATCCAATTGGGAATTCCTACATCCTATAAATAGGCAGGTACTCCTCCAACTTTTTATCATTCTCCACAAAATTTCTTCCACCACAAGTGCAGTGTCCGTGTCCGTGTCCCCTCCCCGTTCTTATTCCAATATATATACATATACATTGTATCCCTTTTGTCGGATACTCCCCGACACATACAACCAAAATAAAAATCCTAAACCTAGCATAACTTTCCACCACCCTCGCCTCCTACTGTCCCCCGTCGACCCGAAGCACACACCAAACCCAGCAACCACCGTATCCCCGATCACCCCCGTCACCCCGACACACCCTCTCCTCCCGAACCCCCTGCTCACAGTATCCCAAACCACTTCAAAACCACCACCTCCTTGGCCTGACCATGCCACCGGCCGTCTTCCTCCATCGTCTCCAAACACCATCACTATCGTCATAACCGCGACAACCGTCGCCACCAACATACAACCACCGACCTCATCCAAAAGTCAATACCACTCGCCACCTCCGGCGACGACCCTCAGCTAACCCTCCTCAACTCTCGGCCAACCATCACACCACGACACCAGAGAAAAAAATAAAAAAAATAAAAACCCAAAAAAAAATCTAGACCACCACCGCCAGGACTTACCTCCGCCGCCGCCGCGGGATGGCGAGCCGCCGTCGTCGCGTGCGCGCCGCCTCCGCTCAGCCTAGCCGCCCCTCACCGCTACCCGACTCCCGCGTCGTGGTCACCGTTCCTCCGCCAGCCCGAAACTCCTCTGTCGACCTCCGCCTAAGCCTCCGCCGAACCCTCTTGAAACCCTCCGCCAGATCGGCGCCTCCCCGAGCATCCACCGACCGGAAACCCTCTTTCCGCCGCCTCTCCCACTCGATCTACCCCCAGCGCGTCGAGCCAGCCTCGAACTCCTCCCGTTCCGTCTGCCGTACTCCGTCACCCTCGCCGCAAGCCACCGGCGCCGAACCCTCTCCCCCTCAAAACCCGCCTATGCCTCCAGACCGCTCTGCCGCAGTCCCGAGCCTCCACCGCGTCTCCCGAGTTCGCCGCCCGCGAGACCCTCTCGCCGATCGCAGCTCCCGAACTCCGATCACCTCCCACTTTCTCTCTCCTCCCAATCTCTCGCTCACTCTCTTCTCCTCTCTCTCACTCTCTCGTCTCTCTCTTCTGTCAATTTTTTTTTCTATCTTTGCTTTTTTTACTTTTTGGAAAGGATGTTCTCCTCGAAAGAGGAGAACTGTGGTGACTGAACATTTGGTTTTTTTTGCTTTTGTTTTTTTAGTTGTTGTATGTTAATTATTAATTTTACCCTTTTAGTTTCAATCCTGATAAGAGAAAAAGTACGGTTAATATTATTATTATTATTATTATTATTATAATTATTATTAATAGTATAAATTTTGTTTTCTTTTGAGCAGTATATAGTGCTATACAATACTATATTTATATGCAAATTGTTGTTTTATATGTATACATTATGATTACTAAAAATTATCATTATTTAGGATTATTTTTTTGATATGCATGAATGGCAAATATATATTACTGGGCATGACCCCACATTGATTATCAAAACTTGTTCTAGAATTTTAAAATAAAATTTACGTAATTTTTACCTTTTTTTTATATATAGCATTTTGACTTAAATTTTTACTTAACCGTACTGGATTTTCAGTTAAAATATTTAGATTCTGCAAAGTTATTAAATATATATATATAAGTGAGTTATGTTTCGCCAAAATCATGATTCTCCGTATTTTCGTATTTAACCTAGAAATATGTTCAGCTTCTGAATTATCGTATATATTTTCAAGTAATTATATAAAATATTTTTACTAACTAAGTTATAGTTTTTTTTCCTAAAATGAATTTTCCTATAACAACGTATAAATATTTTGGAGTAATAGAAATATATTTTTAAGGATTATATATTTATCAAATTTCTTTCAATTTTTCTCGTGTCCATGACTAATCCCAATCTTCCTATTCCTTTGCCAATTCCTTCCTCCCACCTATTGACCCTAACCAATTTGACCCTTCTGGACCCAATGGGACTGTCCGTGCCACCTTCAGAGGTCACCTTGCATAGTAGTTACACCGAAGACGCAGTTTGTGCCACATTGATCATTGCAGCACCACCAGGCGTACTACCAGGCAAGACACCTTGCCATTTGCTGTTTATTTATTTTAGCTCATATTTTATGAATTAGTATTATTTTCATTATGCAAAATAAACTGTGATACATGGCTTAACCTGTTAGAACTTACTGTTCATTTTTCCTGCTATGTATTATTTTTCTTACACATTAAACCTAGATTTAAGGGACCACCTTTGTGTGTTGCATTCATGGCCTTGACACGTTGTAACACGAAGTTGTGTGTCACATATAGAACACGAAAGTACGTGATTGGCTGGCCACCAGTACGTATAAGCCGTACGATAGGAATAACCGCTAATAGAGGTTGCATGCTAGTTTGACTTAGCGGTTATAGAGGTTAATGTTGTGGATACAACATAGTAGGCATAGGACGGGGAGGACAATTCCTTAGCGTATGGGCTTCGATGCACTTCCCTTGTGACCCGGACTCTCCGCTGGAGATATGGAGTTGATGACCCATGATTACTGACGGCCACTGACGATTCTGCGGAACGTCATGCTCTTACTGATGGGGCCTCTAGTGCCCAAGGGGGACTATGCTGATCCTATTTAGCCAGGGTCCATACGTAGGAAGGATTGTTTTTAACAACATTTCACTTAGAACGGTAGGCTTCCTTTATCCGTTAGGTATGAGTACTTTTGGTTTGGGTACTTGTATCTGACCATAGCTTGGAATAATAACTTGTCGCAGATTAGTTCGTCACATCTTGTCCTTGTTTGGTTGTAGGTGTGACTTACTACTTCGATGAGAAGGTATTGAACCTTGTTGGGGTCCGGATACCATATTGGATTCATAGCATAGAAAGATACGTCGCCGTGAATTAGTTTGCCAACTCCTATCCTTGTTTGGTTGGGGGGATGGTACGCTCGTTCAGTTGGTGCGTATTGGACCATGTTAGAATTCGATTGACTTATTTATTTGAGCAATATTTATTCAGTTTATATGGCACGATATTATGTGTCTTGTTACGTCCCTCTAGGGACCTGGTTATCTCTCCAGGTGTGTGCTATTGTCTTACGCAGGTGCTTTAGCTTTAGCCGTGATCATCGATACTTCTTCGAGGATGATTGCATTTCGATCGTCTTCGCTTCGCTCACCAAACTTATTTCTTTCTCATGTATTTTTCTTATCTTGTTGGTAGTGGATTTGTCTCCGCCCAACATATTATATCAAGACAATTTATTCTCATTATATGACATCTTCTATTCATTTATATTGTGTGGATGAGATTAGTTGTGGTTTTACTACATTTTACAGCTTATGTATTTATACGAGGCTTCCATATATTGGAGTATACTTCGTATGAATACAGCTGGCATGTCTATGTTCCTAGTCCTACGTATTTTGGGACTGGGGCGTTACAGATTCCCTCAAGCTCTGGGACAAACATATTTACTACAAGGACAGAAAAAAAGTCAGACTCAGAAACCACCAGAAAAACTAAGTGCTGAAGGGCTCTTATGCGCCCAAAGGGCTATGCGCCCGAGGGACCATGCGCCCAAAACAAACATGTGGGCGCATAACATACAACAGTACGTGGGCGCATAACATGCATCAGCATATGGGCGCATATCATGGCAACATGTGGGCGCTTAGCACACCACAGTATTGGCGCATGACTTCCGTGGGCACATAATGATGCTCACAGAAGTCTGTTGCCTTAGGCGCATGCGCCCAGGCAAAAAAAAGTCTAAGTGTCACAAATTAACGCTCGAGACTTCGTTTTTGAGACGTGGCTACACCCAAAATTGGGTCCTGGACTGGAGAGGACGCTGCTGTAGGAGAAGAGCCACTCGGTGCAGCCCCCTTGCCCTTCGCGAATCTCTTGGCGACCTTGGGAGACATGGTTTTTAAAGAAAGAAGATGAAGAGTCTTTGTGAAAGCTCTAAGAGAGGAGAATAATGAACTTTCTCTCTCCTTCAGAGCCTATTTATAGGCATGGGCCATACCCTATGTGCCCCCTATTTTCTATGCGCCTATTGCACAGTATGCGTCCATTGTACAGTATGCGCCCACAATAGCCTTTGCGCCCACATAAAAATCTAGCCTCTTGTATACTATGCGACTGCCACTTGCTGACGTGGACTACGTATGAAGGATGGACCTCTTCAACTTCTACCCCGATGAATCTGTCAGTTCAGATTTTCGAGGAAGATCTCAACAGTCGTCTCCCTGACAGGCTGGCCAAATGCCATGTGCCCAAAGAGAGGGCCGTACTATACGCCCACTGCATCACCAGAAGACGATCCATGCTTCTTTCAAAGTATTTTGAACTTGTTCAAGTATCGAAATTTTGAAGGGGGTCTTGTAGAAGCATGAAAATTTTAGTAAATGGAGCCTTATGCGCCCAAGCCGATGAGGACATATGCGCCCAGGTCATCCTGTGAAGCTCTATGTGCCCAAGTCATCCTATGAATCTCTATGCGTCCAAGTCGTCCTGTGAAGCTCTATGCGCCCAAGCCACCCTGTGAAGGAGGGCGCAAAGCTTGAAATAGGGCTATACGCTCAAGCCTGACTCAGTCAAAGCCATGATCAAAATGTTTACCGAAGCACACGGCCATGTCAGTCTCTTCGTGTACTGAAGCATGCGGCCACGTCGACACCACGACCAACCCACGATCTCGCAGCCTGCATGCGCCTATACCCTATGTGCCCAAGGCAGGACTATACACCCACATAAAAACCAGTGTGTTTTTCTCATGTGGGCGTATAACATCATTTTAGCTCAGAAACAACTATAAAAAGTGGCCTCATCCCTCTTCAAAACACAGAACGAAGAGCATTTTCAAGAGCCAAATTGCTGCACTTCTTGCCAGTGAGCCGAGAGTTAGCAATTTTTTTAGGTTTTCTTCCACTTTTGTAATCGGAGTGTCAACGGAGTAAAGGAGCAACTGCCGCTCGATCTCTATCATCCCATTCCCCAGAATTCTTTTTTGTACTCGGGGATCCTCAGTGCAGGATCTTTCAAGCGTACTCGATTTGTGGTGTCTTGCGCCGATAAAAAAAAGACAGCAGTTTTTCTTTTTTTTGTGTCTACAGACTGTACCATGGGAATGGATATGGTGTGAACACATCACCATCCTACGCCTCATGTAGACGCATGTAAGTAGCTGCACCTCTGAACTTTGAAGGTATTGGCTTTGGAGGAAAGGGTATAACACCCTAGTGTGTCTGGGGTTGGCGCAGGCAGGTAGCTACACCTCTGGAGTGAAGACACTAGTTTCTGAAGTAAAGGAAAGGGTGAGGCCTATCACCTTCTTGCTTCTGAGGTTGGCGTAGGCGAGTAGCTGCGCCTCTGGCTTGAAGGCTTTGGCTTCTAATGTAAAGAGCGATAAATACCCGCTCTTTAAGGACTTCTCTCTTAATTTCTACCATAATATGGGAAATTCCAAGGGTCTAAGACTGACATTCGTCGTACTGAGTTATAGTTATAGGTTCATCCTATTAATGCAAGAATTTTGACCGTTGGCCATATGGCGTACACTCTGGGCCATTCTCGATCCTATAAAAGGGGAAGTTCTCCTCTGAAGAGTTGTTAATTCTTCTTGGCATCCTTCACCACCATGCGAGATCCAAACTTAACTTTGAGCGACGATCGGCCTTGCATAAGTTGGCTCCTGGTTGAGGCTTTTCTCGTTCGTAGGAGCCATGTTCTTATAGAAGAACTCTGTGTAGAAGGAGCCATCGCTGCCCTTAAGAAGTACGTAAATGTCCTCCTTTGGGAGTTCAACTTTGGGCGACGTTTGGGGGATCATCGAGGTCTTGATGACCTGGTTCAGGGGTGGATAGCTAACCCGAAGAGCCACAAGTTGTGTTATGTCCTTCCTATTCAGGGCTTTGCGACCTACTGCGCACTTTGAAGGCTCAGGCCAACGACTGCTTCCGGAAGCTGCTTGCTTTGGCCGAGTGGCTGCTATGCTTCAGGGAGGCTGCACCCATAAAAAGGTCAGAATATGCCTCGATGGAGGTCAATCTTCTGGCATTAAGAAGAAGGGTTGCGCTTTGACAAAGACCGAATCCTTTGTAGACCCTTCTAGGCTCTGTCAAATCTGTACCAGATCCTTTGTAGATGAACATAATTAGTCCTTTTTGTGTAGTCTCGATGTGTCTGTACTAGACTTTGGTAGATGTGACACATAAGGGACTTCTTTCAATATCTTCTATTTTGTCTTTTTAGCGCTTGGGCTGAGCCTTTGTATCATCTGCCCTATGGCGAAGGGATACCATCAGCTAAGATTTTTCATGCTTCTACAAGACTCCCTTCAAAGTATCCCAAACTTGAGTCATGCTCGGGATACTTTGAACAAAAGCTTGAACACGTGGCAGGATTGTACGAGCTGGGTGATGGCTGGTGTCACGCCTAACTCTTTAGCATTAATTATCCTGAGTCATCATTTCATAGCAAAAGCTCCTGATGACTTCTTGATATTAGAGCCTCTTGCATTTTTGCAAGGATTTTGAATCTCTTTGGCAGAGAAGGTTCAGAGCCACGTTCCTTCGCTCACTCGCAGTACTGTCATCTGACATGGATTAGAGCTTTGGCTTAGCTTATAAGCTTCCTTTGACTGACATCTGGCTCATGCTTGGACAATGCAAATAGTTTATATAAAGGACTACCCCTTCCAAGAGAAGACTCAGCTACTTCCACAATGGCCTTACTTGCCCGACATTCGGCTGCTGATGACCTGGAGTTTTCTTGAGGCGGCCGTCGATAGCAAACCTTTTCATTCAAAGAAGCCGTAGTAGAACTACCACTGGATCTCAAGACGTCCCCACACTCTAGATGTCGTGGGCATCAATAGCATCTTGGACCTCTGCTTCCTGCATTTGGATTGCTTGCCATTTCGAAGAATAGATGTAGTGCCCCAAAATTCGTGATACGTATTTTATACGTTCATATTTCTGACCCGTATTTCTCTTTTTTTTGATTAGCTAGTTATGGTTATTTCATATTAGCATTATGGTTTAATTGTCATTTATCGTTCATGGACTAATTCTGATTAATGGAGCTTGGTTTATTGAGTACTTCATGATTCATCATGGCATTACATTGGCTTGGTTTGGTTCGGTTTAGTGGGTTTGGCTTGGTTGGGTTTTATGTGAACCAAACCACTCCCACCTACCACCCTCATTTATATTCCACTCTCTCTCTCTCTTTTCCATTATTACTTATTACTCTTCTTCTTCTCCTTCATTAACTCTGCACCTACCAGAGAGAGAGAGAGTGAGCTCTAGGCAAGTGCAACTTGCTTCATGGAGGAACTTAAATTTTTTGCTTCATTTTCTTCCTTACAGTATTTTAACTAACTTTAGAACTTGGCATTTTCATTTTCATGGCTAGATTCTTGTAGATCTATATTTACTTTATTTTTGGATTTCTTGGGTTTTGATCTACTTAATCGGGTTATTTTCGAGTTTTGATGGTTCCATGTTGTTGAGAATTTCATTCTGCCCCATTTTGACCTATGAAAGTTTGGATTTGGACTCTGGATGAAAGATTCATGGAGCTTGGGAGCCATGGCTTGAAGGGTTCTACTTCTCGGGAGGAGAAGAAGAACAGTTCATAGTCGACTGGACTTAGCCGCATAGCTTTATGCAACAAGTTTTATTCCTGGCCGCATAAGCCTTGCTGAGTTACTTGGCCGCATGGCCTATGCCGCAGGAACTCGATTCTCCCAGCCGCATGAAGATTTAATCCTAGCCGCATAAGACCCAGTCCTAACTGAGCCGCATGGGCTTCTGAGTCCGGGCCGCATAACCCGATTTATTTTAGCCGCATGCGCCCTCTTACCTATGCAGCCGCATATGTGCCCGCCATACTTAACCGCATGACCCGGAGTCGTTCGAGCCGCATTGGCTCCACTGCTCCTTCAGCCGTATACGCATTTATTGCCCCTGAGCCGCATAAGCATTTCCCCTGCTGCCGCATGGGACTCCGCCCACCTTCAGCCGCATGAACTCAACACCCTGAGCCGCATGAACTTAAACTCCTGCTAGCCGCATATGCCACTGTCATTTCCTGGCCGCATGAGACCCGGTTACTTTTGGCCGCATAAGGCCCAGTCTTCTCCAGCCGCATGGGCTGTTCTTCTTCCAGCCGTATGTGATCATTACCTGGCCGCATATGCCTTAGCCGTGTGGCTCTTCTATAGTCCTGAATATTGATATTTTACTAGATATTTTACGTCCATTTTATATCCTTATGCCTTTTGTCTCGAACTTGATAATTCCAATTTGATTGACTTGATTGAAATAATAATTGTACCTGGCATGGTGTGACCAAGTACCCTGACATAACATGATAGTGGCCCGTCGTGGTACACTCCTGACATGATAACTTGACCTGATAATTTCATCTGCTACACATGACACGACAGTGACCCGTAGTGGTGCACTCCTGACCTAATAACCTGACATGACCTGATAGTGGCCCGTCGTGGTGCACTCCTGACTAGCACACTTGATATGATAAACCTGACATGATTATCTCGAATAGCTGTTGCGACGGCTACCTGACATGACATGACTTGTATAATTAATCCTGACACCGTGGTTGTTTGCATTGATTGTTCTTGTATAAACTACTGGTCCGGTTGTGTCTTGCATCATGTCTAGGGCATGATCCCTGAGTACCACGGTCAGGGATTCATACTGAATCTGGCTAGGTTAATGACTAGATTGATCAAATAGTTCATGGAGAATTTTCCAGTTACCTGTTGCCCCTTTGGTCCCGGCCCTTATATATATATACATGGGATTTGTTGCTATCCGTCGAGATGAGCGCACTTCCAGCCCGCCGTCGAGTGTGGTACCTTAGGACACATGTATCTTACTACAGTGTGTCTGCTATATCCTGATATCTTTTCCTTTTCTTGCTGGGATCACTCAGGTAGTAACAAACAGGTAATCGGACTTGGAATTATCATTTGCATCTTGCTAGTAACTAGGCCTGTGATAATCCTAGTTAGTTAAAGTAGCAAGCCGTACTTATTGCTTGGCCGTGATTGATTGTATGAGAATAATCTGTCTAGTCTTGTCTTGATCCTGTACCAGATTGTTACAAGTCTCGATTTCTTATATTTACCTTGCCGATAAATGGTGAGAAAACCAAGTTCCGTTCAGACGAAGGGTTACAACCCCGGTCCTTGTTTGGTTTACGGGTTGTAACCTGGCTATCTGAATAGTCCCATGGTTATCTTATCATATATCATCCTGTCATGCTTTCTTTCCATATGTCCTGTCTTTTAGTGATTCTATACAAGTTTGTCTTTTATAATTACCCATTATTTTTCTTAAACTACTGCCTTTTATTATGTAATTTTACTCTTGTGCTAATTGCTGGTTTTAGTTCTTAAGTGAAGCCTCCTTTGTGGCACTTGCTCTTTCTGGGGTCTGATCCAGCTGGTTTTGTATGGCCAGATACCGGAGCAGCACCAAAGGATCTCCCTGCTTTTCAGCCCGATGGTGGTCACCAGGCGTAACCAGGGCAACGAGTGGGTTTCTTTTATTCTTCCACTGTAATTGTACATTATTCTTTTGAGGCGTTTAGCCGCCGAACAAGTGTTAGCTCGTGTATATTTTACTTACTGTCTGCCTACGGGCTGTAACATGATTGGCAACTCGAGGTTGATCATGTATGACTTAACTCTTGCTAGTCCTTACATTTTGTACGACTAGCTTCATGATCATCTGGATATGTAATGTTTGGGACGCCTTACAATTGTATATTTGGTGATCTGATATCTTGTAACTATCATTACTTGTTGAGATTGAGACACTAGGCTTGTTATTGACCTTAACAGACTGATGGCTTGTAGATAAACCCTCACATGTCTAGACAGCCGGGACCGTATGGTGGGATGGGTTCCATTTCATTATACGTAGCTGGCTATGTCTGCCCCCGCTCTCCAGTATTCTGGTTCTGGGACGTGACATGGTTTAAGTGGTGGCCCATGCAGGTCTTGTCAATCAAGAAATATGAGAGTTTACCGAATAGATGTCTCAATCTGTACTCGCCTTTGATCTCCACTCATATCTTCTTATCTCCTTGGATTCCTGACTTGATAACATGCTTGCATCATTGTTCTATCTTGGTCCTTCCTTAATATTCCCGATGTTATTGCTTCAGTGACATCATTCCTATTGATCAGCCAGAAGGAGTTCGGCCGGCAGACCAGCAACAGCAAGAAGATCAAGATCAGTCCTCAGCAGCCGCCTCCCGAGCCATGCCTCTGGAGAACCAGTGCCCCCAGTCCAGCCAGTACAGCCAGCAGGTTCAGAGGATGGGGTCTTGATAGGGCTCATCCGTGAGTTGCTTACGTCTCAAGATCGTCGAGGTGATGCCTTGCAGCAAGCA
>JANAVB010020475.1:0-49429 GCA_029216955.1 Iris pallida
TATTGTTCTGCCAGTAAAGCACCGAGAGAGTGTCCCATTGCCCGTACATAGAGCAAGAAGGGCTTTCTAGCAATCGAGGCTACAAGAACTGGCAGATTCGACATGTATTCCTTAATGTCGTCAAAGGCGCGTTGACATTCTTCATTACATACGAAAGATATGCCTTTCTTTATGAGTTGTGTGAATGGTTAACAACGTCCTGAGAGGTTACATATGAACCTCCTGAAGTATGCTAGTCTTTCCTGAAGGCCTCGGAGTTCGCGGAGGTTCCTCGGTGGACTCATCTCCAGGATTGCTTTTGTCTTATCGGGGTCTATGTGATACCCTAGGAGGTAATGACAAAGCCCAAGAATTTTCTACTGGACACGCCCAGGAAGGATTTGGTGGGATTCATCTTCAGATTGTACGCTCGTATGAGGTCGAACACAGTCCTCAAATCGTGTAAGTGGTCCTCCTTGGAGCGACTTTTGACGACAATATCGTCAACGTATAACACTCCACCGTCTTTGCAAGTAGTCTCTGAAGATGACACTAATAGCTCGTTGATATGTAGCACCAACGTTCTTTAGGCCGAAGGGCATGACTGTGTAACAATATATGCCGATCGGTGTTCGAAATGACGTATGCTTCTCATCATCAGGAAATATTTTGATTTGATTGTATCCCGAAAAGCCATCCATAAAGAATATGCGCTCGAAGCCACACGTATTATCGATCATTATGTCTATGATGGGAAGAGAAATTCATCCTTAGGATATGCCGCATTCAGGTTGCAAAAGTCGATGTAAATTGGATCTTTCTGTTCTTCTTGATGACGGATACTATATTAGCTACCCAGTCTGGGTGTTGCTCCTCACGGATGAAGCCGCTAGATGTAAGCTTGTTTACTTCAGTTCTGATAGAATTCATGACGTCTGGACGGAACCGCCGTTGCTGTTGTAGCTCCCCTTCCCAGAAATTTTTTGAAATATTTTTATTATTTATTTGATTTAAATAGTGATTTCTAGAATTTTTTATAAATAATTATTTAGTTAATTATTACGGTAGATGACTTTAGCCATGGTTGAGTTTTGATGTATCAGACGACTAGGAATCATGGCACGGATAGTGCAGTGGCGTGCCTTGACTATTGTATTAGCCATGACAAGGAAGACCCAGCCATAAGTGTGTCCTAACTAGGAAAACCATGCCAAGTTGCGACTTAACCCCCACCGATGAATTAATTATTTATTAATTAGATATATTGATTTTAGATGACCCGATTGTACCAACTTAGCCCGAACTGGCCCGAACCGAATCCAAGCCTTTGTAGGTATATAGTGAGACCAAAGACGACCATGTAGACATATTTTATGTGTGTACAAATGGTTCCTAAATTATTTTGAGTATTGATGTACATTTTTAATTATTTAAATATTTGTACAAAAATTGGTATTTTTATTATTAATATTGTTTTACTATATTTGTACAATTTTTTGGATCCGGATAAAGGTTAATAGTATGGATTCACCAAACCACCATTTTATTATTTTATTATTATTTTATTATTTGTGGTGATTAAATAAATATATTTATTACTATTAGATATTATTAATATTGATTATAATTAGAATATTTTATTGTCTATGTGGAATTTGTGGTATACATATATGTATAAATACCAGGACATATATATTATATATCCATGTAAATATATTTATAATTTATTGATATATATACATATATATATATATGTTATATATATATATATATGAGGGTATGTGTTCGTATATATAAATATATATTATATATATGTATGTATGTATGTGTATGAATATATAAATGTATATTATATAGGTGTGTATGTTTATGTATATATATATATATATATATAATATATATATATATATATATATATATATATATATATATATATATATATATATATATATATATATATATATATATATATATGTAGGCGTGTACGTATATGTATATATACGTGAATGTATATATACATGTATACATATATACTAAGCTTAGAAAACAAAAGAATTTAACAGCCCAACAGTGAAGAGAATCCCAGCCCAAGTCAAAAGCCAGCCCAGCCCGAGCTATTCCCAGAGCCTGCTCGGCCAATCAGCAGCCTAGGTCATTTGGAAACCCATTCCCCACATCAACCAGAGTAATCCTAACTAAACCCCCGGGCCAGGCCCACATGCCAGGCAACCCAGCAGCAACACACCAATCAAGCTGAGCCCCAGCTTTCCCCCAGACTCAGAGCATCGTTTGGTTATTCAACTACGTGTATATATAAATCGATGAGGAGAGATCAAGTCGATCTCTAAAATACTAAAACCCTAGACCACTCGACCTAGCCACCCCTGGGCTCCCGTACGCACCCTCGGCCGACGGCGCCACCGCCGCGCGCGACCGACCGACGGCTAATCGCGCGCCAGAGGAAAAATAGAACAGCAGCAGCGACACCGTGCAGGGCAGATTTTGCAACGCTGTCACGTCTCGATGGACCGATCATTTTTTGATTTACCTTCTCAGCTTTCGGAGACAGTTGTGATGATTTAGACTTTATGGCTTACCAGTTGACTGTATGTTGTTGGATCTGTGTGCAACCTCCAGGCAAGTATACCTTACCTCTCTCTACAGTTTATTTATATACATATTTCTATTATTATATAGTTTTACTGGTTGATTACTGACATATGATTTGTACTTCGTGCATGCTAGTATATATATAGTCCTTATTTATAGTTAATTTTGTGGTTCATCTTGGATTGGTTCTCTCATGTATCTTGATTGGATTGTGTCGTGTCATCACTTGTACTTGGACTGAGTCGTATCGTGTCATAGGATGAATAAGTCAAAATAGAACTGCTGTAACTTGAATTCTTGAAGCTAACCTGCGAGTCCACACTAGGGACGAGGGTTAGTAGTTATCTGTTCCGTACCTGCGAGTCCACATTAGGGGCAAAGGTGATTCTTGATGCTAGCCTGCGGGTCCACACCAGGAGCGAGGGTTAGTAGTTATCTGTATCTTGATTTCTGAAGCTAACATGCGAGTCCACACTAGAGACGAGGGTTTATAGATATCTGTCCGCACCTGCGAGTCCACACTAGGGACGAGGGTGATTTTTTGAAGCTAACCTGCGAGTCCACACTAGGGGCGAGGGTTAGTAGTTGTTCAAACCTGTGAGTCCACACTAGGGGCGAGGGTTTGAGTATCCAATTGATTATCCGTTATTGTCGTGACATCGTGTTCTCTTGTTCTCAACCAGTAGTCCGTTTATGCGTAGTGGTTCTTCCAGTCGTGTATAGTCGTATTTTTGTGTTGATGGGTCTTTTTCTGTTTATTTTCCTGTATTTTCTTTATTGCATGATAAACTGATAGATATGCATGTTTTATGTATCTTGTAATGTCCCCTGAGGACCTGATGATCTTTTCAGGTTAGTTATTGCGTGGAGTTAGTTAGCAGTTCTGGATGGTGGAGGATCATGACGCTAGTGGGTTTCAGATGATTACGATATTGCTTGTGAGATTCAGGTATTTGTCAGTGATATTACATTGTTATCCTCTCGTGCTTTCCTTTCATTATCATGAGATATCCTATTTATTGATTCAGTTTATAGACTCTTTATATATTCCTCGAAGTCTTATCGAACATTTATGCTAGTGGGCTGCAGACCACGACCCATAGTGTTCATTTATGTTTATTATTCTTATTGTAGATTGAGATATAGATTTGTTTGCCATGATTTGGAAGCTTACCCTAGCCGTGACAACGTTTACGTATTCGAGTCGGGCTGGAGTCTGCTTGATGCGTAGCTTGCTTGCTCACGAGCTCGTGTCCGAAAGCGGGTGCGGGTCGTGACAAGTTTTTTGGTGCTCACGAGCTCGTGTCCTAACTAAACGCCCGGGCCAGGCCCACATGCCAAGCAACCCAACAACAGCACACCAATCAGGCCGAGCCCCAGCTTCCCCCAGACCCAAAGCATCGCTCAGTTATTCAACTGCGTGTATATATATATATATATCGATGAGGAGAGATTGAGAGGATCTCTAAAATACTAAAACCCTAGACCGCTCGACCCAGCCACCCCTGGGCCCCCGCGTGCACCCTAAGCCGCCGGCGCCACCGCCGCGCGTGGCCGACCAACGACTAACCGTGTGCCTGAGGGAAAACATGACAGCAACAGCGACACCGTGCGGGGCTGATTTTGCAACACTGTCACGTCTCGATCGATCGATCATTTTTCGATTTTTCTCCTCAGCTTTCGGAGACAATTATGATGATTTGGACTTTATGGCTTACCAGTTGACTGTATGTTGTTGGATCTGCGTGCAACCTCTAGACAAGTATACCTTGCCTCCCTCTACAGTTTATTTACATGCATATTTCTATTATTATATAGTTTTACTGGTTGATTATTGACATGTGATTTGTACCTCGTGCATGCTAGTATATATATAGTCCTTGTTTATAGTTAATTTTATTATTCATATTAGATTGGTTCTCTCATGTATCTTGATTGGGTCGTGTCGTGTCATCACTTGTACCTGGACTGAGTTGCATCGTGTCATAGGATGAATAAGTCATAACGGAACTACTGTACCTTGAATTCTTGAAGCTAACCTGTGAGTCCATACTAGGGACGAGGGTTAGTAGTTATCTGTTCCGTACCTGCGAGTCCACATTAGGGGCAAAGGTGATTCTTGATGCTAGCCTGCGGGTCCACACCAGGAGCGAAGGTTAGTAGTTATCTGTATCTTGATTTCTGAAGCTAACATGCGAGTCCACACTAGAGACGAGGGTTTATAGATATCTGTCCGCACCTGCGAGTCCACACTAGGGACGAGGGTGATTTTTTGAAGCTAACCTGCGAGTCCACACTAGGGGCGAGGGTTAGTAGTTGTTCAAACCTGTGAGTCCACACTAGGGGCGAGGGTTTGAGTATCCAATTGATTATCCGTTATTGTCGTGACATCGTGTTCTCTTGTTCTCAACCAGTAGTCCGTTTATGCGTAGTGGTTCTTCCAGTCGTGTATAGTCGTATTTTTGTGTTGATGGGTCTTTTTCTGTTTATTTTCCTGTATTTTCTTTATTGCATGATAAACTGATAGATATGCATGTTTTATGTATCTTGCAATGTCCCCTGAGGACCTGATGATCTTTTCAGGTTAGTTATTGCGTGGAGTTAGTTAGCAGTTCTGGATGGTGGAGGATCATGACGCTAGTGGGTTTCAGATGATTACGATATTGCTTGTGAGATTCAGGTATTTGTCAGTGATATTACATTGTTATCCTCTCGTGCTTTCCTTTCATTATCATGAGATATCCTATTTATTGATTCAGTTTATAGACTCTTTATATATTCCTCGAAGTCTTATCGAACATTTATGCTAGTGGGCTGCAGACCACGACCCATAGTGTTCATTTATGTTTATTATTCTTATTGTAGATTGAGATATAGATTTGTTTGCCATGATTTGGAAGCTTACCCTAGCCGTGACAACGTTTACGTATTCGAGTCGGGCTGGAGTCTGCTTGATGCGTAGCTTGCTTGCTCACGAGCTCGTGTCCGAAAGCGGGTGCGGGTCGTGACAAGTTTTTTGGTGCTCACGAGCTCGTGTCCTAACTAAACGCCCGGGCCAGGCCCACATGCCAAGCAACCCAACAACAGCACACCAATCAGGCCGAGCCCCAGCTTCCCCCAGACCCAAAGCATCGCTCAGTTATTCAACTGCGTGTATATATATATATATATCGATGAGGAGAGATTGAGAGGATCTCTAAAATACTAAAACCCTAGACCGCTCGACCCAGCCACCCCTGGGCCCCCGCGTGCACCCTAAGCCGCCGGCGCCACCGCCGCGCGTGGCCGACCAACGACTAACCGTGTGCCTGAGGGAAAACATGACAGCAACAGCGACACCGTGCGGGGCTGATTTTGCAACACTGTCACGTCTCGATCGATCGATCATTTTTCGATTTTTCTCCTCAGCTTTCGGAGACAATTGTGATGATTTGGACTTTATGGCTTACCAGTTGACTGTATGTTGTTGGATCTGCGTGCAACCTCTAGACAAGTATACCTTGCCTCCCTCTACAGTTTATTTACATGCATATTTCTATTATTATATAGTTTTACTGGTTGATTATTGACATGTGATTTGTACCTCGTGCATTCTAGTATATATATAGTGTAATGCCCCGCTCCGCATCGGTGCATTACGATGAGTCGTTGACTCGAAGAGTTGCGTTGACCCGATAAGGTATCGATATGAATCGATGCAAGTATTGCGTTGGCCAGAGGTAAGCTTTGAGTCGGTTGGAATCTATGAATCGAATTGATGCAAAGTATAAGTCCCGTCGAGCAAGTGCTGATTTTAGTTGATCTGGTGTGCAGGCTATGCTTTTACGCTGGACGATAAGAGGTCGGCATTTTGCCTTATGCAATGAAGTATCTGCGAAACCACATCGTGGCCTTGCGACGGATTGTGGCATGGGCACGATAGGCCAAATCAACCGAGTAGAGCAAAGGAATGGCTAAGTCCGGGAGTTAGCTATGCGATCGAGTTATGGAAGCGAGACGCTTCAATCGGCGAGGCGGCAAGGCGTATCGGCTTAAGGTGGGCGGGTTCTTGACTCTCTCTCCCTATTCCTTCACGTCTAATAAAATACGTTATGGTTGCATAATATGTTATCGAGATAGCGAGCGTGGCTCGGCGAGTAAGTGTCTAAGTATGCGTTGAACACTAAGGTAGAACATTGAACAATCGAACAATTGAAGCGACGTGCATCGAGTGCACAGGTCGCGGTAGGGCAATGATGGTAGAACATTGAAAGATGATATTGAGATGTGCATCATGTGCACGGCTCCGAGAACATTGAACACTAGGCGTAGAACATTGAATACGGTGCTGAGCGTGCCCTCGGGCACTTATGCTATGAATTGACTAAGTAAATACGGAAGTAGGCTATGCGAATAACAATACGAACGAGACGCGTAATTATGAGTACGAGACGACTAAGCCGTTGGGCGTCGTGCACCAATATGGATGTGTTGGGGCATAACGCCGACGGAGCTCCCCATATGAATGGTGGATTATGTTTATGGAACACGAGATCGGCTGGTATGCTATGACTTGTATGCTATGGCGCGTATTGCATGGTCAATGGACTCGGATTGCCCGTGCACGGGTGCGGCTTCCCTCGAACGGTTACGCCGGGGCGCCGGGACCGTTCGGCCTAGGAGGGAATTATGTGTGGTATTTATGGTGCACAACATTCGGACGGATTGCGACCGTCCAGTGCTGTGATAAGCTATGATACCCGTAAGTTTGGGATCCTTCGGATACTGGGCTAGCAACCCGTATCGAAGCGATTGTAGGCTTACACATATGAGATGCCAAGTCCATTACGGTGCGAAACACCGTGACCTTCATATAGTTAGGGCCGGTGGGCTGAGATGAGAGCTGGGTGCAGGCACAGGGTCTGCCACCCATTATGCATATGTTTACGTTTATGATTGGTCGCTTACGTGAATGAGATGATTCTATGTTAAGTTCTAACCAATGCAGGCTAAGGAAAATGGGACGACACGAGCACGAACACTATGTTTATGTTTCAGATTATGTCTAACTGTATCTGCTGCAGGAACACGGGATGTGGTGACACATTATAACAATGTGCTATGTTAAGTTTTGCCATGAAACTGATCCTAAGGCTAAATAGAAAGACCACAAAATAAGATGCATGCTCACTAAATGAATAAGTGTTTGGTTTGGGTGCGAGCGGGTCTTGATCAGTGCGAAGCGAGGACGAAAGCACTAAACCCCCACTAGTTTATGTGCAGGTTCAGGTTATGATCAGCTCGGGGCGGAGCTTGGCTTGGACGTGCCGAGGCATGGAGTCCCTGGCGTTCAAGAGGAGCTTCCGCATATGCGTTCGGACTTGCGACATGGAGATGTTCGGCCGATGACTACTTGGTGGCTATAAAGAGGCATAATGTATGGAGCAATGTAATCCTTTGTGAGCTAGAGAGATCATGAGTGTTGTAGCCAATTGGCATTTTATATTGGGCTATTCAAGAGCCTTTGTAACCTTTAGTTCAATATGAATAAAAGAGATTCTTATGTTATTCTTTGTTTTCTTCCGCTGCTTATGTTATCAGTTTGAGATAGTTCTATGTGAACCTGTTATCTTGCCTTGCACGAGCGCAACTCCAGGCTCGTGCGGCATCACGCCCCAGCGATGGCGATGATTCGGGTCAAATCTAGCGAGGACGAGCGATTTCCCGGATCGGGGCGTGACAAGTTGGTATCAGAGCGGTTCCATCCTTTGGACCGTGCGTGAATCTCTTTGACCCTCAGTTGCTTCGATATCAAAATTCAGTTGACTCTAAGTTATTTCCGCAACCGCATGGCTCATGGATCTGCTCGACGCTACATTGGATGTTCCATACAATAAGTCTATATTAAGTTGCGTACGTCTGCCACAAGTATGTCGTGACTATTACGTTATCTCCGGGTGCCGTCGGAGAGTGCTGGTCGCACGAAGTGCGAGGAGTTATGTGTTGTGGGTCGCACGCAGTGCGATGAGTTATGTGTCGTTGGTCGCACGCAGTGCGAGGGGATAGGTGTTGTTGGTTGCACAAGGTGCAACGAGTCGATATATGAGGCGATACGTGTTATGTGACTACGGAAAAGGATTATGTGTTGTCGGTTGCACGAAGTGCAGCAAGTCGTGGATCGTTCGTTGCATCAGTGCAACGAGTTGGTACGGTATGATGTGCGTTGTATGGCTATGCGGATGGATAGCGAAATGCTGTTCGAGATTGAGTAAAGACCTTAAGTATCGAGACTAAGTTGTTGCACGAGCTGCAACGTGCGGGATTCGAAGATCGTGGATGCGATAGTAACGAATCGAGTTGGTCGCTAAGTCGAGTTGGGTAGGCGAACGTGTATGTTGGCCATATGTTGCGTTGAGCTTTGAATAAGCGAATGTTGCGGGTGTGATCGAGATGATCGCCATGGTACGGTTAGATAGAATATGTGTCAAACTTGAGCTAACGTTAGAGCTGGGATCGGAAGGATCGCCATACGGGACGGTTAAGTTGAGATAGAAGTCGGACCTATGCGAAGTGTGATGTCGAGTAATGACTCGATTTCGAGTGGTATATGCAATACCAATTATGCGAGCAAGTATAGCGAAGTATTGTGTCGATAACGATAGGCTCGATCCTGAGTGGTATATGGGATACCACTTAGCGATAGCTATGTTAAGCCGGTTGGTGACTTGTGATAGGTTACGTCGAGAAAATTATGTTGTTACGATATGTTTGTCCGCAACGGATGGAATGGTACCGAGACTCGAGTGGAAATGATGCGATAGGAGTCGATATAAGTATGCTTTGGTGAATTAGTTAAATGAGTATGCGTGAAGTCGTACTTATGGATGATATGTCGGACGAGAATTCGTTAAGTATAAGTTGGACGATAGGCCGAGCATATGCGAACGAATGTTACGTTGAGGAAATAGTCGATCCGGTCGAACTTATGTTGAGTTAGTACGGAGACTTCTTCGGAAAACGTGTTGAGTAGGTACGAAGGAATTTTGCGAACGAATGAGTTAGTATGATAAGTCGGTGGCACGATCGGAAAGTGCGAGTTAGGGATATGAGAATGGATATGTGAAATCGAAAATTATGTCGCGATGATGTTAAGTAGTTACAACCGAATGAATCTTGATAAGTGCGAGACTTGATTTGTATTCGAGTTCGGATAATGGCAATGATTGCAACGGGTTTGAGCTTATGAGAAAGGAAGATGTTCAAGTTATGCATATCGACGATGGTATTGAGGCGTATCAAAGACGATATGCAATAACTCGGGGATACTCTGATCGAATGAACGAGAATTATGTTGAGCCTTGTTGTTGGATGAATAAGATGCAAGTTAAGTTGATGGCAGTTTGGATGATAACGGTAGGAACGCTTCGGAGAATTTGAGAGTCGAGGGATATTGCTTGGATGAAAATGGAAGTGTAAAGATTGCTTCGCAGATCACCACTATGTTGACATTCTTGTCTTGAGCGAGCGCAACACCAGCCTCGCACATGCGTCACGTCAAAAATTAGAACGATCATTCCGCGTGAGCGCTGGTATGGTGATTCATCCAGCGGGGGTGATCGAACTTGTGAGGCGTGGCAAATTTGGATATGGATTTGTGGTTTGATGCGAAGGTGAAATTGAGGATTTTGCGATATTGTCGACGGTAATACACGAGTGACTCGAGTAGTAACGGCGCATCAGTTGCGCGGGGATGGATAAATTATGGATTGGTATGTCGGGTTGGATAAAAGTTTCGTAGGAATCGTCGAGAATTGATTTGGCTCCGCGATAGGATATAGCATGGTTCGTTGTAACTGTCCCTCGTTGATGATCTTCAATTATCGAGCGTAGTTTCGGGGCAGATGACCCTAGAAGACTTGACCGCCAAATCAAGTGAATGTGGGAAACCATAGGATGACCCTAAAGAAGTCGCGTAAGAAATTTTGTCGAAGATAAGGAATGATGTAGTGCATGTTGAGGATAAGTCTAAGCGAGTGAGTATCGTGTCTCGAAAGTTTGCGAGTACTAAGAATCGATATGGTCAGAAAAGTTATGTTGGAACGAGTAGACGTTGAGGAACGTGCTTAAGCGTAGTGACGCGGTAAGGCGATTGCAAGGATTCTGCAATGCGCGAGAGCGACGGATAGTAGAACGACCCTAAGAGTTGTGTCGTAGGTCGGCTTAAGTAACGGTTAGGCTATGTGTGTTGAGCGCGCGAGTTACGTTACGAAACGAACTAGTCGGGATTGAATCGATGATTGAGTGAGGGATTCGTACTCGGTCGAGAGTAGGAGATGGGCGTATCGTAAGAGACCTTGGGTCGGAAAGATTGTTGCCTTTGAGCATCGTAGACTCAAGTCGACCTCTTGTGTCGAGAGAGCACGAGCATGATGTCTGGATAAGTTGCCTAGCGGGGGTAGCCCCAGACTCGATGTGCTGGTAGTTCGAGAACGGAGATCGTGTTGAGATAGTTGCGTGCGAGACTTAGTACGGATTGTAGACAAAGGAATTGGTGACATGTTGACATAGTCCATGTTGTTAAGGCTAAGCATTATGAATGATTTGATGAAAGACTCGAGTTATATGAGAGATAGGAAACGGTTGGGCGAATAGGCGTTGCGGAAGCTCGTTGCGGTCGGATGCGCAATGACTTGTGCAATGCGAGTGTTAGATGGCCGGCAAGAAACTTACGAGATCGAAGTTATGGTTGAATTAAGTTATGTGTAAGATGTTGGAAGATGATCGCATGTTATGGGATGATGCATACGAAGAGTATTTTGGGAATAGACGCTAAGATTTGGCTAAGTCGAGTACGGATTGATTGGTGCTTGAGGATTAAAGTTGAGCTTGTTAGTTTGTCCCGATATCCTACAACTGAGCTTGGCTGAAATGCATATATTGGTGGGACGCCTAAAATATGTGTATGATCCAAACTAAGTTGTATGATTCAACGATAGTAGCACGAGATCGTGAAGCGATCTATGCGAGACACTTGGATTAAGTGTTGGTTTCGGTTCGAGGACGAACCTGATTTTGAGTGGTATATTATGTAATGCCCCGCTCCGCATCGGTGCATTACGATGAGTCGTTGACTCGAAGAGTTGCGTTGACCCGATAAGGTATCGATATGAATCGATGCAAGTATTGCGTTGGCCAGAGGTAAGCTTTGAGTCGGTTGGAATCTATGAATCGAATTGATGCAAAGTATAAGTCCCGTCGAGCAAGTGCTGATTTTAGTTGATCTGGTGTGCAGGCTATGCTTTTACGCTGGACGATAAGAGGTCGGCATTTTGCCTTATGCAATGAAGTATCCGCGAAACCACATCGTGGCCTTGCGACGGATTGTGGCATGGGCACGATAGGCCAAATCAACCGAGTAGAGCAAAGGAATGGCTAAGTCCGGGAGTTAGCTATGCGATCGAGTTATGGAAGCGAGACGCTTCAATCGGCGAGGCGGCAAGGCGTATCGGCTTAAGGTGGGCGGGTTCTTGACTCTCTCTCCCTATTCCTTCACGTCTAATAAAATACGTTATGGTTGCATAATATGTTATCGAGATAGCGAGCGTGGCTCGGCGAGTAAGTGTCTAAGTATGCGTTGAACACTAAGGTAGAACATTGAACAATCGAACAATTGAAGCGACGTGCATCGAGTGCACAGGTCGCGGTAGGGCAATGATGGTAGAACATTGAAAGATGATATTGAGATGTGCATCATGTGCACGGCTCCGAGAACATTGAACACTAGGCGTAGAACATTGAATACGGTGCTGAGCGTGCCCTCGGGCACTTATGCTATGAATTGACTAAGTAAATACGGAAGTAGGCTATGCGAATAACAATACGAACGAGACGCGTAATTATGAGTACGAGACGACTAAGCCGTTGGGCGTCGTGCACCAATATGGATGTGTTGGGGCATAACGCCGACGGAGCTCCCCATATGAATGGTGGATTATGTTTATGGAACACGAGATCGGCTGGTATGCTATGACTTGTATGCTATGGCGCGTATTGCATGGTCAATGGACTCGGATTGCCCGTGCACGGGTGCGGCTTCCCTCGAACGGTTACGCCGGGGCGCCGGGACCGTTCGGCCTAGGAGGGAATTATGTGTGGTATTTATGGTGCACAACATTCGGACGGATTGCGACCGTCCAGTGCTGTGATAAGCTATGATACCCGTAAGTTTGGGATCCTTCGGATACTGGGCTAGCAACCCGTATCGAAGCGATTGTAGGCTTACACATATGAGATGCCAAGTCCATTACGGTGCGAAACACCGTGACCTTCATATAGTTAGGGCCGGTGGGCTGAGATGAGAGCTGGGTGCAGGCACAGGGTCTGCCACCCATTATGCATATGTTTACGTTTATGATTGGTCGCTTACGTGAATGAGATGATTCTATGTTAAGTTCTAACCAATGCAGGCTAAGGAAAATGGGACGACACGAGCACGAACACTATGTTTATGTTTCAGATTATGTCTAACTGTATCTGCTGCAGGAACACGGGATGTGGTGACACATTATAACAATGTGCTATGTTAAGTTTTGCCATGAAACTGATCCTAAGGCTAAATAGAAAGACCACAAAATAAGATGCATGCTCACTAAATGAATAAGTGTTTGGTTTGGGTGCGAGCGGGTCTTGATCAGTGCGAAGCGAGGACGAAAGCACTAAACCCCCACTAGTTTATGTGCAGGTTCAGGTTATGATCAGCTCGGGGCGGAGCTTGGCTTGGACGTGCCGAGGCATGGAGTCCCTGGCGTTCAAGAGGAGCTTCCGCATATGCGTTCGGACTTGCGACATGGAGATGTTCGGCCGATGACTACTTGGTGGCTATAAAGAGGCATAATGTATGGAGCAATGTAATCCTTTGTGAGCTAGAGAGATCATGAGTGTTGTAGCCAATTGGCATTTTATATTGGGCTATTCAAGAGCCTTTGTAACCTTTAGTTCAATATGAATAAAAGAGATTCTTATGTTATTCTTTGTTTTCTTCCGCTGCTTATGTTATCAGTTTGAGATAGTTCTATGTGAACCTGTTATCTTGCCTTGCACGAGCGCAACTCCAGGCTCGTGCGGCATCACGCCCCAGCGATGGCGATGATTCGGGTCAAATCTAGCGAGGACGAGCGATTTCCCGGATCGGGGCGTGACATATAGTCCTTGTTTATAGTTAATTTATTATTCATATTAGATTGGTTCTCTCATGTATCTTGATTGGGTCGTGTCGTGTCATCACTTGTACCTGGACTGAGTTGCATCGTGTCATAGGATGAATAAGTCATAACGGAACTACTGTACCTTGAATTCTTGAAGCTAACCTGTGAGTCCATACTAGGGGCGAGGGTTAGTAGTTATCTATTTCGCACCTGCGAGTCCACATTAGGGGCAAGGGTGATTCTTGATGCTAGCCTGCGAGTCCACACCAGGGGCGAGGGTTAGTAGTTATCTGTATCTTAATTCCTGAAGCTAACCTGCGAGTCTACACTAGGGATGAGGGTTTGTAGATATATGTCCGCACCTACGAGTCCACACTAGGGGCGAGGGATTTCTTGAAGCTAACCTGCGAGTCCACACTAGGGGCGAGGGTTAGTAGTTGTTCAAACCTGCGAGTCCACACTAGGGGCGAGGGTTTGAGTATCCGATTGATTATCCGTTGATATCGTGACATCGTGTTCTCTTGTTCTCATCCAGCTTCGTTTATGAGTAGTGGTTCTTCCAGTCGTGTATAGTCATATTTTTGTGTTGATGGGTCTTTTTTCGTTTATTTTCCTGTATTTTCTTTATTGCATGAAAACTTCTAGACATGTTTCATATATCTTGCTATTTCCCCTGAGGACCTGATGATCTCTTCAGGTTAGTTATTGCGTGGAGTTAGTTAGCAGTTCTGGATGGCGGAGGATCATAACGCTTGTGGTTTCTGATGATTACGATATTGCTTATGAGATTCTGGTATTTGTCAGTGATATTAAATTGTTATCCTCTCGTGCTTTCCTTTCATTATCATGAGATATTCTATTTATTGATTCAGTTTATAGACTCTTGTTATATTCCTTGGAGTCTTATCAGACATTTATGCTAGTGGGCTGCAGACCATGAACCATAGTGTTCATTCATGTTTATTATTCTTATTGTGGATTGCGATATAGATTTGTTTGCCATGATTTGGCAGCTTACCCTAGCCGTGACAGCGTTTACGTATTCGAGTCGGGCTGGAGTCCGCTTGATGCGTAGCTGTCTTGCTCACGAGCTCGCGTCCGAAAAGCGGGTACGGGTCGTGACAGCTGTTGTTTGACTGGTTTTGTGTCTGGTTGAATGTTGAGCTTATGAAGTGCGATCTCAGGGTTTAGCCCTGGCATGTCTTCATAGCGCCAAGCGAAGACGTCGATATATTCTCTGACTAGTTGCAACAGCGACTCCCACTCATCGTCCGTCAGGCTTTTACTGATGAAGATTTACTTTGAGGAGATTCGTCGTCGAGGTCAACTTACGACCTCATCTTCAGTGGGAGGGTCTCGTTGTTCAAAGTCCTTATCCCATTGTGAAGAACAGTTTGGCAACTCTAGAGGGGGGTGAATAGAGTATATATAGAAAAATGACCAATTAAAAATAACTCTTTCACCAACAATAATAATCAGAGTAAAGTGCGGAAAATAATTAGAGAGCAAAAAGAGCATACGCAAAACAGCGATTTTAACCTGGTTTCCCTCGTGGAGGACTAGTCCAGGCCTGAGAACTCTAGCTCAGGATTCAAATCCACTATTTGTGAAATAGTAGTTTACAACCGTGCCTTTACTTCAGAAGAGCACGTCAACTTCTAACAGAGGATCGCAGTGGCGATTTGCTTGGAATTGTCCAAGCGACTTCTTCGACTCTTGCACAAGAATCCTAACTGAGAGATGCTGAGCACTCGAGACTTAGGAGCTTGTGGCTAGTAGATGGGAAGGGTATGGCTTATTTCAGCTATAAGAGAGAGAAAGAAATTGGATGGATTGGAATGAGAGAATTCATGCCCTATTTATAGTGTTTTTATAGACAGAATTCGGCCAGAATTCGGGTAGGAAAATTTAAATATTTGGCCGTTGGACAACTAGCAACCAGCTAACCCTAAAATTAGGGTTCCTGATTTCTAGGGGACAGAGTTCGGCCCGAACTCTGTGTGGAGGCAGAGTTCGGCCCGAACTCTGTCTCTAGAGCACAGAGTGGTTCAAAGGGGACCATTTGGGAATTTCTGGTTTGGTGGAGCTTTGGGATTTTTGGTTAGGCTATAGTCTAAGTTTCAAGAGCTCAGCATGACTCAGATTACATTAGTCTAGACTCAAAGAAAGTGTAAAATACAGACTCGAATCAACTGAGACACGAAGCTGAGCTGTCTTCTGTCTTGAGCTTAATGCAGACGTCGTGTCGTATTGAATTATTACAGATATTATTTAGTCAATATTGTCAATATTTGGTTGACTGTGACTTTGTGTCAACAATCTCCCCCATATTGATAATTGACAAAATAATATATGTATATTCAACATTCATACCTGGACAGTTGATCATAGCAACATAGCTCCCCCATAATCGATGCCGAGCTAGAAATAAGAGCTCCCCCGTGATCAGTGAACGGCGCTAGCTAGACGAGATAGCTCCCCCGTAAAGAATGCATTGAACCTGTATAATATCTCCACAAAGCACAAACAAGCACAGATATACGAAAGCGAAAGATATGATACTAAATATATCTAGCCAGAATATACATAGTTCTCCCCCTTTTGGCAGTTAGCAATATAGACTGCATATGAATGAAAGATCATATAAACTGCAGTATAGACAATGAAGAGTGATGCAACCACACCAAGCAGAGAAAACAGTGTATGACTAAACAAAATGAGTCACTAGCATAAAGTAAAACTATGATAATGAGCATAAAATGTCATCCACAAAACCAAGTGTCAAACACCAACCAGAGTTTGAGTACATAAAACCAAGTACATAAATCCATAATAAACTAAATAACTGAAATCAAAAAGCATCACTAAGATCATCATCAGTAGCAGCAGCAGATCTAGCCAATCTCCATCACGAGCACGAGAAGGTCCTGGAGGGTCTGAAGGACCAGGGAAGGAGCGACGGGGGTCCAGAAATGCAGCATCCGGATCCATGTAACGCATGACCCATGGATCATCAATGCGATGGCCCGCGCTCTCAGGATCCCGCTCCATGGGAATGTGCAGATGACGAGACAGAGAATACCGTATATCATGCAGAAAGTTTCGAGGGCACTCATCTGCAGAGTAGTACGATAGTCCAGCTGTGTCCAGCGATCGTCCTCAAAGTAAAACGATCCCGGAGCATAGTCTGAATAGACTCAAGAGTGGCAGGTGAAAGTGGTGCATCCTGACCGAGTGGAGGGGCGTCAGGCTCCTCATCATCAGAATGCTCAGAAGCCTCAGGAGAGGCGACGACTGCCTGAGTACGTCGTGCCTTGGACAGGAAAGCAGGAGCAGCAAAACTGACAGTCATGAATAGGAAAATGAATGCACGAAAAACCATAGAAAGATATAAAGGATAAACCAATGCTCTTGGTTTCTTCCTACAATTTATCATCCAGTCCATCATTGTCCTAGGAAGATTGAAGGGGATACGATAATGAAGGTGATACAAAGCAGATATCTCAAAGTAGGTAACTTCATCAGTGGAGCCAGCTTTTGGCAAGATAGTGTTAAAAATGATTCGATGAAGTTCATAGAAATATGGTTGAGGTGCTTGGCCATAAGTTTGCGAGGACTTATGTTAGGAGCACATAATTCCTCCTTGAAACCTTCAAGAGAAGTATCGCCAACAAATTGAAATTGACGAGCTTCCACAAGTTTATCCCAAGCATCGAGATTAAAAGATCAAGAAAATCCCCCAACTCAGAATCATTGAAAGCAATTCAATACCGGCAACCCGGGAAAATGTGGGTTGCATCGAAAGTTAAATTGCAATAAAACATTTGGATGGCGCTACGGTAAATGACAAAGTTTGAGGCAACTAACGCATCCAAACATAGATCACGAAACAATGATTCATATTGAGAAAAGATTGTAAAATTTATCGGATGTCCCCCGAACACCGGACGAGTCCGAAAGTCGCTAAACCATGCATTAGACGCGTCTAGCGACACAAATAATCGCTCGTCATATGTATTCGGATCATGGGGACAAGGCGGGTTGAACAACGGATGATTGTTGTTCAACTACTTCCAATTGGAGGAGGAGGATTCGAAGAGGAAGCTCCCTCAGTTCGAGTCCTTTTCCACGATTGGGCAAGCGAGGAGCCATTTGCAAAAAAAAGAACTTGAAATGGAGAGAAAGAAGGGGATATACCTGAAATCAACAACAAACAGTGGAAGAGAATGATGAGAAACCCCTTTCCCTTGATTTTGAGGAGCAATGGCACTCTAGATCAAAAACTAGGGTTAGGGTTTGAAGGAAAGAGTTTGGAGAGGTGAGGAAGGAGGTAATAGTGAAGGAGAGAGATGAAAACCCGAAATATAAGAGAGGGTTTTCGTTGGTCGGAAGAAATTCTGACCGTATGATCTAAACTGATCCAACGGCAGAGGCGATCCCGACGCTGGACCAATAGGGACCGAACTCGGCCCGAACTCTGTTAGGGCAGAGTTCGGCCCGAGTTCTGGATTAGTGGTCCAGAACTGAAAACAGGCTGAAAAGAAAAAAATGGTTAAGTGTTAAAAAAAGATAGAGAGGATAAAAGTATGATGAATTCATTGAAGTACATAGAGAGGTACACAAAAGTCAGAATGAACTTTAGAAAAAAATTAGGCAATATTAAATCGAAACAAACCATATAATAAACAAGAAAATATATTGTAATTCAATATTTCGAATTTGCCATGGGTTAGCTGCAGGGCCGGATCCCAGCTAGCGGTAGTCCTGAGGACTAGTGCACCGTGTCGCTTAGGCTTTTACGCCTTGTTGTCAGAAGGACCCTTTCGGCTTGTACCCATACCAAATTTGTCGTAAAAGAATCAAAATATACTCGATATTTACGCAGGTGAGTCTCAACTTATAACTGCTTCATCCAAAATTCGAGTTCACGACAAAGAAATTGAAGCGCTCTTCGGATAATGGCTTAGTAAAGAAATCTGCTAGCTGATGATCAGTGTCAATAAACTCTAAGTTAATCGTGCCATTTTGCTGATGATCAGCAAAAAGTGGTGTCTGATCTCAATGTGTTTAGTGCGTAGTGACAGACAGGGTTCTTAGTCAAATTAATGGCACTAGTGTTGTCACAGAATATAGGAATATGCATGAAAGATAACTTATAGTCTTCAAGGGTTTGCTTCATCCACAGAATTTGTGCACAACAACGCCCAGCTGCTATGTATTCAGCTTCTGTTGTGGATAGTGCGACAGAGTTCTGCTTCTTGCTAAACCAGGAGACTAAAGCCTTTCCTAATAAATGAACGTGCCGCTCGTACTTTTACGGTCGACCTTGCATCCAGCGAAGTCAGCATCAGAGTAACCAATAAGGTCAAATGATGTGGACTTGGGATACCATAGGCCCACTGTAACCGTACCCTTAAGGTATCGAAAGATACGCTTAACCGCGGTCATGTGTGATTCCTTAGGATTAGCTTGATATCTAGCACATAGGCAAACACTAAACATGATATCGGGACGACTAGCAGTTAAATAAAGTAAGCTGCCTATCATACCTCGATACTTACGTTGATCAACAGGTTTGCCGCTCTCATCTGGTTCGAGTTTGGTTGAAGTAGCCATTGGAGTGCTGATTGGTTTGACGTTGTCAAGATCGAACTTCTTCAGCATGTCCTTGGTATACTTCGATTGACAGATGAAAGTTCCATTAGCCATTTGTTTCACTTGCAGGCCAAGAAAGTAGTTGAGCTCTCCCATCATGCTCATCTCAAATTCGTCTGCATACACTTGGCAAATTCTTGACAGAGGGTTTCATCAGTAGACCCAAAAATGATATCATCAACATAGATTTGAATCAACAGAATAGTGTCTTTAAAAGATTTTATAAACAGTGTAGTGTCAATTTTCCCTTTTGAAAAACCTTTCTCAAGTAAGAAGCTACTTAGCCTTTCATACCAAGCTCTGGGGGCTTGTTTGAGGCCATAAAGCGCTTTCTTTAGCTTGAACACGTGGTCGGGAAATTTGTGATTTTCAAAGCCAGGAGGTTGTTTCACATAAACTTCCTCCTTAATAAAACCATTCAAGAAAGCACTTTTCACATCCATTTGAAATAATTTAAAGTTTTGAAAATTAGCAAAAGCACAAAGCATCCGAATGGATTCTAGTCTAGCAACAGGAGCATACGTCTCATCGTAGTCGATACCTTCCTCTTGGTTGTATCCTTGAGCTACTAGACGAGCTTTGTTACGTGTGACTGAACCATCTTCATTTACTTTGTTTCTAAAAACCCATTTAGTACCAATTATCGAGTGATTAACCGGTTTAGGAACGAGTTCCCATACTTGGCTTCTCTCGAATTGGTTGAGTTCTTCTTGCATAGCAGAAATCCAAAATTCATCATTAAAGGCTTCAGAAATGTTTTTAGGCTCTACTTGTGAAATGAAGGCAGTGCTAGCAACGGAGTCTCTTAGTGATGATCTAGTAGTTACTCCACGTGAAACTTCTCCTATTACTAAATTTTCTGGATGAGAAGGTTTGAAAGAGAATTTCTTAGGCAAACCCTCCAGAGAATCAGTTTCGTTGAAGTATTCATTGGAGTAGAAGTTGATGGCTCAACGTCATCATCAAGAGTACTTACTGCACTGTTATCTTCATCAAAAGTCACATTTGTTGACTCTTCCACAATAAGTGAGCGTTTATTAAAACTCTATATCCCTTACTCTTGGCGGCATAACCAAGAAAGATACCATCGTCAGCTTTGGCATCAAATTTGCCTAAGTTGTCTTTGGTGTTAAGGATAAAACATCTACAACCAAAAACTTTAAAATAAGAAACATTGGGGGTTCTCCCAAACCAAAGCTCATAGGGTGTTTTCTTCGTAATGGGACGAATCAGTACCCTATTCAAAATGTGGCATGCTGTACTGACAGCTTCTGCCCAAAAGTATTTCGGAAGTGAAAATTTATTCAACATGACTCTGGCCATATCGCCGAGAGTTCTATTCTTCCGCTCCACAACACCATTTTGTTGAGGAGTTCTAGGACAAGAAAATTCATGATCAAAACCATTTGCATTACAAAAATTTTCAAAATCATAATTTACGAATTCGCCTCCATGATCACTTCGGATTCGAGTAATCATGTAGCCTTTTTCGTTTTGAACTTTCTTTACAAAAACTTTGAAAACAGAAATAGCATCGCTCTTATTAGCGAGAAAGAAAACCCAAGTAAATCTCGAAAAATCATCAACAATAACAAATGCATAAAGTTTGCCACCAAGGCTAGCTATTCTACTAGGACCAAATAAATCCATATGAAGTTTGCAAGGGTCTAGTAGTACTTACAGAGTTGATGGAATGAAATGATTTTAGTTGCCTTGTTTAGTTCACATTCGGCACATACCGTGTCCTTTTTGAATGTGATGTCAGGCAATCCTCTCACTAGCTTCTTGGTAGACAGCCTGGATATAGCATCCATGTTGGCATGACCAAGACGCTGGTGCCAAAGTAGTCGTTCGTCTTTGTGGGCATATAGACATCTACCTGCATTGTTAGTATTTATAGAAAGATAGAAAATATATATTTGTCCTCTCTTTTCCCTTCAAAAGCAATGTCTCCTGTTGACCTATCATAGATGTAGCAATGTTTTGTCCAAAGTTAATATCATATCCATGATCAGCAAGATGACTAATGCTGAGCAGGTTATGCTTTAACTCGGTCACTAGGCAGACATCCTTTATTACAGGAGAAGGAGGACCAATGATACCATTACCTATTATGTGCCCTTTGAGATTGTTACCGAAGGATACATATCCTTCTCTCTTCATCGATAGTGATGCAAAAAGATTTGTGTCTCCCGTCATATGTCGCGAGCATCCACTATCGAGAATCCACTTACTTTCAGTTGAAGAGGAAGGTCCACCTACATCAAGAGTAGATGTGACCTTTGGTACCCGAGTTCTTGAGGGTCCTGAAAAGTTAGTCTTTGGAAACCAAGCATATATCTTTTTATCTACAAGTCTTCTAACTTTGCACTGTGGTGAGATGTGTCCATGTGATCCAGTAAGTACAGATAGCATTCTTATTTATACTAGGAGCATGAGAATAATATCTATAAGCAACAGGATGATGATGAACATGATGTGAAGAGTTAGCATGGTGATGATGATTATGCATAGAATGAGTGGCATGGTGATGGTGTCTATGAGGCATATCATGATGGTATTGTCTATGATGTGTGATATGCTGATATTGTCTATATGGCATGGCATGATGATTTTGTCTATATGGCATATGATGATCTTGTCTATATGGCATTGCATGATGATCTTGTCTATATGGCATGGCATGATGATTCCTATGTGTGGAGTGATGTGTTGTGTCTTTGTGCATATGATTGTGTACTGAGTAGAATTTTTCTTACGTGCACGTGGTTTGTGAAAGTTTGTGTATATAAATGCATGGTTATGTGCTGCATGAGAATACGTGGTTGACTAGCATGAGTGGTGTTGTGCCCATGTGATTGGGTTTGAGGTTGAAGCACCTGTTTACCCAATTTGGTTTCTAATCTCTTAGAAGCAGCTTGCAATTCATCAACCTTAATATTCAAGCCATATATTTTAGTCATGGAGATTTGTGTCTACTCTTTTCTTCAGCAAGCAACGTGTTGAGAGTAGTGATTTCTTGAGCTTGTTGCTCAATACGTGCTTCAGCATCATGTAAGCTTATTTTAAGCTTGGATACTTCATTAGTGGCATCAGTGGGTGACGTTTCTCTAACATCATCAAGAAGTAAAGAAATTCTTTGTATCTCATCTTCCAGACTTTTGATTTTGTCCTTGGCATGTTTGTATTTACCAATGACCTTTTTGTGATCATCGAGTAAATCAGTAAAAGCATCGCCAAGTTCATCAAAAGAGAAGTCCTCTAGAGTTTCGTTAGATACCTTGTTGGAAGTTGCCATTAGGCACACATTTGCTGTATCTTGAGGAGAGCCTTTTCTTCCTCGGAGTCACTCGCTTCACTTTCATGCCAAATTCCTGTGTTGGCATATTTCTTTGATGAATTCTTTTTGTATGGCTTCTCATAGCGGTTGCTCTTCTTCAAGAATGGGCAGTCTTTTCGGACATGTCCAGTCTTCTTGCAACCGTAACAGGTTGGCTCTTCTTCATCATCTTCTTGTGAATCCTTCTTCCTTCGATTGAAGCGAAGGAATTTTCTGAAGTTGCGAACCATGAGAGCTTGGTCTTCATCATCCGAGTTATCGTCTTCGGTCTCATCGTGATCAGCCCTTCGTCGATGAGCTTTGAGTGCGATCTCCCTGGTCTTCGGAGCAGGCTCTTCGAAGTCCTTGAGGTCAAGCTCGTGAGTCATGAGCTTACCCATCAAGGTCTCCATTGACATTGATGTGAGATCGTTTCCTTCTATGATGGCCGTCACCTTAGGGTTCCAAATCTTTGGCAACCCTCTGAGTAACTTACAATCTTCTCGTGGTTTGAGTACTGCTTACCAAGCGAGGATAGAGGATTGATGATGTCGAGGAATCTTGTAAACATTTGAGTGATCGTCTCATTTGGCTTCATCTTGAAGGCTTCGTATTCTTGAGTGAGACGGCTTATTTTAGATTCCTTGACTTGTGTGGTTCCCTCATGCGTCACTTCTAGAAGTCTCCATACTTCATGAGCAGTGGTGCATGTGGAGACCCTGTTGAATTCATTCCTGTCTATAGCACAGAATAAAGCATTAATAGCCCTAGCATCTAGACTTGCTGTTTCTTCTCCTCGACAGAATATTTGTCGTGTGGTTTCTCAATGAGGCCACCATCGACAACTATCCTGACGGGCTTTTTGTAACCGTCAGTGACGACAGTCCACAGGTCAAAGTCTAGAGACTTAAGATAGAAGCTCATCCTTGTTTTCCAATATGTATAGTTAGTTCCATCAAATAGGGGAGGCCTATGAGTGGACTGACCTTCACCATGATTGGAAATCAAGGATTGTGTGGTTGCCATGGATCAGCTCTTAGGATGTTAGTCCTTATAAAGAGACAGAGCTCTGATACCAATTGAAGAACAGTTTGGCAACTCTAGAGGGGGGTGAATAGAGTATATATAGAAAAATGACCAATTAAAATAACTCTTTCACCAACAATAAATAATCAGAGTAAAGTGCGGAAAATAATAGAGAGCAAAAAGAGCATACGCAAACACAGCGATTTTAACCTGGTTTCCCTCGTAAGGACTAGTCCAGGCCTGAGAACTCTAGCTCAGGATTCAAATCCACTATTTGTGAAATAGTAGTTTACAACCGTGCCTTTACTTCAGAAGAGCACGTCAACTTCTAACAGAGGATCGTAGTGGCGATTTGCTTGGAATTGTCCAAGCGACTTCTTCGACTCTTGCACAAGAATCCTAACTGAGAGATGCTAGCACTCGAGACTTAGGAGGCTTGTGGCTAGTAAGGGTATGGCTTATTTCAGCTATAAGAGAGAAGAGAAGAGATTGGATGGATTGGAATGAGAGAATTCATGCCCTATTTATAGTATTTTTATAGGCAGAATTCGGCCAGAATTCGGGTAGGAAAATTCAAATTTGGCCGTTGGACAACTAGCAACCAGCTAACCCTAAAATTAGGGTTCCTGATTTCTAGGGGACAGAGTTTGGCCCGAACTCTGTGTGGAGGCAGAGTTCGGCCCGAACTCTGTCTCCAGAGCACAGAGTGGTTTAAAGGGGACCATTTGGGAATTTCTGGTTTGGTGGAGCTTTGGGATTTTTGGGTAGGCTATAGTCTAAGTTTCAAGAGCTCAGCATGACTCAGATTTCATTAGTCTAGACTCAAAGAAAGTGTAAAATACAGACTCGAATCAACTGAGACACGGAAGCTGAGCTGTATTCTGTCTTGAGCTTAATGCAGACGTCGTGTGTCGTATTGAATTATTACAGATATTATTTAGTCAATATTGTCAATATTTGGTTGACTGTGACTTTGTGTCAACACATTGTGCATCCAGCTATTGGACTCATGGCTCCAATTCAAGGAATTCGGGTAGATCTTCGTCTTCTTCCTGAATGTCGGCGGATGTAAACCCCCTAAATTTTGTTATGATTTTTTTAAATTTGGTATTGAATGTATTTTTGTATTTTCTCGTCGAGTGCGAATATGTGCGAGGTATATATTTTTTTTAAAAAACGGTTTTTGATTATAGATTTAATTTATGGAGGATAGTTTCAAAATAATATATATAATATTTTATTTAAAGTTCTAAAAAATATCGTATCGAGATAGACAAAACTTATTACTTTTTATTATTTATAAAAGGCTTTCTTATTTCAATAGTGGTAGTTTAGAAAACTAGATTTATGTGAATATTCTACTCGTGTGAAGTACATAAAATTATTCATGTATATTTTCAAAAATTAATTTTATTAATTACAATGATTTATTTTGCAAAAAGGTATTTCAAATATTTACATATTTACTTTGATTTTCAAATTATTATTATTTTTATTATTTAATAATAAAAAGATAATTTGCAAACGTTTGATATAGACGTTTAAATTTTTATGATTTAAATTAAGATTTATCTGTTGGTTTTATTTTAAATGATTTCAATTTATAGATAGAATTTATCAAGATTTAATTTAAATTGGATTATTGGTTTTAAAAACTATTTAAACTAAATAGGGGAATATCCACTAAGGGAATTAAATCTTCCAGTCAATATCCAACTAGGAGTGCTACCCCTATAAATATGAGAGCCTCCATAAGTTTTTTTCATCCGCCAAATTTACTCTACAAATTTCCCCACCGAGGTGCGTGCATCGTGTCTGTGTCCAATTCCTTCCATGTCAGCCGTGACGGCCTCGGGTCCGACCACGGGTGACTTCTTATTCTATTCTTTTACAAATATATAATTTATCTCTCCTGTGTCGGACACACCCCCGACACAAAATCAATTCTCTAGCCTAACCCTAAATCAAGCCACGCACCCTCCTCGCCAAATCCGTGGAAACCCCGACACAGCCAACGTTCCATCACCCGTTCACCGCCACTGCCACAGTCGATCCACCATCTTCATCACCCAACACCACCACGCCTCCACGACCAGCACCACCTCCTTGACTCCATCTTCTCCACCAAACCTCACCCATGGCCACCCAGCGGATCATCTCCAAACCACCGATGCCAGCCTCCCCGACGATCCATCGCCATCACCACCGCCCGACACCTGCCACCCCGCCGAGATCCCATCTCAACACCAGCACCCACGTCATGCCATTTCCTCAACATCCTGGCCGAGCCCCAAATTCACCACCCATCGGCCCGACCCCTGTTCAAGCGCCATACCGCCACCGTGACCCGCTGTCGCCACCACAGCCTCTTTCCCAACCATCACCAATATCGCCACCTCTGCTCCCTCCTTTTGACCATCGTGTACACCAATGCGACGATCCTCCCCGGCGAGTCCCGCCATGACGAACACCTTCCAGCCACCGCCGCCGCCACGGCATGCCCATCGCTACCCCGCCGCCGCCACGGCATGCCCATCGCTCCTTTCGACTTCCGATCCGCCTCGCCCTCCGTAGTGCCGCCGCCCCGCATATTGCCGACCGGTTCGACCGCATCCGCCGCGTGATGCGTACGGCGAGCACCGCCAACGGCCGACCAGGAACTCCCCTTCCCCGCGACGCCCGCTGTTGGGCTTCATCTCCGTGCCGACGGTATTCGAGCAGGGGGCCAACCCCACCATATCCCCTCTCTGCCTCTCTCCAGTCGACGCCGCCCCGAGCTCATCCCTCCCGCTCGTCACTTCTTCTCCTCCTCCCTATAATTGATGATGTTTGCTTCTTCTTTTTTATTGGGCTTAGGGAATAGAGAGCACAACAGCCGGTTGCATCGGCTGTGGGTGTTTTAGGACTTAGTTTTATTAGTTTTCTTGTTCTTAGTTAGTATTATTACCAGTATCATTTTAACTAATTTTATGGTTATTCAATATATTATTATTAATATTTGAGTGAATATCTACCTATATAAATAGGTTAATTTCTATATATATTAAAAATAGCATGTAGAAATGCAACATTGCAGAATTTTGAGGATCCAAAAATCCGAAATACCGTAGGGTTCCTAAACTTTTAAAATTTTGTAAAACAAAATTTCAAAAATTTGAGAGTCAAAAGGTGTTCCAACGGAAACTGTTTCCGAACAGAATGGAGGGAAATCGCGGGGCCCTAGGCTACTGGAGTGGGCGCAATGCCCAAGAGTGGCCTGCCCGAGGGGAGGGAGGCGCACGACTCAATGAGCCTCGGGCCCCCCAGCGCTGAGCCCGGAGGCGGAAGCTCCCGCGAGCCGAGAGAGGAAGGGTGGTCCGGCGAGGTGTTGATCTGGCAGCGGGCTAAGTCGGTCGGAGGGGACCGATCACGGCGGCGAGACCTGCGGAGGGGATCGGGCGAGGAGAGATCGCCAGCGGCTGCCAGAGGAACGGCGGTCGGGAGATCAGGAGAGGGAAGGGGGTGCGATGGGGGCCCGAAGACTGAGGGGACCGGCGGAGGATGCCGAAGGGCGTGGCACCGGTGGGAGGCCAAGCCAGGAGGGGGGAGGGGTTGGAGACCCGAGCAGAGAGCTCGAAAAGGTGGAACTGGCGCTCAGCCCAAAGGGGCAGCATACAGTACGAGGGAGGGCTGCTCCCGAAGGATCTGGCCGGGAGAGGGAGGGCGGGGCGCAGCGCCGTCGGCCGCCGACGGCGAGACGACTAACGAGAGAAAGTGAGGAAACGGAGGGGGATGGGAACGGCTGAGGGACCGCCGGAGATCAGAGCAGGCGCCGCGGGGCGGGGACAGCAGCACCGCCGGGGGCTGCTGCGCTGCCACGAGAGCACATGAGGGGACAGACGTCGAGGGAGGAGGAAGGGCGCCGGGGATCAGCAGGGGGATCCGAAGGCGGAGGAGGGGGAGGTGAACCCGCAAAGCCAGCGGAGAAGGGGCCGCCGGGGGCCGGAGGCGCCGACCACATCCGGGGAGTGGCGAGAGGAGGCGGCAGGAGGGAAGGAGACGCGCCAGTCTGGGAAGCGGTTGGGGAAGACGGCCACTGCGGAGAGAGGGCTGCGGGGGGCCACTGCAGCGGGAGGGGGACGAGCGGCGTCGGCGAGGGGGGAGCCGATGCGGGCGTCACCGAAGACTCGGAGGGACGACGGAGAGAGAGGAGAACGGGGGGAGGGGCTGCGACCGCTGGAGCGGGCGACGCAGCGACCGATACGGCTGCCGGAGGAGGGGGGCCCGGGGGGGAGACCGGGATCAGGCGCCGAGCACGACGGCGACGAGGGCGGTGGCGGGTGGAGCGGCGCCGAGGCGGGGCGATGGGTGGAGGGAAGAACCACAGAGGGTGGTTCCAGGCGGAGGAAAGGAAACCGAACGACTGGAGGGGACCGTCGGCTAGGGGAAGAGCTCCCCGCGGCAGGAAGGGCCAGACGGAGGGCGGCCGGCCTGGGAGGCGAGGGGATGGAGAAAAGAGAGGACCTCCTAGAGGAAGGAGGAGGCAAAGGGGGGTGGCCGGGCTGAGGAGGCCGACCGGCCAGCCAAGCCACCCGGCCGCCAGAGGCGGAGCCGGAGTGGGGAGCAGAGCTCCACCCAGCGGAGAGGGAGCAGAGCTCCAACCATCCTGTTTTTAATATTATATATATGTATATGTATATATATATATATATATATATATATATATATATATATATATATATATATATATATATATATATATATATATATATATATATATATATATATATATATATATATATATATATTATTGGGGCTTGTTCCTACAAGTTTAAAAGTTAGTTTTAAATCCTAAAATAATTTTTAGCTTTTCTAAAACTAACTTTTCTAATTATTAGGATTTAAAACTAACTTTTATATATTATATATATATATATATATATATATATATATATATATTATATATATATATTATAATATATATATATAATATATATAAAATATATATATATATATATATATATATATATATAAAATATATATATATTATATATATATATATATATATATATATTATATTATTGGGTCTTGGTCCTACAAGTTTAAAAGTTAGTTTTAAATCCTAAAATAATTTTTAGCTTTTCTAAAAGTTCTCTAAAAATATTTTGACCTTTAAAGTGTATCTTCCTGCTTAGAAAATAATTTCAAGTATTTTTATATAATTATCTAATTAATAAAATGTAGTTTTTTTATCAATAAACTATATTTTACAAACTTAGAAATTTTTGCCTAAAACTATTTGATGTTAATATTTGCCTAAAATATATTTTTGACTAATAAAAATATTTCTTCAAGTATTATAAAGTATTTCCTAAAAATCGTATATATTATTTTTGATTTCCTTTGACTATCCTCCTGACTATGACTTAATCCCATTATTCATATTCCCTCGCAAATTCGAGACTACATTATGTCGTCCATAACTAAATTGACTCTTCTGGACTCGGTGGAACAGTCTGTGCCTCATCAGAGGCCAACTCGTGTAGCTGTAACACCGAAGTCGATCTGTGCCACCTTTATCATTGCATCATACCAGACATCACACCAGATAAGTATACCTTGCTAATTAACTGCCATATTATTTATTTATGCATTATTTACTTTGTTTCATATTTGTTTTTGTTATAAATTGCGCATCCAAGCCACACTTGGGTGCAAGCGACTTTATCTGTCATTTCTTTTGCTTTATTTTATTTTTTATGTCGACTTAGTTGTAGTGGACTACCCTCCTACTGTGGGATATTCTTATATCTCCGTTGGCCATGAAACTTACACTACACGGTTTGAGACATGTTGTTAGGGGCACGGCTTACATATTGATTGGCCATCTCTAAAGTCGTGTGACGGTAGATCTTCGTAACTGCTATGACTAGGGTTTTAGAGACTCAAGCAGTGTGAGCACCCTAAATTTTGGGTTGATTTTTTTATTTTTATTTTTCTGATTGATTTAGTTTCAATAATTTATTCTATTTATTTATCTGTAAATGTACTTTTCGTGCCTTTGATATTTGGAGTGTCAGGGATGTTCAACTCTGGAAACCTTCTTCAAGAGTTTTGTAGTGGACAGGATTACCTTCATCTTGGTATATAATGTCCCATCCAAACTTGTTCCCTTGTATTCTTTTTGCTTCACACAACTTCGGGTCGATTTAGACCATTTGATTATTAATTAATTTTCCCACTCCTTTCCTTGATCTTTATTAGCACGTTAACGTGACTTTTGAATTGGGGGCACCAGACCAGTCATTTTCTTGAAACCAACTTCTCATGCATGATCTACTCGAGACGATCTTCACCCATGACCTTCGTGTCCCACTCAGACACACCATTTTGTGCTCCATTTTGTTCACACAACTTTCCTGACACGTGACCCGATTTTATTTTACCCCACGGTGTCACATTCATTTTCCAACTTGATTTGTGGATACCCTGTCGACCAAAACCTGTCAACCCCAAATATGGACATGGCCCACATTGAGCCTACTATCCGCATGCCACTTGTGTCGCATTTATTGGAATCCCCATGTGCTACTTATTTACCCATGATCATCAACACCTATTTTTAATTTGATTATTGTGCCAAGTCCGGTTTTGATCCAACCCGGCTTGACTGAACCCAACCCCAGCTCTATGTTACCCTCCATCATGACACCCTCATATAGAAGCATGAAAAATACTAAAGAAAATGACTCATGCGACCAAAGAACCCCATGCGGCTCAGAAAGCCCATGCGGCTCGGAGAGTCATGCGGCATAAGGGGCTATGCGGTCCAAGACGTCCCATACGGTTCAGAAAGACACGTGGCAGGACAGCCCTCTCCTTTGCCCTCGCGTATTAATTGCTTGACGGCTGACAACTCTGAAAAAGTGACAGCCCTGACACAGAAAGAAGTAATTATGACTCTGTCATAATGACGAATCTCTAGGGAAGAGAAAAGAGATCTCTGACACAAATCCCCCGAGAGCCATAAAAATGCCACGTGGCCTTGCCACGTGGGCGTTCGTATGCGGCTCACTTCTCATGCGGTTCAGAGTGAATTCGTCCTATGCGACTCAGGCCGAGAAAGCCTCATGCGGCTCGAGCAAAGCACTTCTCATGCGGTTCAGAGTGAATCCGTCCTATGCGGCTCAGGCCGAGAAAGCCTCATGCGGCTCAAGTAAAACTTCTCATGCGGTTCAAGAGGATCATCTCCATGCGGCTCAGGTGGATGTATCCTTATGCGGCTCACAATGATTACCTCCCTGTGGTTCAAAGGTTCAAGGGAGGGCCACTACCCAGACAGCCCGACACGTGGCCCTGACCCTATACGGCCCAAAGTCATATGCGGCTCACTCGTCACATGGTTCAGATCCCCCAGTGGCTCCTAGGACACGTGTCCTAAGCCGATTAATTTCTCAGATTTACTTTCATCAAAGATTGGGTCAAATCCCAATAATCTGGGACACGTGGCAGGAGAATAAATTTAATTTATTCGCAGACATCAGAAGATCGCTATGAGGAAGATTTACTCCAATCAGCATTAATTGCTAATGGGATTTGATGTAATCTACACTCGATGGCTCGGATTCGTCACAATCAAAACTGAACGGCCTGGATTGACCAATCTATGGGCCGCCGCCATCTCCAAGAGCTAATCATTGGCAACCCTAATGATCACATCCCATTATTATAGCAAGGTGCCATTCCCTTGTGAAGAGGAGAAGATCAGAGAAAAATACGCATATATAGAGAGACTCCCCAATAGTCAGAGAGAAAATACACAGAGAGAGAGAGAAGCCCGAAGAGCAACAGGAGAAGAGCATTTCTTCATCAACGCCAACCATCTTTTCACAAGGAGCCAAGGCCGCATACCGATCGTCCAAGGAGTAAGGCAGGGCTGCCGTCGCCTTTCCGAGCCTCTATCGTCACCCCCCAGAATCTAAAATAAACAATTGTACTTAGATTGCTGTACCTAGGTTTTCGTCCCTAGGCTTTCTTTGTACAAGCGAGTTTGTAACGTGAAGTAAAAGTCCGGTCCTCCGATAATTGTTCTGTTCTTTTAGATTTCATGGCAAACACGATGGCGACTCTGCTGGGGACAAACTTCTCCACGGCTGAGGAGTTGGTGACGCAGTCGGATGCAGCCAAACTTGGTTCCACTCAACAGAAGATGGTCGCCCGGTTCGACCAACAGGCGTTTGAAGAGATGCTCTCCGACAAGAGCGCTGGACCGGTCCAGAAGCATGCCCGCACGAAGAAGGCCCGCAAGGAGTGGAGACCCCGATCCTTCATTCCTACTGAAACTCTTGTGGAGATACCCTCTGTTGTTCAAGACGGTGAGCAAGACTCCCCTGCGGCCCTACTTCAGACCGTAGATAACTCTGCTGTCCCAAAGTCCGGCAGAAGAAAACACTATGATGCTGGACTTGCAGGGGCAAGAGAAATTCTATGCGATCAGAGCCGCATAAGGATATTAGCCGCAGGGAGAAAACTCATGCGGCCACAACTGTCAGCCGCATAGCTTATGCGGCTACAGTTGCTAGTCCCGTGGATGAAACCCATGCGGCCAAAAAAGTCAATTGCTTACAGAAAACCCATGCGGCCACAATTACCAACCGCATGCGGCCAGCCTGCACGGTCGTGGCTCCTAGCCGCACAAAAACAATTCATCCGACGGCAGAAGACAACCGCATGCAGACAGCCTGCACGGTACCCAACCTAGCCGCATAGCGTCCATTCCACGCTTCTCTCGATCAGTCTTCGACCGTCCTCATGCGGTCCTGACCCTGATGGTTCTCTGGATGGTAAGCCAGACTCTGTGGTATTCAACTTGGACTCCTCCTATTACGCACCCGTAAGTGCTAAAAGGAGGAAGTCTACGGCAGTGCGGGCTCATCAGACCCAGTCAGCTGTCCCAATCTTTGACTATCGGGGCGTCCCGTTGATTATCACACGGTCCTCGGATGAGAAGTTGTATACAACCGCTCGAGTCCAGCCCCCGGCGGCAAACGGACAGAGTGGTTCCTCTGACCTGCGGGAGGCGATCCTCCACAAACGCAAGAAAAGAGAAGGAGTGTCGACGTACAAAGAGTCCTCGCTTGGACATCGCTGCACCCAAATCATCGTCAACTGCTGTTACAATCGGCCATCCGTCTTCTAAAGACTACAGCATCCGAGCTCAGAAGATGAGGCACCTCCTGTTGTCTCCTTTAATTTCGCTCAGAAGGTCCCCGCCGAAAGGAGAGGGAAAAAGACAAGCATCTCCAGTCCCAAGATATCAACCACTACAGCTAAGAAACTGTCGTCTAAACGGTTGTCCTCCACCGGAGTATTCCAACACACCCGTTCAAAGACGAAATCTACCGCGATGGGAAATTCATCATCCACATCACTGGGGGTTGTAGGAACTGGGGGTAGCACTCCTCCGAACATCTGCAACAATCCAATGTTTCAAGGAGCCGAGCTCGGACAAACAACTCTCCTATCAGGTACAACAGGCGCTGACGTCCCCAAGCACATCCGTGACTCTCAAGACGAAGCAGGCTCTGAGGCTGGGGATACCGTTCTCTCCGAGTCCGAGCCCGAAGAGAACATTCCCACCTATCCCGATGACTTCTCGGTGCATGGGTACGACTCGGAGGGCACATCCTCCACCGTTCCTTCCATCACTCCTCATGTAAGGACGGTTTTCATGACGGACAACAATCAAGGTAGTTCCAATGATCGCCAGCGCATCGACAATCTCGAAGCCATATTACTTGCTTTGGTCAAGTCTGTAGACGAGATTAAAGTGGCCCTTCCAAATCTGTAAGGAGGAACGCCTGGCCAAATGAGCACGGGTCCCGCGGTCAATGCGGACTCGAATTCGGCGACACCGAACCCGGTAACAATCCTCCCGAAATAATAGCCCCTACCGCGACAGATGACGCCCGAGAAGTATGAAGAGAGGTTCAAGAGCTCCGAGCCATGTTCCATGCTCGAGAAAACGCTCAAGACCTCAGAATGCGGCAAACATACCCTGCTGAATGGAGGGATGTGCCATTCCTACCAAGATATAAGCCGTTCAATATCAACCCGTATGATGGCAAGACCTCAGCATGTCGGTACATTACGTACTTCGAGGTCACCACCGACCATCTGCCCCACGATGATGCTATCCTCACCCGATTATTCATTGGGGCATTGGAAGGAGTCGCCTTCGACTGGTATCGCAATCTGCCGGACAACTGCATCCACTCCTTCGTCGGCTTCAAGCGCATGTTCTTGGAGAGATTCTACGAGGTAGGGCAGGACGTCACCATGTCCACCCTCATGGACGTCATCCAAGGGGAGAAGGAGCTGACAAGGAACTACGTTGAGCGGTTCCGCCAGACCGCCATGAAGCTGCCCTCCGGAAATCTAGATTCCTCTTTGATTGAAATTTGCCAAAAGAGACTGCTTCCGACGATCAGTCTCTGGATGGGCGAAAGTCAATTCAAAGATTGGAAGGCGTTCATCATCAGCGCCACAAGCGCCGAAGAACGACTGAAGAAGGCTCGCCAACTGGGATTGTACATCTCGGAAGGAGAAAACAAGGGCAAGCATCCCAACAACTATAATGGGGGTAGCCCCTCCAGCAATCGAGACAGCAAGGAAAAGCAGGCTATGGTGGCCGATACAATACAAAAACCTGAGCTGAAGCCCGTAGACAAACAATGGCCGCAAATTACTTACTCCTTCGAAGACAGTCACGTCAAGCCCATCTTGGACATGCTCTTACAAGGGGACAGAATTCAGCTTCCTCCACCAAGACGGGAACCGCGACCGGCAGAGATGGAGAATCCAAAGTACTGCCATTATCGTCGCTATGTTCATCATGCTACACACGATTGCTACCAGCTGAAACGGTACATCCAGAACCTCATCGATTCGAACGCTCTGGCCATCGATTTTGAAGAGGTAACCGTGGCAGCCAATATGGTGTCCGTACAATTCGGCAGCTTCCTTCCGACGGAGACTCAAGACGGGGTGGTCCCCATCCCTCTAGCGACAATGGAGATTACCAATCTTCTACCTCCCTGAGATCAGGCTGCTGGTCTAGTATCCATCACCACATCACGAGGGGAGGTCATATGGATCCATCCAGACTTGATGTCAGAAGTGACTTAGCCCACGCCATCTTCCACTGACAAAAAGAAAAGCAGAAAAGTCAGGACCTGCCACACAATCTCGACAGACAACGAGGAAGCTACAGCTGTCGTCACGCGGTCCGGAGCGCAATCCCAACCTGTGGTTGACAATCCAGCTGAAAATCATCAACCCACTATAACTGACGCTCCGGGATCGGCTCGCCTTCGACGACCGACAAGCCTAGGCCGAGGGAGACTCGCTTCGACAAATCCCTCCGAAAAGAGGCAGCCCAAGGACTAGAGAGGCCCTATAACTTTGACATCTTAGCACAATTGGCTAACACACCAGCCAAGTTGTCACTGTACGAACTCCTAAGGCGCTCCAAGGACGTTCGTATTGCATTAAGCGAAGCACTCCAAAATACCGATGTCTATCTGGCTCAATCCAACCTCACCGGGGAGGACTCACCCATGGATCTCCAAGACAGTGCCTACACGGGAGCAATGCCCAACATCGTCTTTACTTCGCAGGACATGCTCATCAAAACCAACCTACATGATCGCCCGCTATACTATACACAGAATACATCGGCGACGTGAAGGTGGATCGGATGCACATTGATCCTGGCTCTTCCATAAGCATCATCCCGAAGGGTCTGCTACATCATCTCCGTATCCCAATGCATCGCCTAACACCAACAAACACCGCCATCAGCGGTTTCAATTGGGCAGGAGCTACCCTATTGGGAAGATTCGTCTGAAGTGTCAGATTGGCGATCTCCAATCCGAAGTTACCTGCTACGTCATAGATGCGGACACTTCTTATAATATCCTCTTGGGATGCCCATGGATACACGATTACATGATCGTACCTTCCATGCTACACCAGTGCTTCAAATATGTCGACAAATACGGCTTCGTGAAGACAGAATTTGCTGATATCGATCCCGTCAAAGGGGTCGAATCTTACTACTCAGACTCCTGCCTATGCGAAAAGTCGAAGAGACACCTTGATGAAGGAAATGAACAAGCTGGTACCGAAACGACCACGGGATCAGAAGGACCCCTGACAATCCACCTCCAAGCTCGCAAACCAGGCAAGTCCGCACACCATACCGCCACTCTGTAGAAGTACGCGATCAGCCTCTCAGCGCAGGAGGAGCAGATGATAATCCGGCTTCCAAGGTCCGGCCAAGTGCCGAGACCCACTACGAGGCCATTGACAATCAGACTGCCGAGGGTCGGTCAACCCCAAACGGAAAAGCTCAACCCCTCCGACAAGCCACTGACGATACGCCTTCCCAAGAAGGATCGCCACCCCGATGCAAGGTCTGACACTTCTAGCAAACCAGCCACTCCTCGTTCCACCTCAAGTGCCAAACTGGGGGTCGCTAGTCTGCCAACAACTCCACGCTCTACTCCCTCAGCTGAACCTCTGACAATCAAGCTGCCCAGGGCATCCTCTCAGTCTTCATTCACAGGGGTAGCCGAAGAGGAACCGGAACTAGCCAAGTATGTGGCTGCCCACACTGATGTTCCCTCCGCTGATGATGTAATCCTCCTAGAAAAGATACCTTACTCATCAATAAAGGGTTATCTTTGAACTACACCGAGCTCAATGAGCTATGTACAATGTATGCTGTGGAACACGGTATAGGCACTCACCTACACACACAAGTGACGAATGTGTACACCGCGATCCAGCTTACTCCAGCAGAAGACGCTTACCGAATAATCGAGGGAGGGGACCATCCAATCATCTTCGGTCGGAAGAACGACCCTCATCCCTTGACCATAAAAGAGGCCGACCTCGGGTCAGACACCGGAAGATTACCTCTATATCTTTATAGCCCCCAATCCAAATATCTCATGCAGAACAGGGGTATGATCTGGAGACGACGCCGGGTTTGAACTACGGTGCTGGGCGACGATTACCTTTGAAGCCACCAGTCCCGGCGAGCAAACCACGAGACTACTATAGCAAAACTCGATATGGGTTAGGGTATGTAACGCCTACTACAACCCCTGAGAGTTCAGATGAAGAATGCGACTGGCAGTCACATTCAACCGGGTCACCAACTTCGAACTCGGATACCAACATCGGAGATCTGTTCAGACAAGTCATGTCAGTCAATATGGCATTTGTCGACGCTTACGAAGAAGACGAAGACATCCCCGAGATCCTCGAAGAGCCGTGGGCCCAACAATTGGATACACGATGGGAAAAACGGTTCAAGCTAAGAGAACCTCCTACCGAAGATGAGGTCATACAAGTGGATCTCGGCAGCGAATCTTCTCCAAAACTAATTTTCGTCAGTAAAAGCCTAACAGACGAAGAGCGGGAGTCGCTGCTAGAACTTGTCAGAGAATACATTGATGTTTCGCTGGAGCTATGAAGATATGCCAGGGTTAAATCCCGACATTGCTCTTCACAAACTCAACATTCGACCAGATGCGAAGCCAGTCAAGCAACAACAGCGACGCTTCCGCCCAGGCATCATGGACACGATCGAGGCCGAAGTCAACAAACTGATAGCCAGCAGCTTCATTCGTGAGGAGCAACATCCCGATTGGGTCGCCAATATAGTACCCGTCCTCAAGAAGAATGTAAAGATTCGAATCTGTATCGACTTTCGCAACCTGAACGAGGCATGCCCCAAAGATGAATTCCTCCTTCCTATCACAGATATCATGATCGACAATACCTGCGGCTTCGAACGTATGTTATTCATGGATGGCTTCTCGGGGTACAGCCAAATCAAAATGTCTTCTGATGACGAAAAACATACATCCTTCCGAACGCCAATTGGCATGTACTGCTATACAGTCATGACTTTCGGTTTAAAGAATGCTGGCGCCACATATCAAAGAGCCATGAGCATCATCTTCAGAGACCACTTACGCAAGACAGTGGAGTGCTATATTGACGACATAGCCGTTAAGAGTCGCTGCAAGGGAGACCATCTGCAGGATCTAAAGATGGTATTCGACCTGATACGAGCGCACAATTTGAAATGAACCCTACGAAGTCCTTTCTGGGTGTATCCAGCGGGAAGTTCCTGAGCTTCATCATCACGGCACAAGGTATCCATGTAGACCCTGAGAAGACGAAAGCAATTATGGAGATGGGCCCCCGAGAAATATCCGCGAACTCAGAGGCCTTCAAGGGAGGCTAGCTTACATCAGAAGGTTCATTTCCAACCTCTCCGGGCGATGCCGACCATTCACGCACCTCATGAAGAAAGGAGTCTCATTCGTATGGGACGAGAAATGCCAGCGTGCTTTCGACAGCATCAAAGAATATTTGTCAAATCCTCCAGTTCTAGTGGCCCTGGTTTCTGGAAAACCATTCCTGCTCTATGTACGAGCAAAGGAACACTCCCTCGGGACCCTGCTGGCACAAAACAACGATGCTGGCCATGAGCAGGCTATATATTACCTCAGTCGAATGATGATTGGGCAAGAGCACCGATACACCACTGTGGAGAAGGAATGCCTCGCCCTGGTGTTCGTCACTCAGAAAATGCGACACTATGTCACCGAACAAATGATACATGTAATTTCACGAGTCAACCCTTTCAGGGTCCTCATGACTAAACCAGGGGCACTCAGCTCTCGCCTCGCTACATGGACAATACTGCTGTCCCCTTATCATATGATCTTCGTCCCCCAAAAGACAGTCAAAGGTCAAGCCCTGGCAGACTTCTTAGCCGCCCACCCAGGCTCGGAGTCCTCCAGGATATATGAAGAGATCCCAGATGAGGTCGCCGACTCGTATGCAACCTCTCACGATGATATATGGCAAATGTTCTTCGACGGTGCTTCGAAGACCAGACCTAAAGGCAATATAGTCGTCGGAGTCGGGTAGTGCTGATCTCCCCTTCCGGATTGGTGATTAACCGCGCTTATTCCCTCACCGAGCCCTGTTCTAACAATATGGCCGAGTATAACGCTCTGGTCATTGGCCTCTAACTTGCAAGAGAGCTGGGAGTAGAATACCTTGAAGCATATGGCGATTCCCAACTAATTGTCAATCAGATCCGGGGCTCATACGAAGTCCGCCACGAAGACATGATCCCTTATCACCAAATAGCGATTGACATCATCTCGTCGTTCGAGGGGTTCTTTATCGAACATGTCCCCAGACTCCGAAATATCGAAGCTGATGCCTTAGCTGGTCTTGCCGCTTCCCTAGCAGTTTCGAATTATGATCGCCAATCAGTGGATGTGATAGGCCACGAACTGGTCTATCCCAAGAACAATGTGTAATTCGTGGCGAGTTATTCCGCACAGAAGATCGATGATGCCCCAGATTGGAGACAACCATTCATCGACTTCGTCGTCTACGACATCCTGCCTGAAAACCCAAAGGAAGCCACCTCCATTAGACGGCGTTCTCTCAGATTCTTCTACGATACCGAGACGAAAATGCTGTATCGCCGCTCCTACGATGGATTACTGCTCCGGTGCTTGTCGAACGCAGAAGCCAAAGAAGCCGTACGAGAGGCTCGTGACGGTGTCCGCGGGGCCCACCAGCCCGGCCCAAAACTGCAAGATCGCCTTCGCCGAATGGGCTACTATTGGCCCACAATGGTGGCAGATGCGATAGATTATGCTAGAAAATGCAAAGCCTGCCAAATCCACGCAGACTTCATTCACCAACCATCCGAGTTTCTACATCTGACAGTGGCGTCCTGGCCATTCGAAGCATGGGGAATGGATATCATTGGTCCAATCACCCCACCTTCCTCCCGAGGACATCGCTTCATACTTGCGATCACTGATTACTTTTCCAAATGGACAGAAGCTGTCCCACTCGCAGAAGTTAAGACTTCAAATGTGATCAGCTTCCTTAAGCATCATGTCATCTACTGCTTTGGACTACCCCGAAGGATCATCTATGATAATGGTCCGCAGTTCGCAAGCCACGTATTCTATCGGTTTTGTGATAAGCACCGTATTCAGAATGTCGCTTCGACACCATACAACCCGGCAGCAAACGGGTTGGCAGAGGCATTCAACAAAATAATTATTAAACTCCTCAAGAAGTTTGTCTCCTCCAACAAATACGACTGGAACGAAAAGCTCGACGAATGCTTATGGGCTTATCGCACCACAGTTCGAACAGCCACCGGGAATACCACCATTCTCCCTGGTGTACGGGAGTGAGACAGTCCTCCCATTGGAGACTCAGATCCCCACTACGTGTCGCCCTCACACATCAATTGACGACAAACGAAAACCACCATCGTTGGCTACAGGAATTGGAGGTACTAGATGAAAAGCACCTCTTGGCTCAGCAACGAATTGAGCTATACCAAGCACGCATCTCTGGAGCCTTCAACAAGAAAGTCAAAATCAGAACATTCCAGGTGGGCGACCTCGTCCTGGCAGTCCGGAGGCCGATGGTCATGACTCACAAGACCGCCGGCAAATTTCAGCCAAAGTGGGAAGGCCCATTTATCATTGAGACAGTATTCTCCAACGGTGCTTACCGCCTCGCAAAACAAAATGGAGACTTGCTCATGTTGCCCGTCAACGGCAAGTTCCTGAAGAAATATTATGTCTAAACGACATTCTCTCCAGATTATCGAGTTATGTACCCGCTGGTACCGCTGAACTCATTCCACAATATTTTAGATTATCGAGTCATGTACCTGCTGGTACCGCTGAACTCACATCCACAACATTTCAGATTATCGAGTCATATACCCGCTGGTGCCGCTGAACTCACACTTTTTCAATATTCTAAATTACCGAGTTATGTACCCGCTGGTGCCTCTGAACTCACATTCCGGTCACTCTTTCAGATAGTAAGTCACGTATGATTATACCTCTGAACTTTCTTCCTGGAAGAGATCCTCCCTCATGATCCACTACTCGCGCTCCCAGTACACAAAAGGGTAATCGATCCACAAATTTTCGAAGCGGCCATGTCCTCATTACCTCTGAGTAGTTTTACTTCCACAAAAAAAACAAACCACCCCCTCGCATAGAACTTTTACGTTCTCCTACATCTGAGTCGTTCTATGTACCCCCCTCTTCATTGAGCCCACTCCTGCCATGTCCTCATTACCTCTGAGTGGGAAGGCTCCGTCGAAGAAACCTTTATGCTTGCCATGTCCACATTACCTCTGAGCAAGTATGTAGGTCCCCTTTCAACCTATTATCTGTGCCCATAACCGGAGTACGACAAGGATAATAGGTCCACAAATGTCCTCTGTTGACCATAAATGTCCACTGTTGACCACAAATATCCTCTGTTGACCACCAGTACCCTCCGTCGAGTTTACTCTTGCCATGTACTCATTACCTCTGAGTAGAAAGACTCTATGTTCTAATAACTTGCCTACTTGCCATGTCCTCGTTACCTCTGAGCAAGTATGTCGGTTCTCCTTCATCCTATTAGCCGTAACCAGGGTACGCCAAAGATAATAGGCCCACAAATATCCTCAGCTAAATTTCTCAGCACAAACCTACCACCTCATCATGCCCCAGGAGCCCAGCTGCTCTACGGCATTCCTTTTCTCAATACCAAGAGCACCCATGACCACTTTGTTATGGCTGCTTCAGGTACCCTGACCAAAACTTGTTATCTCTACCTAAAACCAAGGTACGCCATGGGTAACAGGTTCGCAAATATATCCCCTATGCGGGGGAGAACATCACCACAATATCACAGACGCAGCAATACAAATGAAGGGTAGAATTTAAAGTACTCTTTATTTGAAGGAAGAAAAAGCATTACATATTTCGGGATCATGTCCCCTTAAGAAAGAGAGAAAACAAAAATAAAAAACAAGAAGAAAAGGCCGACTACATTTCAACATTACACAACTCTAAGAGACGATTTTTACCAAGGCAGTCCCCCGATCAAGCCTCTGCTTAGCCCGACGCTCGGCCTCTTGGGATAACTGCTCTGCGTCATTCAAATGAATATACGCCTGCCAGTCGTTCTCCATCTTCTTTAGGGCAAGCTCTAGATTAGCAGACGCCCTCCTGTACTTGTCATCCTCCTGAATAGCAATCCCTTTCTCGATACGAGCAGCCTCAAGCTCTGACTCCAGGAAGGCCAGTTTTCTCTGGAGCTCGAGGATCTGTTCCCGGGCATCAGTTACCCCGCGGGAAGCATCCGCCTCCCGAGTTGTACAATCTTCAGTTCGACGGCTCCATTGGTCATGCAACCGAGTCAGATCCCGGCGGTCCTTCAATATAGCCGGTTTAAGCGATTCCCGGACAGCCATCACCTTCTCCACTGCAATAATGAGAAAGTTGCGCTCTTGATTTATGACCGCAGGTAAATCAGTCTATTGCAACAAGCAAAACTGGGCCATGAGACGATCAGCTTCTAATAGCTTCGGCTCCAAAAGTGCAACCAATTCCCCTCCTCCAGGGAGTGTCTTAAGGATATTAATCTGGCCACCGGCACATCGACGGGCCAGAGTAAAAAGAGTCCCCCTTTCCACTGCTGCCTCGACCCCTCTCTTCAAGTGACGATGGAAACTGGTAACCACATCCTGTAACGAGTCATCCAAGACCTCTGTAGAGGACGGCGTCAGAGGGAGAGTGGCAGACGATACCGGAGGAGCAGCTTCAGAAGTTACTGCACCCGCCACCAAGGAAGCAAATTCCATACGAAAAGATGCTTGGATGGCGGCTAACTCCTCTTCCGCCGCCCGAAGAGCCTGGATGCTCGGCAGGGAGGAAAGGTTGACCCCGGAAACTACATTCGCAGAGGAGGACACAGGGGGCATCGTCTCTTGTCCCAGTTGCACTGCTACATGGGACCCCGAGCTCGACCCCGACGAAGGTCCCTCGACACAGAGAGGTTCTGTCGGGCCCTCTCCGGTAGGGTACGATCCAGCAATATCAATCACTGGCAACGAAGGGTTGGGATCTGAACATCCAAAGCAACCATTAGTCGACATAATCTGAAAGAAAAGATGACAAGAACACATAGGCTTATTCACGAGCTATGGTTCGATTTGTATTACCAGGGAAAGAGCGTGGGGACGACGGCTCGTTCACAGCCGACGTAGTTTCCCCACCCACAGAGTCATCATGTTGGGGTTCGGATGTCTCAGGGACGGGCGCGGTAAAGCCCCCGTCCCCCTGGGTTGAGGTCCCAGCAAGGTGGGAATCCTCGACCGCAACCGGAAGTACCCCAGCAGCAATGATAGCGGTGCACACATCACTGACTAAGTGAGACAGGACCGGATCAGCCTCGATAATCTGGTCCTGAGGAGCGAGCTCATCCGACGCCTATAAATAGCAAAAGAAACAAGTAATTAGGCCATAAACATAAGAAGAAGAAAGGAAACAGCTGAAGCCCAAATTACCTCAGGAGCAACGTGCTCATCATCAATAAACAGTCTGCGACGTCTTACCGCAGCGTGCTTCGTGGAATAAGTTCGGTCATCAGCGGTAGTCACGTGCCTGCTTCGCTTACGCGAAGGGTCAGGTACCGCAGATGGCTGATCCTCCACCACTTCGTCAGACAAAGTAGACGATTGACCCACGACCCTTTCAGCCGGTACGACAGGGGATTGATTCCCAACCTCCTCGTCCGAAGAATAAGATAAGTCATCAGTATCTTGTTCGTCGTCTTCCTCATCCGTCCTGGTGGACTCTGAGTCCGGCACAGGAACCCTGTTCGCCCCCCTCTCCTCTTCTTGGACCCTTCTGGCTTCTCAGCAAAACCGGTGCCAGCAATGAAGCTAGTATTCATATCAAAACCAACAGGAGGCTTGCTCGCTGCAACATGATAAAGGGCCGCTATATACAAGATGTCACCCTCCACCTTGGCATCAGAGAGTGAGAAGCTGGCTCGGGTATGGGTCGCATTATAATGCCAAGCCCGGACGCCATCAAGCACACTGCCCTCAAAGCTCAAGCAAGCGCTAGGGTGATCCAGGAACAACTGACTATACCCGAATTGACGGGAAAATCTACTGGACAGATAAGGCTCCAGGTATACTCTATTTAGGTAACGATACACCATGCGCGGGACGGATGTTGCGTAACCAAAGAAGCATCTTCTCAGATAAAAGTTGGGGAGAATCAACGCCGTCAACGTGTACCCTCCTCACTTCTCTGGGGGTGAATTCAGGGAGAGATACGAAGAATTCGGGCCCATCAATTCTTGCCAATGCCCTCCGGCAGGCCAGCATGGTATTATGTTCCCAAGGCTGATGACGATACCGGAAAAGGAAGGCGTCATCATCGGTGACGTTTTCATCAGGTTCCGGCCTCATCAGCGACCGATAGTGCATCAATAACCACCCCATAAGATAGTGGTATGGTAGTTCTATCCATTTAAAGTCCATCGACACATCATGCGCAATGACTTCGGATGAAAAGGTGCGAAGGCCGTGGTGTATGCTACACACCATGGCCAGGAGGAGCGCCAGTCTTACCTTGAAGACCAACTTTACAGCAGGAAGAATGAAATGGCGGCTGATCCTTTCTATAGAACCCGTGCCGCCCGAGACTACACAATTGCGTAGCCACACCATCAAGAACCCAGCTAAGATCGCTTTATCAGACATCTCCCGGGTACCATAGTGAAAGTAACTGAGGGAGTCAGTGCTACTCCCAAACCGGTCACGGGTAGACCTCGACTTCTTGACCTTCAACATCATGTCCTTCACCTCCTCCGGGGTTTGAGGAGTTCGAGACGAAACTTGACCGGAAGGACGCAACTTGAAAGATACAAAATCCAGGCATTGGTGTGAGGGGCATTCCCTTCTGAGCTATTTACTTTCTTGATAGCCATCTGGTGGCAGGCGCTATGATGATATAACAGTTCTTGGTACACGGCGATGAAACCAGGAAATTGTCGATCCAGGTCTTCGAATTCTTCGTTCGTCAGTGTATATGCTTCAAAAGCTTCACCTCCCCACGGCAATCTAGACACAGCATTCATTTCATGAAGAGCAAGCCCCAGTTCTCCTCCGGGGGCAAAGAAAGTCCCTGTGCGCCGATTATACAGCTCCAATAGAGCCATAAACAAGGGCTTGTTAATTGGCAACCTGTAGCAGGTACCCCTGATGGCGTAGTAGAGATCAATTTCCCGAAGGAATTCCCCATACTTCCTCAAAATCTACGAGGTAAGATTAGTCCATGTGGGAATGGGGTTGATCCAATTCAGCAGCAACAACCTGCCTACGGAATAGGACCCCTTGCGAGCGAGCTGATTCAAAAAAGTGTCAGCTAGAGTGAAGGTAAAGTTAGGGCCAGTCATATTTACAAAAGTGCCCGGGAGCAGCCCCCACAGTCCGACTCACGGATTCCTTGCCCGCACATACTAAACCCGTGCGCCCGTTGTAGTGGATCTTGCTCACAAACATTCCCTGTTGGGTAGGAGTCAGGGAGCCCACCATTGTCCTACCAAACGGTACCATGTTAAACCATGAAAGAGGATAATGCCGCTCCATCTCGGGGATATGAATCTCTACCCCGTCTACAGAAAAATCCCAGTGCTCTGAGACATCCAACAATCGGGAGTTCTTTATGGAAAAGGCGTCCCCAAAGAGAAAGGTTGGTTTCAGATATTCTCCATCCAATTTCCCTGAATTCATCATCGATAAAAGAAAGCGGAAAGGTTGTTTATTAATAGCCGCCACCCTCTCCCTAGGCTCATTAGTGGAAAGCTGATCCACTATACGACGGATCAAATCATCAAGCCGCGTGCCCACGGCGTACTGAGCTGAACCCACAAGGAGCTCTCCTGCTGGGTTGGTTGGGAGGTTCACTGAAGAAAGGAAAAAAAAAGAAGAAGAGAGAAACAGGATTAAAAGATGGTTAAAACAAAAAATCGCTGAATAAAAGAAGCTCTCACGAGCTTATGCGGTTCAGGTCAATAATGCCTGATGCGGCTCCAGTCCAGTTGGGTCTCAAGAGATACAATTTCGAGGAAGCCTACGGTTCGAGTCAATACAGTCTCATGCGGCCCAAATCAGACGGGAGTTCCATATGACTCTAGCTAGATAGCTTATACGGATTGGATGAATATACACAGTCCTAACAGAAGAACTCATGCGGCACAAAACGTTATGCGGTTCAGCCTGCTAGAAACATATGCGGCTCCGTTCAGAGGAGACTTTACGCGTTTAAATCCTTCTTCTGCGGTTCAAACATGGGGCATTTTCTATGCGTTTCGGGCATGAAAAAGTTATGCGGCCCATACAGCATATGCGGCTCTGCCATCAACTTGGTAGGAGGATTGCACATAAATATACAGCAGAGCCATGGGTACTCAAGATTTAAATACAACCCTTACCATTGAAGGCAGGACGAACGTCAGAGGGCACTTCGGGCACTTCAGGCTTGACGGCTGACGAAGACGTCACCTCTTGCCCTTCGCGGCGGCAGAAATGACTTTAGAAGACTTAGGAGCCATTGCTTCGACGAACGGACAAAGAAGATCAGAAAGAGAAGACAAGAAAAAGAGTGAACGAAAGAGAAGGTAAAGAAGTCCCTCCGGCTAAAGTCACCTATATTTATAAACAAATATGAAGCGTTTCGATCCCCGTGCATACACGCAAACCGACTCTTCGGTTATCAAAATAAGCCGCCGAAAACGAAGGCCAAGCTCCTCGGATCCCGCACCAAAAAGTGGCCTTTAAAAAACAACATATTTAAGTGCCAACGATTGCCATACGTGGCAAATAATGACGTGGCGAGAAGCTATGCGACTGAACAGTCCCCTACGGTTGAACCACCTACGCGGGTGAACAACCTATGCGGCCAAGATCTCTATGCGGTCAGGGTTTCATATGCGGCTAGAAGAACACAGCCATGCTTCTTATTCAAAGTATTTTAATTTTACAAATTGAAAACTTTGAAGGGGGTCTTGTAGAAGCATGGAAAATACTAAAGAAAATGACTCATGCAGCCAAAGAACCCCATGTGGCTCAGAAAGCCCATACGGCTCGGAGAGTCATACGGCATAAGGGGCTATGCGGTCCAAGACGTCCTATACGATTCAGAAAGACATGTGGCAGGACAGCCCTCTCCTTTGCCCTCGCACATTAATTGCTTGACGGCTGACAACTCTGAAAAAGTGACAGCCCTGATACAGAAAGAAGTAATTATGACTCTGTCATAATGACGAATCTCTAGGGAAGAGAAAAGAGATCTCTGACACAAATCCCCCGAGAGCCATAAAAATGCCACGTGGCCTTGCCACGTGGGCGTTCGTATGTGGCTCACTTCTCATGCGGTTCAGAGTGAATCCGTCCTATGCGGCTCAGGCCGAGAAAGCCTCATGCGGCTCGAGCAAAGCACTTCTCATGCGGTTCAGAGTGAATCCGTCCTATGCGGCTCAGGCCGAGAAAGCCTCATGTGGCTCAAGTAAAAACTTCTCATGCGGTTCAAGAGGATCATGTCCATGCGCTCAGGTGGATGTATTCCTATGCGGCTCACAATGATTACCTCCCTGTGGTTCAAAGGTTCAAGGAAGGGCCACTACCCAGACAGCCCTGACACGTGGCCCTGATCCTATGCGGCCCAAAGTCATATGCGGCTCACTCGTCACATGGTTTAGATCCCCCAGTGGCTCCTAAGACACGTGTCCTAAGCCAATTAATTTCTCAGATTTACTGCCATCAAAGATTGGGTCAAATCCCAATAATCTGGGACACGTGGCAGGAGAACAAATTTAATTTATTCGCAGACATCAGAAGATCGCTATGAGGAAGATTTATTCCAATCAGCATTAATTGCTAATGGGATTTGATGTAATCTACACTCGATGGCAAGGATTCGTCACAATCAAAAATGAACGACATGGATTGACCAATCTACGGGCCTCCGCCATCTCCAAGAGCTAATCATTGGCAACCCTAATGATCACATCCCACTATTATAAATAGTAAGGTGCCATTCCCTTGTGAAGAGGAGAAGATCAGAGAAAATATGCATATATAGAGAGACTCCCTAATAGTCAGAGAGAAAATACACAGAGAGAGAGAGAGAAGCCAGAAGAGCAACAGGAGAAGAGCATTTCTTCATCAACGCCAACCATCTTTTCACAAGGAGCCAAGGCTGCATACCGATCGTCCAAGAAGTAAGGCAGGGCTGTCGTCGCCTTCCCGAGCCTCTATCGTCACCCTCCAGAATCTAAAATAAACAATTGTACATAGATTGCTGTACCTAGGTTTTCGTCCCTAGGCTTTCTTTGTACAAGCGAGTTTGTAACGTGAAGTAAAAGTCTGGTCCTCCGATAATTGTTCTGTTCTTTTATATTTTATGGCAAATACCTCACCCTCATTACCCTTGAAAAATATTAAATACCTAGTTTATCACTTTCAAAATTCATTTGATAATCCCTTGATTTTAATCCCTAGAAGATGACCTATTTTTCTTTTATTTAAATCCCAGCCATTGGATTCTCTCATTTGATCCCAACCATCAATCTTCCTACATAGCAGCCAACATCTCCAACACCCCACATAGGCCGGCCCTGAAGGAGTAGCACTCTCTCTCCTCCATAGATTACACACACAATTTATTATTCCCTCTCACTTATTTTCCTTTCACACCAACACCAACAACAACTACAACCTTTCCACCACTTCAAATCAGCAGCTCACCCGAGCCCAGCCTGTGGCCGGACCTCCGCCGTGGTCGATCGCGATCGGCCACACCACCAACAGGCTGAGCCTCATCTCCTTCACTTCTCCTCCTTCTTCACCATTGAATTATTATCATCACCACCATCATATCACCACCTCCATTACCACCGAACCACCACCTCCATCACCACCGAACCACCACCTCCATCACCACCCTAGGCCGCCACCCCGCTGTGCCAGGCCGCGCACTACCGCGCGCCTGGCGGACCAGCAAATGCAGCAGCAGCAGCTGCAACTGCAGCCCCTTGGGTGCGTGTTCGGGTACGTACAGGCTGCCGTTCAGGCGCCGCCTCCGGCCGCCGTGGCTCCGGCGACCCCACGCAGGTGCATCCTCCCCGACGAACACTCCATGGCGGCCACCGTCCTCCGGGATGCGTCGTTGAGGCAATTTGTGCGTTCCGTACGAAGTTTCGTCGTGACGCACGCAGGATCGATCCAGAATTTGTGTTCCGTCGTAGCGACTTCGTGCGCATTTTCTCGGAAATTCGACCGTTGGATCGGCAATTTCTTTGCTCCGTCAAAATTTTGGTATATCCACCTTCACTCCTATCAATTTTCGTTCGTTGATTTTATCGTTTGATACATCAAAATCGGCCACCAAGTTGACCGTTTAAATTGTATTAAATTTGGACAGTTTCGCGGAGCCAACTTCGTCAGCTTGTACCTCCTCCACCGTAGCTCCATTTGGCGTGCTACCAGTTCCGGTGCGAAGCTGGTATAACCCTCTTACTACCCTTCTAATTTTATTTTATTGTGAACTTGTTTGATTGGTTGAATTCGACGCCATAGTTGGCCGTCCGAATTCGTAATTTCCAACTTGTAAAATTCCATTTTTGAACAAGGGACTCCAAATTTTATTCTGACACCACCAATTTCGGATACATCGTTGAGTTC
>JANAVB010020476.1:0-28901 GCA_029216955.1 Iris pallida
CCAGTGTAGCTTAAAGATGCGACGTTAAACACAACTGGCCCCAGGGTTTTATTAGAATCTGCTTGCTTAATGATCGACTCAATTTCTATCAAGGAGATCTCCCGCTTGAGCCAAGCATTTCCTGTATCAGAGACAAGTCTTTTGCAAATAAGAGAAGGGAACTCCTTGCTATATGAGGTCTGGTTATATAAGTTTGTATAGAAATTAATGCTACTTCCTCCAAGTAAGTATCTGATATTGTAACCGACCCATCCTCGTTTAGAGGAGGACCAATGGAGTTCCTGTGGGAGAGTGCTCGGATCAATGCGTGAAGAACCTCGAGCATCGATCACTATCACGAAGCCAAGTGCATTTGGCACGCTGTTGAAGCATGATTTCTTCCCGAAACTGACCTCGCCGAACTAGTTCATGTATAGCAGACTCTTCAGCGGCCAGATCTGTGTTCATGGGATCCCCTTGTAGCGACCTTGAATATCTGCAAGTCTCGCCTCCGCCTCTTGTTGATTTAGTTTTTGTCTTGTTCCACCATTTAAGAGAAAATTTTATAAGCTTAAGTCTATGAACCAAACAAAACTGAGGCGTACCTGTCAAATTATTCTCGAAACCGCGCGCAATAGCCTCCTTATACCCATCTTCGTTTGGCCAGGCATTGCAGAATGGTAACTGTCGTCGTTTGTTCGGAGTAGCCGAGGTCAGACGAAGTAGAATAGGAGCATGGTCGCTAGTGCCACTCGGGAGGCCTTCAGCACGGACATGGGGAAACATCTCTAGCCATTTGTCATTACATAACGTTCGGTCCAACTGCCAAACCACACGATTTTGCGACGAGCTATTGCTCTACGTCCATATGTGACCTATGCGAGAGACGCATACTAACCTCGAACTGAGGAGACATTCCTGAAAGTCAATAAGAATGGTAGCCAGTACCTACCTTTCTTCAAGTTTCTCCCCTTCCGCCAATAAAGCATTAAAGTCGCCACTCAGACCAGGGGAACATGATAGACTCCGCCGCTATCATCATAATGTCCCTGCAAAGTTGAAACCGCCTCCTACGGTCATTATGTCCATATACAAAGCCTATTGCAACCCACTCCTGTTAGTGAATTCCACCACTATTGTCATGCCCCGCTCCCGAAGGAGCGATCGTCCTCGCTAAGACGTGATACCGCATGAGCTTAGGTTGCGCTCGTGCAAGGCCAAGTCCCAAAATGGCCTATTGAAGTGTTACGACCCGCATCCGCTTTTCGGACGCGAGCTCGTGAGCAAGCCAGCTACGTATCGAGCGGACTCCAGCCCGACTCGAGTACGTATAAGCTGTCAAGGTCATGGGTATCATGTCTAATCTAAATTATATCTCAATCCACACGAATCATATAAAGCAAGAATGAACAAGTATGGGTCATGGTCTGCAGCCCATTAGCATATTGTTCGATTAGACTCCGAGAATGATATGAGTCTATAAATAAGCAGAGTATATCATGGTACTGAATATAAAGCACGAGAAGATAAAAAAGAAATAACACAAACAAATACCTGTATCATGCATCACAATCCTCTACCATCCCGCTCTGCTAACTAACTCCATACAATCGCTAAACCTGAAGAGATCATCAGGTCCTCAGAGGACTAGCAAGATATATAAAACATACCTATCTAACAGTTTTATCATGCAATAATATATACAGGGTATAAACAGGAAATAGACAGGAAACTGACATGTGGCTACTGACAGGTAACTATGAACATGAATACGGGATCAAGTATGTATAAATGAACTGCTGGTAGATCAATGGATACCAACCCTCGCCCCGAATGGACTCGCAGGTCAGTTTCAAGACAAGTCACCCTCGCCCCGTATGTGGACTCGCAGGTGCAAAGGCAACCCTCGCCCCGTGTATGGACTCGCAGGTTGTGAAAAAGATAAGGAATAGCAGTTCACTCACACAGACTTACAGACACGACTTAGTCAAGACACGGGTGAAGACACGACACGACGCAATCACGATACACGAGAGATCCAATCCAGTATGAACTGACAAGGCTAACCATGTATAAGGACTATAACTATACTAGCATGTACGATATACAAATCACAAATGATAACCAACTAGTAAAACTATATAATAATAGAAATATGCATGTAAATAAACTGTAGAGGGAGGCAAGGTATACATGCCTGGTGGTAGCACGAAGATCCAACAAATATATAGTCGACTGGTAAGCCATACAGTCCAAATCATCACAACTGTCTCCGAAAGCTAAAACAAATATTACCAACGTTCTCAGAATAGTCAAATTAGCTAGGATTGCCTGTCCTTAAGTCCAATTCTGGACACAGGGGCAAAACGGTAATTTCGGGCAAAAATGATGTCCGCCGTTGGATCCGCTTTGCACCGAAAAGCGTGCCAGAGTCAATGGTCTCTAAAGTCGTCAAACTATATGTCTACGGATTTGGTTTTCCGATACGAACCCAACGTTATGTCCAATTTTGGATTCCGGCGGACCGAGCACAAAATCACCCGTTGAGTCGGACCGTAGGGCCCGCAAAACGGCAATTTTATCAACTGTCTCAGAATCGAACCAAACTTGGCATACATGACCAAAAAAAAGATACGGTCCTATTGGCGTAAGTTTTGTCTCGATCTGACGAGCATGCACAAAGTAATTAGAAAATTTGCACAGAGGACGATACGGAGAATTTCGACGGATACGCATCAAATTCGTCGCGCACACGTGACCAATTTGAATTTCGTCAAAGCCCACACGTCCACGAAGCTGTTACGCAGCTTTCGATGCTTTCGGTTCGCGACCACGTCACCCGGTTTGGCGGGACGTACGTCGTATCGGATGGTTTTATTGAATTTTCTAGTTTTTAGAAACAGGTTTTTGTCAACTTTAGAAATCGGTTTTCTCGGCATATAAGAGATAAACTTCGAAACTATAAAAAGGGATCTCGTATCCTATAGGTTGGCTAGGAATCTCTTAAATTAGAATTTCGAAATAGTTACTATGTTGGCCAGGAATCACTCTCAAATAGGGGTACTTGGGCACTTATAAACTATTTTTCGAACAGTTTTTCCCGTGTTATTCCCATCGATTTCCCGAGAAACCTAGTCTAGTATTTTAGAATCTAATTGAAGGGACATGTAGAGGGTTATAAAGGCTACGTACAGGTTTTTGTAGATCGTAAAACGATAAACTATGGAGAAAGAAAAACAGTGGAGAACAGGGGTCACCTATGCGGGATTGCTGGCGGTTTTGTGCGCGTGGCCAACGCTTGGGGCCGGCCTGTGGTCGCCGACGGTGTCTCGTGGCGGTGCGCGGCCGTCGGGGGGCCGCCCAGGTTAAGAGGAAGGGTGGCGTCGAGTTTTTGCTAGGGTTTTCGATATATAGGGTTTGGTTTCTTGAGTTTTTCTCTCGCTATATACGCTCGGTTCAGCCGCGGATAAATCCGCTCGGTTGGGAACTTGGGATCCTCTATTTTGGGGGAGCAGGGCCTGGCTCATGGATTGAGCGGGCCTGGGCCGGCTGAGGGGGTCTGGCTAGCCCCTTTAGTTGGGTTGGAATTTATTGTATATCTATACACAAATACATATTTATATATATTTTATATATATACCTATGCACACAATTACCTATATATTATATATATATATATATATATATATATATATATATATATATATATATATATATATATATATATATATATATATATATATATACATATATATATATATATATATACATACATATATACTTTATATATATCTACACATACATATATACTTTATATATGTATGTACATACATATACATATACATATATATATACATACATATACATATATACTTTATATATATCTACACATACATACATATACATATATATTATATAAATATATATATACACATACATTTATTTTTCCATTTATTTACTCTATATATATGTTTACATACTATATTTATGTATACATACAAATACACATATTCGCACATATATTGATATATATTTATATATGTATATATACATGACATATATACACTGTAGTTATTAATACAAGCTAACAAAGGTAACTTATTTTTAGGCATATATATTTATATATATAATGACACACACATATATACTATAAATTCAAATGCTAGTAATAAATATTAAGTAAAATCAATATTTGAAATCTAATCCTTAACCTTTATATACCAAAATCCACATAAACAAAATTACAATGATATTTTATATATATAAATAAAAGCTTAATTTTCATATATTAAAATATGCTTCTATATATATATATATATATATATATATATATATATATATATATATATATATATATATATAAAATATATATATATATATATATATTATATATATATATATACATATATTAAAATATGCTTATATATATATATATATATATATATATATATATATATATACATTTTATATATATATATATATATATATATATATATATAATATATATATATATATATATATATATATATATATATATATATATATATATATATATATATATACAAATATATATGTAAAAAAAAATACAAATATATATGTATCTTAGATAAATCCCATAGAGTCCAAAATATTTGTTAAAGAAACTTATTTACTAAATTATCAATAAACATTATTTAATATCAAGAACTCATAATATATATATTTAACTACAATTTGTGAAAATCATCTACTAGGTTACTGAATTAAAATACTACTACCCAATGCATGCCTACACGGATGTCTTGGGATGCACTAAATGACTACCTGGGCTTGGGCTTGGTTTGGGTCCAGCCTGGCCAATTTGGTTCACTGGGTCACTCAACGTCAAATAATATTAATAATAAATAATTAACTATTTATAATGGTCATGTCACAACTTGGCCTGGTTTTTCTAGTTAGGACGTCCCTATGGCTAGGTTTTCCCGAGCACGGCTAGTACACTAGTCAATGCACGCTACTGCACTATCCGTGCCATTATTCCTAACCGTCTTGTATTTCAAAACTTAACTATGGCTAAAGCCTTCTACTGTAATAACTAACTAAATAATTATTTATAAAAAGAAATTCTAATATCACTATTAAATAAATAATAAAAAATATTTCAAAATTTTCGGGAATGGAGGCTACAAATCTACCCACCTTAAAAATAATTTCGTCATCGAAATTTCTAATTCATAACTATTCCTTAAAAATCAAAATTTACTATCACTTTAATCTCCACAAATTTAATTTTTCAAAAAAATATTTTATAACCTCGAATACTTGAGGATTTCTACCCACCTTTGGTCACACTACTCCTCAAAATATGGTCACCAAAGTCTTATGGTCTTCTAGCTAGTTGCTAACAATTCTACCAGCAGATATCTAGGCATATGATATCTATAATCTCACATATCTATAAACAACCAAGCATTCAATAGTCAAGCAATATTATACTATAATTTAAGAGTTTCTGATGAATTCTAGACAGCACGATTATTCGTCACCCCGGAATAGGAAGGGACCAGAATCAATGGTACGAAAAGCAAGAAAGTATAATCGAGAGCAAATATGGAGTTTTCAAGGACGTAGAGAATTTCTAGGAGAATTTTCAAGGCAGAGTGGACTGAGATTTCTAAGGTCTAGTCAAGGTCGCAGGCTCGTATCAGTACAGTTACGTAACCGATACGATATGCTCTGACCTGCATGGGCCTCCACAAAAACTTGTCACGACCCGCACCCGCTTTTCGGACGCAAGCTCGTGAGCAAGCCAGCTACGTATCGAACGAACTCCAGCCCGACTCGAGTACGTATAAGCTGTCATGGTCATGGATATCATGTCTAATCTAAATTATATCTCAATCCACATGAATCATATAAAGCAAGAATGAACAAGTATGGGTCATGGTCTGCAGCCCATTAGCATATTGTTCGATTAGACTCCGAGAATGATATGAGTCTATAAATAAGCAGAGTATATCATGGTACTGAATATAAAGCACGAGAAGATAATAAAGAAATAACACAAACAAATACCTGTATCATGCATCACAATCCTCTACCATCCCGCTCTGCTAACTAACTCCATACAATCGCTAAACCTGAAGAGATCATCAGGTCCTCAGAGGACTAGCAAGATACATAAAACATGCCTATCTAACAGTTTTATCTTGAATAATATATACAGGGTAATAACAGGAACTAGACAGAAAACTGACATGTGGCTACTGACAGGTAACTATGAACACGAATACGGGATCAAGTATGTATAAATGAACTGCTGGTAGATCAATAGATACCAACCCTCGCCCCGAATGGACTCGCAGGTCAGTTTCAAGACAAGTCACCCTCGCTCCGTATGTGGACTCGCAGGTGCAAAGGCAACCCTCGTCCCGTGTATGGACTCGCAGGTTGTGGGAAAGACAAGGAATAACAGTTCACTCACATAGACTTACAGACACGACTTAGTCAAGACACGGGTGAAGACACGACACGACGCATTCACGATACACGAGAGAACCAATCCAATATGAACTAACAAGGCTAACCATGTATAAGGCCTATAGCTATACTAGCATGTACGATATACAAATCACAAGTGATAACCAACTAGTAAAACTATATAATAATAGAAATATGCATGTAAATAAACTGTAGAGGGAGGCAAGGTATACTTGCCTGGTGGTAGCACGAAGATCCAACAAATATATAGTCGACTGGTAAGCCATACAGTCCAAATCATCACAACTGTCTCCGAAAGCTGAAACAAATATTACCAACATTCTCAGAATAGTCAAATTAGCTAGGATTGCCTGTCCTTAAGTCCAATTCTGGACACAGAGGCAAAACGGTAATTTCGGGCAAAAATGATGTCCGCCGTTGGACCCGCTTTGCACCAAAAATTGTGCCAGAGTCAATGGTCTCTAAAGTCGTCAAACTACATGTGTACGGATCCGGTTTTCCGATACGAACCCAACGGTATGTCCAATTTTGGATTCCGGCGGGCCGAGCACAAAATCACCAGTTGAGTCGGACCGTAGGGCCCGTAAAACAGAAATTTTATCAACTGTCTCAGAATCGAACCAAACTTGGCATACATGACCAGAAAAATGATACGGTCCTGTTGGCACAAGTTTCATCTTGATCTGACGAGCGTGCACAAAGTAATTGAGAAATTTGCACAGAGGCCGATACGGGGAATTTCGACGGATACGCATCAAATTCGTCGCGCACACGTGACCAATTTGAATTTCGTCAAAGCCCATACGTCCATGAAGTCGTTACGCAGCTTTCGATGCTTTCGATTCACGACCACGTCGCCCGGTTTGGCGGGACGCACGTCGTATCGGATGGTTTTATTGAATTTTCTAGTTTTTAGAAACAGGTTTTTGTCAACTTTAGAAATCGGTTTTCTCGGCATATAAGAGATAAACTTCGAAACTACAAAAAGGGATCTCGTATCCTATAGGTTGGCTAGGAATCTCTTAAATTAGAATTTCGAAATAGTTACTATGTTGGCCAGGAATCACTCTCAAATAGGTGTACTTGGGCACTTACAAACTGTTTTTCGAACAGTTTTTCCCGTGATATTCCCATCGATTTCCCGAGAAACCTAGTCTTGTATTTTAGAATCTAATTGAAGGGACATGTAGAGGGTTATAAAGGCTACGTGCAGGTTTTTGTAGATCGTAAAACGATGAACTATGGAGAAAGAAAAACAGTGGAGAACAGGGGTCACCTGTGCGGGATTGCTGGCGGTTCTGTGCGCGCGGCCAACACTTGGGGCCAGCCTGTGGTCGCCGGCGGTGCGCGGCCGTCGGGGGGCCGCCCAGGTTAAGAGGAAGGGTGGCATCGAGTTTTTACTAGGGTTTTCGATATATAGGGTTTGGTTTCTTGAGTTTTTCTCTCGCTATATACGCTCGGTTCAGCCGCGGATAAATCCGCTCGGTTGGGAACTTGGGATCCTCTGTTTTGGTGGAGCAGGGCCTGGCTCATGGGTTGAGCGGGCCTGGGCCGGCTGAGGGGGTCTGGCTAGCCCCTTTAGTTGGGTTGGAATTTATTGTATATCTATACACAAATACATATTTATATATATTTTTATATATATACCTATGCACACAATTACCTTATATATTATATATATATATATATATATATATATACACATATATTATCTATATATATATATACACATACATACATATACATATATACTTTATATATATCTACACATACATACATATACATATTATATATATATATATATATATATATATATATATATATATATATATATATATATATATATATATATATATATATATATATATACACATACATTTGTAAAATATATATATATATATATATATATATATATATATATATATATATATATATATATATATATATATATATATATATATATATATATATATATATATATATATACACATACATTTGTATATCCATTTATTTTCTCTATATATATGTTTACATACTATATTTATGTATACATACAAATACACATATTCGCACATATATTGATATATATTTATATATGTATATATACATGACATATATGCACTGTAGTTATTAATACAAGCTAATAAAGTTAACTTATTTTTAGGCATATATATTTATATATATAATGGCACACACATATATACTACAAATTCAAATGCTAGTAATAAATATTAAGTAAAATCAATATTTGAAATCTAATCCTTAACCTTTATATACCAAAATCCACATAAACAAAATTACAATGATATTATATATAAATAAAAGCTTAATTTTCATATATTAAAATATGCTTATATATATATATATATATATATATATATATATATATATATATATATATATATATATATATATATATATATATATATATATATACAAATATATATGTATCTTAGATAAATCCTATAGAGTCCAAAATATTTGTTAAAGAAACTTATTTACTAAATTATCAATAAACATTATTTAATATCAAGAACTCATAATATATATATTTTACTACAATTTGTGAAAATCATCTACTAGGTTACTGAATTAAAATACTACTACCCAATGCATGCCTACACGGACGTCTTGGGATGCACTACATGACTACCTGGGCTTGGGCTTGGTTTGGGTCTAGCCTGGCCAATTTGGTTCACTGGGTCACTCAACGTCAAATAATATTAATAATAAATAATTAACTATTTATAATGGTCATGTCACAACTTGGCCTGGTTTTCCTAGTTAGGACGTCCCTATGGCTAGGTTTTCCCGGGCACGGCTAGTGCACTAGTCAAAGCACGCTACTGCACTATCCGTGCCATTATTCCTAACCGTCTTGTATTTCAAAACTTAACTATGGCTAAAGTCTTCTACCGTAATAACTAACTAAATAATTATTTATAAAAAGAAATTCTAATATCACTATTAAATAAATAATAAAAATATTTTAAAATTTTTGGGAAGGGAGGCTACATGAAGCTAGGCCACAGAGTCGCACAGAGTGTCCCCATTTGTAGCGGAAAGTAAATGAACACAAATTAAAATAACTCAATAGTATTTATTGATATTCAAGAAGTATTACAAGCGACGCTAGGACGATATTACAATCCGCTCAAGCTCTCTCTTTCTCTCTCTGAAACATAAAAGGCGTACCAAGTAGCTTACAAGATGGAAGGATTTATGGTGATGTTCCAATATATTATGTCCTGTATATGGTGCTTCAGTTCCTTTGCAACGCTCTAAGTCTCTAGAGTTAGCTCCGTGCCTTAGTACGTTCGAAGAAAGTCTCCGCACCCAACGAGGTTATCCTGCACCCTGCAAGCAGACTATGTGGTTATCAGTATATTGTTATGCACTGGTGGGGAGGCTAGCTCGTCCACTCGCTATCATTACCAAACACGTTCATTTTACTTTTGTGCACCATCTATCAGTTATTGTCTTACTAATCTTGTCTTAGGATCAGTTTCATGGCATATAATTTAAAGCTTATCTCGTGTTATCGATGTCAAGTGTTGCATAAGAATAACATGCACAACTTACTATACTTATCGTACGATCTTCCTTGTTCAATGTAAACAAAATTAGCTAATATATTATACGTAAAGACTTACGAATTGTATAAGCATTCGAGAGTGTCAATGGCGTGTTCCTGCCTCAGGTGTATGAAGTATTTAAGTTCGTCAAGTTATGTTATACTCTAAAAGCTTTGTTCTGATGTTCACGTTCACTCAGTTGTTCAGCTTACTCAAGTTGTCAGGATGTGTTATACTCAAGCGTTATTCAGATACATTTCGTTTAGGTACTCATATTTTGTCAAGATGTTTTATTCTCAAGTTTATTCAGACATGTTTCATTCAGTTACTCAGTTGTTCAGATCTAACAGATTACTTGTTTTAATGCAAGGTCTCGTACGCGGATTTGTCAATCGAGCCAACTTAATCTATATGTACCGATCGCTGAAACCATAAGCCATTTTGGACTATCTATCTTGGTATCATGGTTCCCTATCAGCCGGTGATGGCTGGTACATGCTGATAGGCCACGCAATACCCGACTTACGCCTCTTGGGTGGCCAAGCCCGCACCCAAAGCCGCCCGGAAGCCATGATTTCGCCTAGGCCGGCCACGGTGTCATGATCGTTGCCTTAGAATCTTTATTCATTTGTTTTCCTCGTGCACCGAGTTGTCCACGACCATTTTGTATTGTCTTATCATTTTTAACTTAACGGACTGTCTTTGAGCCATAGTTGATTACCGACTAGGTTGACCGCGATGTCCGTGCAATACGGGTAGCGAGTCCCGTTGCACGTTCCCGTCATACCTGTCGCTAATCCTTCTTTCCTTTCTTTCATTCATTCATTCTTTTTTTTCACTTGTTTTATCACTCACTTGTGCATTCATTCATTTGTTCGTTTGTTCATTTATTCATTCATTCATACGTTTATTCATTATACAGCTTCTTGTGCGGGAACCGCCTTGGCGACCCATTGGTCCCAAAGCCTTTCGATATTTCTATACTCTACTCAGAACGACTATGTCGATAGTCTTCCTGCTTTATTTACTAAACCATTCATTGTTTCATGTCTCAAGTTGTGGTACGATTCTAAGTGATAAGCCTATCGTTCGTTATTGAATGCATAAGTAAATCTACTCAAAATGTAAGTTGTGTGTTGGCACGAGCGTGGAGTGCGATACAAGGTTCAAGTATTATTCCATGTTCCTTTACATGTCCTATACAAGCATACAAAATGGGATTATTCCCTTAGCTAGGTGCGTTGAGTCGTTTTGTTAGAATGCAGAGATTATCGCCTAGCGATTCTAGCAATATTGTCCGTATTATTATGTGTCTAGGCTAAGCAAAGATAGGTTCATCGGAGCCACCCACCTTAGCGATGATCGCATCGGCCGAGCGAGACTTCAAGCGTGCCTTTGAAAGTCTAAGTTTCGATTCTTCTTGAAGGACCAACTTAACACTTGCATCGATTCATGTCGATACTTCATGGTCGATGCAACTCTTTGAGTCAACGATTCATTGAGCCATTGCACATGTCGTTTCAATCGGCGTTCTGCTAGGGTGGAGTGGGTCGTTACATAATACACCACTCAAAATAAGTCTCGTCCTCAAGACTTCCTGGGTGCAAGTCATCCTACCGTTTCTTAATTCATACGTGTGCACGTCTTAGACAATTTCTATTGAATAGCTTTATCCTTCGCTGGCATCGAACTATACTCGGGTACTTTTCTATGTTCCGTGTCGTATGTGTTTGGTAAATTTCATCGAATGACTTTACCACTCGTTCGAGAGTTGATGGTACTCCCTCAGTCATAATGTTTCTACAACTTATTCACTCTTGTGCCCTGTCGCGGGACTATAATGGTCACACGAGGTGTGTTATAATTCGTCAAACATGAGGGTCATAGGCTGAGGCTAACTCACTCATCCATTCATCCATGCGCATCTCAACATATCCACCTGCAGCTGCATTCGAGTTCATTATATTACTGAGTTTGGATCGTGCGCATATTCAAGGCGTCCCCGAATATATACATTTCAACCAAGCTTAGTGATAGCGAAGTCGGACAGCTACTCGTGATAGTTTCGAATTGTCGGTCGTTGCACTAATTCGATTAAAACCGATCTCCAGTTCGTTTCACTATCGTCTATCTCGATCCTCGAGATGACCCGATTCATTTCTTAAGCGTTCTCTTCTTCGAAATCAATACAATTTCTTCTTAGCGGAGTCGACCAAGGTTCAAGTAATTCTCGTCCGATCCAAAACCAAATATTTTACTATCATCAAGTATGTCTTCCTATCAATGATTCACATTAGTTATCACAAATTTTTTTTTGCTCATCACCAATTTCTATCATTCACTTCATTTTGGGGCTGATATCATTATCGCTAACATATACTCCCAGTTCCACGTCCTAACTCTAAGTCTTGTTGTCCCAGATTTATCGTCCGTCCGAACGATACTAAGTCGGTCACACAGGTTTAATCACTCGGCATAGGGTTGTCCACCTATACGCTAGGTTAGCTCATAACGTCATAGTTACAAGTCAAGTTCTTGGTTCATCGTGTAAAGTCGTTGTACGACGTTTGTCCTAATCCTATGGTCAAACCATGGTTCATTCGTACGGGATACTCCACCCAAGTCCATTTTAATCGAATTTCTAAACATCGAGCAGTGTTCATCCTATTCGTATTAGGTCATTCTTCGTACAGGGTCCGAGTTTCGTTTATCAACATCATCCGACGATAGGTTTTCCTTAACCAAGTCCTCGGTATATCAATATCATACATCTAAACTAGTAATTGTCGTAGTCTATCTCTTCAAATACGTTTGATACAATTCTCCTATCCATCCTATCTAATTCATGTAGTCGATCACAAGGTTGTCTAGCATAGCAATATATCACACCCCGATCTCACGCAAGTCTGATTATCTACGGTAGAACATGAATCACCATGCCAATGCTCCCGTAGGATAATCGTCCTCATCGGGGTATAACTCATGCATTGAGTCTAGACTAGTTCATTCACGATATGTAGATTGGATCTACTCAATCCTCAAGTTTACTTAATCGTCAATCACAAGTCCGAATCATCCTCGAATTCACCTTCGCTTCAAACCACAAGTCGAAGCAATATAAATTGCCACGGCCTGATCTTCGAGTTGATCATTCTCGCTGGACATGAATTACCATGCCAACGCTCATGCAGCATAATCGCCCCAAGTCCGACGTAACGCATGTGCGAGACTGGAGTTACGCTCGCACAAGACAAGATCGTTGACATTGTGGTTATCGACGAACAATCAAGACACTTCCATTTTCATCCAAACATTCTTTTCTATCAAAATCCCAAGCCTAACATCCATTGAAATGATAACTTTTAACACGATCATCATTCATCGAATCAGAGTACCCTCGAGTTATCGTACATCGATCTTTGATACGCCTCAATACCATCGATGATGTACATAACCTGACGATCTCCCTTCGCAATAAAATTTGATTCGTGCAACTTAACTCCTCAATTTGCATTGTTCCATACAATCTCAAGTCGTTGAGCGACATCCGTTCTAAATCCTTAGTTATTTTTCGTATCTTTAAACCAACGTTCATGCACGATATCTTCCAATCGTACTATTTTTAATCTCATCTATATGAGTATTTGTGAGACTCGTCTCACGGTATCGATATTTATATACGGATACGTATTTTGTGCTGTATTTAGTATTTTCTTGATTTTCAGAATGCTTTAAATTTTTTTCCAAAATTGTATATATTTCTCATTGATCGGCATGCCGCCGATATATCGGTATATACCACGGTTGACATTCTCATTGTACGAATTTCTGACAATTGTCATGTGACCCGTATTTTGACTTCTTTTTTGTTTTGGTTTAAATTTTGACTTGGTTTAATTGGTTTGGTTCAACTTGGCTTGGATTGGTTTGGTTTAGTTTGGTTTGAGATGAGAGGGTTGATAAAAATCCCAACTCCTCTCTCTCTCTTCCATTATTTCATTTCTCTTCATCTTCTTTCTCTTCATTTTTTCCTCCAACCTAAGGCAAGTACATCTTGCCAAAAGCTTGAACAAAGTTATTTTTGTTTGTTATATTCTTGTAACCACCACTTTTCTAAAATAAGAGTAATTTTGAACTTTTGTAAAATTTATCATTAAATAATGGGATTTAAATCATGTTAATAATTTATGGTGATTTTTAATTATTTTAATACTTTTTAATTTAGTGTATTGTGACCTTGGCCTTTTCACTAGTGTAACCTTGACCTAAAGACTAACCATGACCATGGAGACCTAACCATGTGATTATATTGACTATTTACCATTTTTTAGGTTAGGAGTATTTTGGTTATTTTTGACTTTTGGTGAAAATAAATTTTGATTAATTAATATTGTGCTAATCATTATGTTAAGCCTTAACTTAGAATTGCCCTAACCTAGATATTAGTCATGAGCCTAGATATTAGATTAGAAGTTTCCATCACATGACAAGGTTAGTAATATATAGATATTAAGTTAGGAGTAGGATATTTGTTAAGGTTAGATATTTTACTTTGGGCCTTTGCTTGAGGGCTTAATTTATATTATAGAGGACTTTTAATTCCTTTTGAACTTAAACCCTAACCCTAGAGAAACCCTTGGCTGCCATCAAGCACCCCCTTGCCTATATGAACATATATTAGCCTCCATTTGCCTCTTTCCATTTCCTCCTACAAACCCTAAATTGAGTTCTTTTTCAAATCCACCCCTTTTCTCCAAATTAACTCCAAATTGAGCCTAATCAATTGCAACACACTCCCCTACTGTAGAAGAGGCCTCTAGTGGATAGCTAGCAAGGATTTGGAGCTATTGGACCACTGGAGCTTGGAGGAGATATAGATCTAGTGCATTTTTATTGAGATTCTAACTCTCAATAGGTAATGGCCTCTAAATCCTTTAAATTTCTGATTTCTCTTTATAGATGCATACATCTAGGTACCATACACCTGTAGACCAAGTTTGGTAGGAATTCATATCTATTTTATACACGTATCGGAGACGTATCGGAGTATAGTGTAAAGTGTTTGGTAAAATACTACTAAAGATTTTACTTTGCTGTTTTCTAAAACTAATTTCACTAAATGTAGCCCTATATGAGAGGATTCCAAAACTATTTGACTAAGCACGATTGGACATATTTTTATATCCAAAACTGGATACGGGATGCATGCACGCACAGTGGTACACTGCCCTGCTGACACGAGCATCATGCTCGCAGCACGAGACACAAGGACAAACAAAACTCGACATAGAGGTGGGGGCATGACTATCAAGCCTCTCCTCAAGTTTCAGATCGATTCGTGTCGTATCGGACACGTAATCGTGTCTTCATGGGTTTTTGACTGAACTGTGTGTTCACGAATCGAGCCTCTGATACGGGCTCAACACACGGACACGAGGGGACTTGGACACGATTCTGGCTACCTAACAGCTAGCCCTAGACTTGACCTAACTGTAGACACGTGCACGAGACCCCAAGTAGTGTGTGTCGTGTCCTAGGACACTCGACATGTCAGCACGACGCAGTATTTACACCCAGTCTCTGATACATTGTCTGACACTTGGATTTGACACATGTTTGGACACAACCTTGACACAGTGTGGACACGAACGACCCCCCCCATGTTGACACACTCACCCCTTACCTATTCTTCTATTTTTACTTGTTTTCGGGTTCGAATTGGGTTGTTCTTGGGTTGGTTTTGTTTGACTGATACTGGGTTGTGTTAGCTTGAGGGTATGTGTTTACAGGAGAGTATCAGGCTAGGACTAAGAAGAAGGGAATTGAGAGAGAGTTCAGTTTGGCCTGGGTCGTTGTATCTATTTGAGTTTATGAGGAAATATGGGTATAGGAGCAGTGAGGTTGAAAGAACCTGGGAACTATGGTGTGGCTGTATACATCATGTATATGTGTGTGTGTACTAAGGAGTTGTGAGGGAGTGAGAAGTTCATGTTTATTGTATCAATGTGAATAAGGATTTAGAGGTTTAGGAAATTGATAGCATTTGAGAGGTTTAGGGGTCGGGCAAGAATTGGCCTGGATTGGCTTGCCATTGCTTGGTTTGGCATTGCTTGGCCTTGCCAGGCCTTGGCAGATGCAGCAGTAGGCAGAGCACTGCCTGCACCTTGCAGCATGGCAGCAGCAGGCTCAACCTGCTGTAGGCAGCAGTAAGGGATGAGGGACAAGATTCCTTTCCTTTTTGCTTGCCTTGTCTTGGTTTGGAATGACTTTAGTTGGCCATTTATTTGAGTTTATGATGGAGAGTATGGGTGTACTGTCATGTGTGCTGAGTGGATATTGAGTGAGAGTATGATTTTGCCTTGAGTGTGGCAATGTGGTGTCATGTAAGGGTAGAGAGAGTGAAGGAAATGTTAAGAGTATAGCAGTGATAAGGGTGCAAGTTAGGCCTTGGGCCATGGGTTCACTTGTGTGACTCAAGTGTTGTTTCATAGAGTATAGTTATACATGTATTGGTATACATGAATAAGACAATTCCATACGTTGTATATATAAAAGTATTGATGAGTGGTGTATATATTAGACTTGGGTTATTATAGATAGATATATATGTATACATATATTAGTATCATATATGGGATAGGTATATGGTGATGTATCTATGCATGTATGTATATATGTTATATTATTATTATTATTATTATTTTTTAATATATATATATATATATATATATATATATATATATATATATATATATATATATATATATAATATGTTATCCAATATATATTAGCCTATGGTTATATTTGAGATAGCCCTATAGATTTGACTAGAGTTTGACCAAATAATAGATAGTTGGCCAAATTTGACCTAGTTTGGCTAAGTTGATTGAAGTTTGACCAAGAGTTGACTTTGACCTAAAATGACTTAGAATCATGTAGAATGCATTATAAACTTCATTTATTACTTATTGAACACATTATCACCTATATTGCTCTAAATATGACTATGTGGCTCCAGTTTGGACATCTATACATATCAGCTGTTCAAGTTATCAGGCGAGTACATTCTCTGATCGTTTCATACTTGTTAGGATTTATATTCTTGCTCTAGACTACTTTTGTCACGACCCGCACCCACTGTGAGGGTACGAGTACGTAACAGCATCCAGCCTACGCCGTAGTGTCGGCGGTAGAACGCTGTCCTAGGTCACATACATCTAATAGTTTATAAGGTACATGTACAGTTTATACACTCCGAATGGAGGTGACATAAATAAGTACAACTCAATCACAGCTAAGGAAGATAGTACTGAACGATAGAATAGATAAAACTCAGAAGCCACAGATGATAATACATGACAGAGAGATAGCTGAAACTAAGATAAACATCTCCACAAGTCAGAGTACAACTCCAATATATACAATGTATCATAACATGAAGTAAATAGAACTAGCCTAGCTAACTAGCCTAGTCTACAGGGGTAGTGTCGTCAGCAAGTACTGGATCCTCCTGAGGGTCCAGCTCAAGTGTGTCATCTATGCCTGCTCCGTAATAGGTGGGACACTGCTCCTCGAAGTCATTTATAATATTTCAACAGGTCCAGTCAGGACTGGAGCGAGCACAGTACATCTCACGCTGTTCATAATGTGATAGGATAAATAAATATGCAATAGAGTAAGATACAGGAAACGCTGCAGAATATACATAAAGTAAAAGAGAAAGCTGTAATGTAAATAGATACTATAAATAGAGAACTACAGTGAACTAGTGATTTAGAGTACAAGATGAACATGTGAACGGCTTGAATTTGCACATGAGTAATCTAAGAGTTTGCACATGAGTATACTACTTTGGAATTGTTCACATGACCATTCATACTCTCCCGTATCCCAATCAATACACAAGGATCCAGACAGGTTATGTTATTGCACATGATATCACATGAAGGCCCATAATAGGGTGCACATGACAGTACATGAGGGCTCCGTGAACATGAGAGTACATGAATCACGAGAGTGCACATAAATGGTGAAAGCACCGGAGTATGTGATGAAAGTGAAACGTACATGACATATTGTAACCCGATGCTCCCGAGGGGGATAACATCTCATGAAGGGATCCATATAGTACCAATCCGTGTTAACGTCGTGACAGCATCAAGTAAAGTAATCTAGTACGTAAATATAAATCCTATCAAGTATAAAACGGTCAGAGAATGTACTCGCCTGATATCCTGAACGTCCGGAAGAAAATACTGCATGAGGAGTGGTGTATGACTCCTAATAAGAACAGTACAAGTCACAACATGTTTAGCTAATAAAGTAAGATACTATGATGCAGTCTACATGATATTAGGTCAGTCCTAGACCAAAGTCAACCCTGGTCAACTTCAGTCAACTAAATGGTCAAAGTTAGGTCAACTAGGTCAACCCAGACTCAAAGAAGTCTAACTAGGCCTAAACAGTCTACCTTTGTTAGAACACACCATACACTAGTCTATAGAATATATAACACATGTGTATATTTCATATACACACAGTTCCACACAAGACTACACTAGGCTATGCACCTAGGTTAGAAGCCATAGGCCAACTACTAAGGCAAATAGCCAACACTAGGCCATATATCTATGTACACATTATGCATAAACCCATAGGAATCTCATCTACACACTATATTCACATATATATATATATATATATATATATATATATATATATATATATATATCACCCTTACTTCATATACATATATAACATACATAGACATAGAGAGAGCTATGAAAATAAAGGCAAATGTGTGTGTGTGTGTATGTTCCTGTGTACAGGAATGTGTAGGGTCAATCCCTGTGTGTGTGAACGTATGAGAGTGTGGCATATGTGTACAGGATTCAAGTGACAGGAAAACAGTGTCCAGTGTTCAAGAACCATTTCAGTGTGTGTTTACATACATAAACCTGTGTGTATAGGAAAACCTGTGTAACAGGAATGGTAAAATAGAGTGTGTGTATGAGTATGTGACTTTGTTCCCAGGTTTTAGGATTTAAACAGTGTCATCAGGAATTCAATTCAGTAAATACAAGGTAGCATAGTGTTGTGTACAAAAGTGAATCATAAACTCAGATTGGAAAAAGGAAGAATCAATTCATGTTACAACTAAACTAACTTCACTAAATCCTAGTCAAGCACATGTGACAGGAATAAAACAGTGTGTGTATACTTGTGTGTAGGCTAGTGTTCAGGACAGTGTGTGTGTACAGAATTTAGATCGGTGTGTGTGTGAACTTGTTGACAGGGAATTAAGGAGAGGGTACACATGAATATCAAGTAGCAGTAAGCCTAATGTGTTTCAGACAGTCCACCAATGACAAGAATTAAATTAAGACAGTCCCAGGTTTTGGTACAAAGTGACAGTACCTTCAATGGTTAAATTTTAGGTTTACAAATGCAAGTGTCTCAGTATTTAGGAAACCAATTCAGTGTATACAAGGTAAACCCAGGAACTCAAGGACAGTGTGATCATTCGATTTAGTCCCGATACAACCAATGTGTATCAGTATTTCAGTTTATACAAGCATTCATATCAGTTATGAAATCAATTCATGTTCTAATTTAAACATTCAATCTCAGGTTTGAAAATCCACTGAAACATTAAATAGGAAGAGCCAAAACAGTGTACAGAAATGAACATTCCCACATTCAAAATCTATATCAATCAATTCTTCCCAAAAATGATTCCCTACATCCTAAACATGTTATTTGATGTACAGTAAATTAAACATAACTAAAACACATGATATAAATCATAAAAATGTAACTTAAAAAAGAAGAACAACTCATAAACTCACTGATACATCCCAGTATCAGTCGAATGGGGAAATCCCCATTCTAACATTCAAATAACAATTAATCAGTAGGATTTAGGTTGGTAAATAATATGCAATATGTGCACGTGTCATACACTCAATATTATGTCCAAAAACAGGACACAGAAGTGTCCAAACACGCGCACAACTCAAAGCTCACAGACTGGGTTCAGTCGACTGGTGCGCGTGTCCAGTACGGGTTAAATCCTGCGCTCGACACGAAACCAAAGGACACGAGACTTGGGGAGTGTCGTGTCAGACACTGTCCCAAGCTCCGTGTCAAAGGACACGCACCTACGTGTCCAGAATAGGTCACACGAACCCACTGGTAGCAGGACAGTGCAGTCCACGCACGCACAGGCGTGTCCATGGGTCCGACTCGACACCAAATCGACACGAAACATGCTCAGACACTTAGAAATCCCTAAGCGACACCAAAACCTAATTTTCTATTCAAACACATTCTGAAAACACGATCGAAATGCCCACTGTGGCATTTCGTCGAACACTAATGACTGCTGACTGATACGTGTCCGATACGGATACGTAAAGGACACAAAAAGACACAAATCCTATTCCTACAGTTAGATGACACCTCGAGCTTTGTATCCATGCAAAGAAATTGAAATTTGATGGAGGGAATAGGAAGTTACCTATAGGTGTTATTCCTCAATGAAAACTTCAAAGGAAGAGATTCCTTCTAGCTAGCTCAAGGCTCCAAATTGTCTCAAACCTGTCAATAGTCTCCACCAACAGTAGGGGAACACTAATTAGGTCACCATGGAAGAAGTTTGAATAGAAAAGGATAAATATTGATTAAAATAGGAAGGAATTTAATGAAGAACAAACCTAGCTTCTTGAAAATGAAGGGATGAATAAGAAGAGGCAAATAACTTGAGAGGGATTATATAGTGATGGGGGGGATCCCTAGGCCGGCCACAAGCTAGGGTTTGGGTTTTAGGATGGATCTATGGCTCTCATTCCATCTAGTTATATCAATGGTCCACAAGCCTAGGTTTCACACTTGACTTAAATGCAACCTAGTTAGCTCTAACTAACATGACTTAACCAAGACTAATCAATACTAACTAATACTAACCATGGCTAGCTAAGCCTAGCTATGACTAATCTAGGTTAGGTCAAATCTAGGTTTGGGCTAAACACAACACAAGGCAATTAATTAAATAATATTTAAATCACACCATTCCTATAATTATATTAAATTCCAAATAAATATATATTAAATTCAAATAAATTAAAAATTACAAAAATACCCTCAAATTAGAAATATGGTAGTGACAACTTTACTTGATGCTGACACTGGTTATCACGGATTAGTACTATATGGATATTTTCATGCGATGTTATCCCCTCAACAGATACATCGGGTATTTCATGCTCTTGTACTTTATCATGTGCATCGTATACTCCTTGTATTCTTAGTATTCTTGTACAAATCGTGTGCTCTCATGTATTCTCGTGTGCTCACATGATCTTCTTGTGCAAACTAATCATCGTGTACGTAACATAACTTGAATGGATCATTGTGTATTGATTGGGGACGGGGCAGTAGAAGTGGTTATGTGATTATTCCTTAGCTTATTCGTGTACAAACTCTGTAACTTAGTCGTGTACAACATCAAGCCGATTACATAACCATCTTGTGCTCTAAATCACTTATAGTCACTTACAGTTCTTACTTTTCATATAGATATCTCTCTTACTACTCATGTACATCTCTTACAACACTTCATATATACTATTCTATTGCTTGTTTTATATTTACTTTCTTGATATGAACTGCGTGAGAGTTATGTGCTCGTTCCTATCCTGACTGGACCTGTTGAAAATATTACAGAGAATGAGGATGAGTTCTGCCCTACTTATTATGGAGCAGGCCTAGATAACACTTGTGAGCTGGACCCACATGAGGATCCAGTTCTAGCTGAGGACATCATCCCCATTGCCTAGGCTAGATAGCTTGGATTTATCTTATTTCTTTATGTATTGTATTTGATATTTGAATTGTATTATATTCTGGATGTTGTGATGATGGTGGACTTTAGACACTTAGACTTATTTCCTTTTGTTTGTATGTTCTCTTTTGAGATTTCATATCTATCATATCGTGCTATTTCTACCTTAGAATTATGATTGAGTTGTATCTTCTGAGATTGTCCTCCGTTCAGAGAGTATATATTGTTAGTCAGATTTTGATATTGTGTTAGATGGTTGTGACCTAGGACAACGTTCTACCGCCGACACTGCGGCGTAGGCTGGACGTACCCACGTACTCGTGCCCCTACACTGGGTGCAGGTCATGACACATTTTTAGTGGTGGCCCATGCAGGTCGAGATTCACATTAGTACGAAGTCGTGGTAGTGCAACGATTAGTTGTACTGCTGCACACCTGCGATAAGAGATTAGGAATAGGTTTTAGAATGGGAGGATACTCAATCACAGTTAGAATTCCTTGAAAGATTCATGTGATGACCCTTGAGAATCTCATTATAAACTATTTCAAAATTCGATTCCAACAGTTTCTGTTTACCTTCCTTGTTCGTTGATGAATTTGATTCTTGATATTCAATATTGATTTGATTTTCTACCAAGATAAAACGTATGGGCTAGGTCGTCTCAGTTATGGAATCTAGAATCTTCTACAGTCATACTAGCTAACATGGCGAGGATATAGAGTCTGGTTTTGGATGTATTTCTTGGGTGTGAAAATTTAAGGTTTTCACAGCCAAGCTAGCGGCAATGCAAAAATTTTAAATACCATTATTATATTGGTATGTACCTTAGTTGCGGACTCTGTGGTTTATCATAGCCTTGCTAGTATGACGAAGATTCTGAGTATCATGATTTTGGATAGACGCATACGATTATCAGATTGTATCTTGAGAAGTTTCTTAAACATATCATCTCTACCTTTCGTTTCAGTTTTTTCAAAAAAAATTGTTTTGTTTTTTTGTTTTTGTTTCGTCATCAATTAACCTAGGAGTAGGGATAGTTTTAGTTATTTAGCCAAATCCTTTGTAGAACTTTATTTAGATAAAATTCTTTCATAATACAATGAATTGATGACTTGTGATAGGACTTTATCTTAGAGATGATGGTATAGCTCCGGCATTAGAGTAGTAACCCTTGTAGCTAGTTCTCTGCTGATTATGATTACCAGTTTCAAATAGGATGATAGACAGCCTTACAGCCTTGATGATTTATTATTTCCTTATCTTTTCCAGTATGACACCCATGACCCGAGCATGTCCCCAGTGCGTAGCTGCAGTTCCGGATACGACCGAGAGCGTGCTTCCCCCTCCTACTGCTTAGGAGGTAGTGACACCTACCGCCATCGAGGAGGTGTTAGCAGCCTCACCAGGTTTTCTTCCATCTCCAGTCATTCAGGAGAGAGCTGCAGTTCAGCCTGAGACCGAGAGCCTCCCTCCGTCTCCTGGAGTGGTATCCCATGTCATTCTTGATAGAGCTCAGATATTCGGTCTCCTCCAGGATGTGTTGGAAATACAGCGAGTTCAGGATGCGATCATGAGGGAGCAGAGTTATAGAATGCAACTGCTGTGGGACTTCATGCATTTGAGAGGAGAGCCTAGTCCCAAGAGGGCGAGGAGCAGTATATACCCAGAGCCTCAGGAGTACCCAGGCTTCCAGCCTAGACTAGCCTATCCAGTCCAGATTCCTGTCAAGTAGAGGCCAGCTGAGAGAGTCCCTATTTGTGCTTATTGCAAGAAGCCTAGACATATTTGGGGCCATTGTAGGAGGAGGCAGAATTTGTGCCTGTACTATCACGACCTGCTCTCGAATAATCGGACACGAGTCGGACACCCCCAGTCTTTGTCATTAGACACGACGAAGTAAGCTGTACCAAGCTAGGGAAATCTAACCAGATAAACATGAATGTGCACAATCACAGCATCTATAAAACGTTCCCAGAAAGATCACCATAATCCACAAATCCGTATAACATAAAGGTACCAGAGTCATCAGGAATGAAATATACTATGAACTCTAAAAACAATATCTATGAGTAAAGCTAAACAGTATAAACCTGAAGCCTTAAGCTAAGTCATGGCTTCATCCTGCTCAGCTAATATCCTGGGCTCTGGCCCATAAGGTAGAATGATACCCTACAAGTACACCTGCAACATATCCTAGTCAGGAGCGGAGCTAAGTATATCCAGGGAAATGAACAAGAACATCATGATTTGGAAATGAGTACAGGAGAACATAAAATATAAAGTACGGAAAATAAGAACATGAACACTGAAAAATAAAAACATGGAACATGAAATAAAGCCTGAACATGAAATGTACAAGGTACTTGACATGTGCAATATTTTTGAAATACATCCAGAGTGTGTGATCGGCTTGGGTAGAACATGAAACATGAAATGGTACGGCTTCGGTCCCGCGTGCACGATGCGAGGCCTAAGCTATTCACATGAATTATAACTCGAGTTTGATCACACATCTGTAGTATTTTTCCTTCCAGACACAAGTAAACTCAGGGAACAAGATACAAGACAATCTCGTGAAATATCGTGTCAACAAGAAGGTACAAGCACGAATATAGAAAAGCACAAGACATGAAGTAATGGACAAATTCGAGGAGTATACTTGCCTTGCTCAGGGTGATCGAGAATGGGCAGTAGAGTTGTATGTTCACCTGATTTGTTGAAAGTTGGTTAAGTTCTAAATAGCTATCATGGCTAGTAGTCATTTACTAACTAGCCAATAATCCATTACTAACACTAATACATATGTATATATATTCTAGCTAATGGAGATTTAGAATTACATATTATAAATACTAGTGAGAATACTTTTAACTAAAGTTTAGCAAGGGAATCATTTATGTTTTAGAAAACACTTGCTATCTAAATATTTATAGAACAAAACTAGTTAATTACACACATAATAGATAGAATTTAATATTGTATATAATAACATACTTACATAAGATTTATAGACAAATCTTTTAAGTTAAAAGATACTATTGTCATTACAGTAAAACATTGTTTTAACTAAAATATTTATTACTAAAACATTATTAGAGAATATTTAGCAACAGCTTTTAGTTAACAATTTATTTACTAAAAATATAGTATAGTCAACACACTATCATTCTAGAGCCCAACTTCTATCAACTAGACCACTACTTCAGAGGTTAGGAAAAAAATGCACCACAAACCCAACAAGCTATATACCAACTTAACCCAGCCAACTATACTCCATCCCAATCTCAGTTTCCTGGGCTTATTTTCAAAATATAACCAACCTGTTGTGTACTAATCCAACACTATAGTATCAAAGTTAGAATCAAACGAAATTATTTACAAACCCAGGCACATATGCAACCATAAACCCAGACTTAATAGAAAATATACAAATAACCCAACTGAAAACATATAGGAACCATTCCTACTATCTGGCCCTCAAAATAGTTCAAATTCCTCATCATGCCCACACTGTGCTCCTTCCCCGCTAGTTCCTGCACTTGACACCGACTCAAAATGCGGCTGGACACGAACAATCCAATTTCTGCCAATGACATACTCCCTGCTACAGGTCCCATCTCTCCCCCGACACACGCACCCGTATCAGCCTCGGAACACGAGTCCAACTCAACATCCCTGTATCCTTATGTATTCAGCAACAAAATAAGCTAATGTTGATCATAAGGATGGGTAGAGTGTACCTGTATCCGACACCGACCCTCTCACTCCAAATCCAACCATCATCTCAAAGCCAAGAAGAGCTCGGCTCAAAGCTAACACAATACATGACCTACCAACAACAAGATGTGCATACAGGAACACAACCCACAAATAAAATTACTGTAACCCCAAATATACATTAAAATCAAACTCATTAACTCCAATCCAAATTCCAGGAAAATATACACATTCAAATTAACTCCAACACAAACCAGAAATCAAAATAAAAGAATATACAATCCCATAGATAAGAACAAAAATAGAAATCTATAAGTAACACTGCACTTGCTAAATTAACTCGCCTACACAAACACAGACAAAGGAGGACACGAACTCTTGCAGGACAGAACCAGTCTGGGACACGCACCCCGTACACTGCTATAGCCAACACAAGTCACACGGACACATGCGCTTGGACACACCACTGGACACGCACCCGTACTCAGATACAAACGCCATCACGAAACCGTACACAGAATACAGCTAATCACAATCCAGGCTACAATCGATCGGCCCTGGCAAACACATTCAAACTCAAGGAGGAAAGTAAAGATTCAGAATCAAATAGAAAGATAATGTGTATACCTAAAAGAGAATTCAACCGGATCAAGACACTTTTGTGGTCGACACGAAAGATCCTGCCGACGAACTCTTGACTCTGGACTCGATCAACAAGAAGAAAGTATGTAATTAAAAAATCAGCTCCATAATTGCAGATCTAAAGCTAATATGTCGATTAAGTAGACTCACCAATAGATCCGATATTGATGGATCGACCACCACTCAAGAAGAGGAACTGGATCTATTCGCTTGATCTGGAATTCCAAGTCGAAATGAACTGATCTCTTCAAAATTAAGAAGGAAAGGAAGAACAGAGGAAGGACCAAGAGCTCACTGAGTGGTTTGCTGAAGAACACGAGCAATCGGAGAAATTTGCCCGCCATTGCCGAAGGAGACACGGAAGAGTCGAGATGCGCGTCACCACCGGAGGAGGAGTTCGTCTAGATGCTCGTCGGGCTCGATGAGAAATTGTCACGAACTTGTCGCCGATCGACGCCGTGGGGTGTCTTCCACGGACTCTGGCCGGAGCAAGTCAGCCGATGGTGGAAGAAGAGTTCGATGTCGTGGCCGCCGTCTTCGTTGAAGTCGCCATCACCATGAAGCCGAGAATTTCGGGTTAGGGTTCAATAAGGATTTGGGGAAAGGAAAACAAAGAAGAGCTCAGTCGAAGCTCAGAAATGAGCACAGTGGAAATTCTCTCTCCTCCACTGGATTATATAGGAGGGAAGAGAATGGCGATTTTACAATTTGGTCCTCCCCCCAATTGCTATTTACATAATAGCAGGAATCTGTTAAAAAGTTGTTAGAAAAGTTGTTATAATCTTGGGAAACACCAATTAGTTGGAAACTTGGACAATACTCCAATTTAGTTATTTCCAAGAACTAATGATCAAATAATTCAAAATAATATTAGGAATTATAAATATTAAACAACTTGAATATTGTTTAATCAAAATTTTAGAAATAGTGCAAAATTCATTAAACTGGAAAAATGGGGTTACAAATCTACCTCCCTTACAAAAATTGTCTTCGAAATTCAAGGGTAAAACATGGTACAGAAAATGACACAAGGTTTTAAGATTAATTAGGCATGAGTGTCAATACTGTCAATGACCGGTATGAAAATTTGAATATCCTGACAAAATAAATGGATACAAGGGCACGATTGATAATGATCAAAATTTGTCAGGCATGAAGTGAAATGAAATTAGTTAAGACCAAGCACGAAATCTCTGGCAAGAAATTGAAATGACATGATCTAAAATGGTCAAAAATCCAATAAGCATGAGATGGAATGGAGTTTTAATTACGACTTAGAGGCATAAAACCACGAAGGCACGATCTTCGAAGTACGATCAAACTCGAACGTTTTGCACAATTGACTAGAACAAGATAGACAAGTCTGATTAGTTAGGCATGATTGAGGCCGAAATTTAGATAAACACGATTGAAATATAGGTACGATTTAAGATCCAGTGAAACAGAATCAAATCTAGTAATGTGTATTTATTGAGAAAATTAAATGATCTGACAATAAAATACAAGAAGAAAAATTGCAAAGGCCGATTTGAGAAATCATATGGAAACTACCTATGCGGCATTAGTATCCAGTCAAGAAAAATATGCAAGGATTTGTGATTCTCGAAAACCAATAATCATATGAAAAGGGAATATAGTCTCCATGGTATCCGAGAACATATAGGTATTTGAAATCACTTTGCTTAGAATCCCTACCCCACCAGTATACATCTGACTGCAGTAGACTTTCGACTCCGTGACTCAAATAACAATATGTCACCGAATATTCTGTCAACCTTATCCATTTTCCAACAATCATTGACGAACAACCCAAGAGGTCAAGATATGAAGAATATGACAAATTCTCAATAATACTGGAAAACCTATAAATGTCTGAAATTACTTCAACTTAGAGTTCCTGCCTTGCCAGTGCGCTGATGGCTGCAGTGAACCCTCAGTATCCGTGATCCAGATAATAACTGCAGCGCGCAACTACCACGCCCCAGTAGATTATCGAATAGTCTTTCAACTTTATCCATAGAAAATTTAAAATTTTAAGAATTCAAAATGAGTTCCGGTAGTCTAAGTCAAGATAAAAGGTGATGTTATCTGCCTTTTAGAAATAAGAGGTTTATTACGTACTAAGAAGGAACAAGGGATCTAATCTAAAAGTAATAAGTACAAAGGGCAAATAAGGATATTTTAAATTTCGGATAGGGAGCGAAGTTTCAAATAATAACGGAATCTCAACTGATATCTGGAATGGTAACAAAATTCCGTATAGGGAACGTAATCCCGAATAAGTAACAAAGCCGCGAAGGTTGCATAGAAGCAAGGTATCAGATAGAAGGCAAAGTCTCAAAATAATGACCAAAACCTTGTACATGAATCAATGTATAACAAAATCTCGAACGACAACGAAATCTCGAACAATACCTCGAATGAAAAAAAATTCAACAGGAAACAAATCTTAGATAGAAAATCAGACATCAACAAAGTCACAAATAGGATACAAAATCTTGAATATAAATTTCGAATAAGAAACAAGTTTACAAAGAGTTAATGGAGGAATATCAATCAACGAACATGATACAAGGTTCTAAATCTTGAATATAGAATAAACAAATTCTCAAATAAGGTCGAAACAAAATCGCGAATAGAGATCAATCTCAAACAGAAAATAAGT